>OZ020294.1:3382508-3969779 GCA_963971205.1 Aethes cnicana
ATTTGCGTACCCGACGATACTATACATAATGACAGTTAATTAAAAAAATTGGTTTGACCCGTGAAAATATCGGGATCAAAAGTATCCTATCAAACTATCTTCATTACAATTTTCATCCAAATCGGTCCACTCGTTGCGACGTGAAGGAAGGACAAACAAACACACTTTCACATTTATAATTTAACCGGTTAACTCTGATTTATTTGTATGAATTTTACGTGGGTTAAGAGGCTAACCCAAGATTAGCGGCTCGGTGCAAGTGGACCCTAGTGATTTTTCGAGTCTCGGGGAAGAAAAAGAAAAATACGATTTATTGCCACACAAAAACAACACTTTAAAATAAAATAAAAATAAAAGTAAATATACATAGAAATACAAGAAAAAAACTAGTCTAGTTGCAATAGTGGCAATAGGCTCAGGTCTCAGCATTTGCTGTGAGAACGCAGTCTGCACAGCGCTGGTTTTCAGCCTGCACCCTCTGAAGGACATATAGGCTTCTTTTTATCCATATATCCGGAAAACGCATTGTTCCCGCGGGAACCACGATAACAGAATCCCACTTATAATATTACCTACTTACTTAGGTACTAAATAAAAACCACATACAGACACATATTTTATAATACTAGCTTCTGCCTGCGACCTCGCCCGCGTGGAATTTGGTTATCGCGTTCCCTCGAGAACTATGCGTTTTGCCGGGATAAAAATTAGCCAATGTCCTTTCCCGAGACCTTAACTATCTCCGTGCCACATTTCATCTCAATCGGTTCAACGGTTGAAGCGTGAAGAGATAACAGACAGACAGACTGAGTTACTTTAGCATTTATGATACTAATATGGATAATATGGATAAGTAAAACTTGTAAAACCTAATTTTTTTGTTCGATTAGAAATATCTCATTTAAGTTCTTGGATGACCTGTCAAAAGTGGTCTGTGGCGGATGACGTTGCTCTTCTAACTAAAACGTCGACGCAAGCGTTATCGAGTTTTCACTAGCGAAACAATTTACTAAAGTCTGGGTGACAAAATGCTCAAAGTCACGGCTGTTTTGTTCTTGGTAGGAAAAGGTCAAATTTATGATCGGGCATTAAACATTCACTGGCTTTTGCCCGCGACTTTGCCCGCGGGAACTAAGCGTTTTTCGTGGATAAAAAAAGTAGCCTATTTCCTTTCCCCGACCAATTTTTATCTAAATCGGTCCAGCGGTTTTAATCGACTCAATAGACATTTAAAAAGTTGAATAGCATGACTGCCTATACCTAGTTGGACAAATAATAAATCTCTCACTCTTGAAGCTGATCGCATTCATACACTTCATATTATCTTAAATTATAGTGAGTAACAATGATGCTTTATCTCACTTGATCCTCTTAGCTCGTTGAACTTGCTAAATTGTAGTTCATCACATCATTATCATCATCAACCGAGTGAGTGAAACGATCGAAGCATCTCCGTTTTTACCTGCTTTCGCATTTCCGTCTGTTTTCTCTACAGGCAGCTATTTCTTACCTGATTCTCGTCAAATTTTGTGACTTAGTTAAAAACCTTATATATATTTTGTTAATTTAAATCTTGGATTTTTTTAAATGGCGGTGCTGTGGCGTCCAAAATAAGTCAATTATGAGTTAAGGAAGCTGTGCAAAAATAGACTACCAAGGTCTACCAGCTCTTAGAGCTACTAGTAATAGTCTAATAGTTGATATCTTTTTGTAGTAATCAGCAAGTTTTACCTACATTACACCCCCAACACACAAGAATCCGCTATTCTTATAAAAATGCAGATGTTTTTTAGATCGTGTTATAGAGAAGCCGTGGTGGCCTAGTGGTTCGACCTACCGCCTCTCATGCAGAGGGTCGGGGGTTCGATTCCGGCTCGCACCTCTAAGTTTACTTATGTGCGAAATTCAATTTGAATTTACCACAGAGCTTTTCGGTGAAGGAAAACATCGTGAGGAAACCTGCACGCATCTGCGAAGTAATTCAAAGATGTGTGTGAAGTCCCCAATCCGCACTGGGCCCGCATGCACTATAGCCCAAACCCTCTCGTGATGAGAGGAGGCCTGTGCCCAGCAGTGGGCCGTAAATAGGCTGTTGTAGTAGTAGTAGTATAGATTATTAAATGTTCTGGCAAATAAAATTAAATCATCATCATTTCAGCCGAAAGACGGCCACTGCTAGAGATAGGCCTCCCCCAAGGTTCGCCACTCAGACCGGTAAAAATTTAAATGATCCTTCTTATTCTAAAAGGGATGGACACAAGTGGTTAGACTACATAAAAAATCGATTCTTCTCTGATTCCAGCCAGCACCGACAGAAGAGTCCCTGAAGCAAGGCCTAAGCCACAAATGCGGGGCACGCGAACCAACGCCTTGCATCGCCATCGAACTTGTGGGCTACGTTGACCGAATGTTGAGGACGGCCTCCGTCCAGCTCACCGATGACGTCATGATTGTAGACGAGAGGTGAGCCCTTTCATAACGTATCATATCATATCATTTATTTCCAAACCACGGTGTTAAAATTTAATACGTGATGCATTGACCTATAATAAAATAAAACATATGGACGCCCAATGCTGAAAAGATTGTCTAAATACATTGGAACAAACTGACATTAGAAAATCCGTTCAAATAGATGCTAATAACGCCTCTTTATAATATGTGTCATGATAAATATTTTATACAAAAGTAAACTTAAAATAGGTAATAAAACTTAAGCAAACGCATAATTCAAAACATTGAATAGGTAGGTAGGTACTTTACTTACTCGGCCGAAGCGAGATTAAGCTCAAAATGAATTCCCGAGCTGTTTAGACACCCCTTTTGTTGGCTCATTTTTTTCGGCTGACAGTGAATCCATACCTATTTAATAATAGATCAATGACGTGATGTTACAATAATTATTTTCCGTTAAAACATAATACAGGTGGTAAGTAAATGAGGGTGAAGCACACTATATTTATAAGCCTTTGTTGTGAAGTGTCTATAATGAACGCATATAACGTTTCATAATACGCACATTTTATACATACTTATATCCTAATTGATCACGCTTCATCAGACAAAAGCCGTCTCTAGCACACGGCCGCGGTACTTTGGCTGCCCATTATTTGTCGAGATTGTCGTAGGGTGCACAATGGCGTGGCGTGAGGGGTTCTTAATGATACGCGCTGTACTGAAATTGGGTTTTGACGTTGTTCATATTAATTTACTAGCTGTTCCGCGACTTTGTCCCATGTAAAGTAGACTCCAGAATTAGGCGAACTAATGCTGAACATGCTGCCAGACAAAGGAAAAAAAATAGTCAGTAATTTGACCTACCGCCTCTCATGCAGAGGGTCGGGGGTTCAAATCCGGCTGGCACCTCTGAGTTTACATTATGTACTATTGTACTATGTACTTACAAAATTCTGTACTGAAAAACTGAATCATGTTAAGTATTTCATTACGCAAACATTATTACGAGTAACTCAAAAACAAGAAAAATAAAAGTTCTAAATCACCCACAGTAAATCATGAAAATGTAGGTAGGTACCTAACAATAAAACTTTAAATCACATTTCTTCATTTTAAGCGACCAGTGAGAATTATTTACTTTTTTGTTTCACTTTATCAAAAATGCTCTGGCCTTTTGGCCATTTCAAAAGAGACTTTAGCTGCCGACGCTTAGAGTTTCAAATTGAGTTAATGAAAAATACCTGAAACGAGCTTGGTTAAGTTAGTCCTTTTGCAATTTATTTTTGTTTCGTTGAAACTTCACAATTTTAGCACAAAATTATTCGGTACCTACGTTAGCCGGTGAATAATGACTCCCGTGAAAAGCATATTAAAAACTTTATCGCTTCGAAATAAAAAAAGCGTATTAAAAAAGATAAAAAATTCAGGAACTGCAATATAGCAGCGATGTAACCGTCTCAAAGATTTTTAATATCTTATATCTACGAGTAGTCTTTGAAATGTATCTGCATGTGACAGAAATAATATTGAATAGTGAAATCGATTTTCTTTTGAGTCCAACGTTGCCGATGTAATATTGATGTATGTACGGATTTAACTCGAAACTAATGGACGGATTACAATAAAATTTGGTATTGGGGTAATTTATAACACTGGTCAACATAAAGGCTACTTTTTATCCAACGCATAGGTTCCCGCGGGAACGCTATTGCCAAATTCCACGCGGACGAAATCGCGTGCAAAAGCTGTAAGTGCGCCAAAGTTTGTTCTCAATAATATTAATTTCATCCCACATCCATGGATAGAAAGTACACGCAAAATAGTAATGATACCTAATCGTAATATTTTACAATCTCGAGTTTATAATATATCGACACATGGCCGAGATCCGCAGCTATAGGAGCCTTTCATCGAAGCTTGTATGGGCGTCCTGGGAACGGGCTGGGGAGCTTATATGGCACTTATGGAGCGATCTGCAAAGCACGTGATGCCTGGACTGGAGTTAGGCTGTAGTTAAGATCTTGTCCTCAACATTTCTCTCTAAATTTTCCATGACAAGCCACATCGTGACATTCGTTAGATGGTTGACAGCTATCTATGGCCAAACTCGAATATCATCAGTGCTTGGCATTCCGCCAGTACCAAAGTAGGTTACATAACCAGCATGTGGAAACCAGCATCAGCATCAAATAACAGGCGTCCCCACAAATATAAGCCGACAATCATGCATATACACAGAGAGACAACATTTTCAAACAATCACCGTTTTGTTTCATAAGAATGGTTTATCACTTTTATTATTTTAATTTAACTCAATCGTAAGTAATGGTAAGTAAGTTGTTTTAACCCTTTAATTTTAACTAATTTCAGAGACAGGTCACGTTTAAAATGTAAAACGAATAATTTAGCGTCATATCCCAAGTGAAATATTACATAACCAAAGTTGCTATCAAAGGTAATTAATCAAATTAATTTGAGTGGCGTCAAACTTGAGTCCAATTGAGCTTACTTATGACAGCTTGAAATGTTTTTACGTTGGGGCGCACTTTAGTAATAACATAATTAAAACAGGCAGCGTAAAAAAGTGCTAAATAAAAACTGTAGGGTATAGTGGTTCGATCTATACTGCACTGCTACTATATTGTATTTGTGTTTTGCTTATGCTTTTGAGCATTATTACGTTATGTTCCAAAATTTTGTACTGCAGTAGTCTTTTATTGTTTAGATTGTTACTTTTTCATATTCAGTCATGTGTCTTAGTTTTTTTTAAGCTGTTATTATCGTTTTTTTTTAATCTGTTCTTCTTTTTTTTTTAGTTAAATATGTTAGTGTAAGTCGTTTGTCATGTTTGCGTTCGTGTCGCCACCGTGCAGGATGCCCCTGAAAATCAACGTCGCGGATATTATTATCCGTGGCATAATGTTGAGCGGGTACCCTTTTTGGTGCTCGTAAATACTGTTTTTCTCTTTATTTTTTTAATTTTTTAATATGTATGTATCGAGTGTCCAAATAAATATTTCTATTTCTATTTCTATCTACCGGCGCGTCTCATGCAGAGGGTCGGGGGTCCGAATCCAGTTCGCACCTCTGAGTTTTCGAAAAATTTGAATTGACCTATCTTCCACAGTGATCTTAGGAAACCTGCACGCATCTGCGATGTAGGTAATTGAAGGATGTGTGTGAAGTATCCATCCCGTGACTTATACTGCCCAAACCCTCTCGTGATGAGAGGAGGCCTGTTACCCAGGCAATGCGACGCAAATTCGATTATACCTACGCCCAAATTCAAACTCAATAATTCACCGCGAAATTTCAGAGTAAATTATTGAGTGAATTCGGCGCTAGAGGCGCTTTAGTCCTATGAGGTGCTTCCAATGTAGCCAATTTAGCAAATTATATGCCATATTATAAACTAAATTGGCAAAACAGAGGTCTCCAAAACTTCAAATGTCACATTGACGTTGACACTATTGTATGGAATGACAAGTTTGACACTTAGAAACACCGCATAAGAACAGTGGTGCCAACTGGCAAGTAGGAACACTTGATGACCCCTATTGGTCACATACGGACATGTTTAGACGTCTCACTTTCAAACATCTCTTATATCCTTACGTCGTCTTTTTCAGCAACGGCGCCGCCGCCGAGGTCCCGGTGAAGTCGGAATCCCTGGCCCGCGCTGGTACCTCTCTGGAGGACCAGGCGCAGCAGCTCATCGTGGACAAGCTGTGGAACTTCGCCACCACCAGGTCGCTCCGGTACAGACTGCTGGAGAACGCTGACTTGGTCATCTCTGGGAAACAGGAGGGCGACGGCAGCTTCGGTGTTGGTGAGTTATTATTATTACTAGCCTATTTGAATGTTCTACTGCTAGCCAAATCAAGCTTCCTTGACCTTCCAACTCCCACCGTCTTCGGTCATTCTCGGCCAGTTATTTGTTATTAGACGTGTCCAGTCCCACCATCTCCACCTAGGCGTATCTGCAATCGGGTAGCTTTGTGTGGAAAATCCTATACCAAGTGACCCAATATCATTGCTCTTGAGTGTATAAAAAATGTTTATTGAAACCAGCGCCTGATACAGACCAAAGAGTTGCTGAACTTAAGTAGAAATGGGTGGTGCGGAACTGATAGTCAATGGATTCGAAAATGTTTTGGAATGGAAATAGAAAATTAAAGAGAAGTAAATAAAGCTAAAAATTATGATGTTGTTGAAAATAATTAAGGTTTAGTGCGGAGAGTTCAAATTGAATTTTCCTCTGTGCTTTTCGATGAAGTAAAACATCGTGAGGAAACCTGCACGCATCTGCGAAGTAATTTAAAGATGTGTGTGAAGTCCCCAATCCGCACTGGGCCCGCGTGGGGACTATAGCCCAAACCCTCTCGTAATGAGAGGAGGCCTGTGCCCAGCAGTGGGCATCCCATCCATCATATTATAAAATGTGAGAAGTGAGGTTCCGCTAGTTACATAATTAAGTTACGTCTAGAAATAAACAATAAAGAGAAAAAAAAACGTGTCAAGGAATCAAGTTATTTATACTAATAAAATACAACGTAATTTCTATGTTGTGGGAGTTCTTATCAAGGAAAGTTGACTAACTGATGTGTTTTTCCCATTATAAATGGAAATTGGCTCTATTCTTTATTATATCGAAAACGAATTACTGAAGTACTGAAGCCATGACACCGTTTTCTTTAATATTACTTTCTCTGGAGAATATTTGGAATGTTTAATATGAATTTTCATAAAAGAAAGCCGTATAACGAAATCATGTTCAACTCGTATGTGGAAGAATTGGCGAAGGACGTAACATAACAATGAAATCTATAAGGAATGCAAAACCTAAAAACAGACCGTTCGCTAAAGAAGTATTTTAGTGAAGCTATGATTCATCGATTTGAAAGATCGACTGGCTAGAGAGTGAAAAATAGCAATGTAAAAGCCAAGATTTGAAGCCATGTCCCATGCATGAGAGGCGATAGGTCCAGCCACTCGTCTAGCATATAATGTATGAACAGACACCGCTTTACAATGTATGTCTGGATGATAGCTTCATTAGAACCTTTTGGAGCTGGGAGCGCACCGTATTTTTAGTAGGTATTAGGTAATGTCAAAAAAAATATTTTCAACGTCTCTGTTAACCAAAATTCTAGACTATCTTGCACAGAGGTCTACCAGCATTTTGGGCACCATGCCTTTAGATTTAGTGGTGTGGTTTTAATATATATTGTCATCATCATCAACATTTAAAACATTTATTTTTACCAATAAAAACTGAAACTGAAACTCAATTTATAATTATCATCATCATCATCATCATCTTAAGTTAATAAAAAAACATGTATCGGTATGTAAATCAAGGATCAATTGACATCAAGAAGCGTGATGTCATCGCAAATCCTTTTCCGTTTCCAGGTGTGGCCCTCAAGTCCCCCAAGGTCTTCGAAAGCGGCCGCAGCCGCAACAAGAACATGGGACCGCTGCTCGCTGCTGCGGCCATGAAGTTCGGTCTTCTGGGCGCCCTGACCTTCAAGGGCCTGACCCTCATGGTTGGGAAGGCGCTTCTCATCTCCAAGATCGCGTTACTACTGGCAACCATCATTGGACTCAAGAAGCTCTTCACTCCTCAGGTGACGAAATATAAAGATAGATAGATATGGAGCGTACCAAAGAAATTCACATAAGTATGTACATACACACGACATCCAATAGGATCACCATCACCAGGGTGATCTCACTGGACATATTTGTCCAATATAATCACCTGGGTTATCATATTGGACGTCGCCCTCCTTCTGTCGCAGTCAGATAACAAATTACGTGTGAAGAAGGGTGACAACAGACGGTCTTATCGCTAAAGAGCGACCTCTTCTAGACAACATTTGGATAGCGGAGTGTGTCTTCTTCTTCTTCTGATGTCTTTAACCAGTGAAGGTTGGTAGTCAGCTCTGTATCCTTCGCCCGATCCTTGGCGATAGTGAACAATTCTGCGGCACTCGCGTATGTTGCGCAACCACGACTTCTTCCTAAGGCCGACGGTCTTTTGCCGGCAACTTTGCCCATCATTATAAGCTGCAGGTTCTCATATCTGGAGTACCTAAGTATATGACCCAGATAGGCAACTTTCCGTCTTTTGATAGTCTGCATAAGTACTTGCTTCCGGTCAGCTCGTCGAAGGACTTCCACGTTCGTATCTCGGTGCATCCAGCTAATAGATAACATGCGCCTATAGGCCCACATCTCAAATGCTTCAGCGGAATGTGTAAAAACTTCACTGCTGAGTGGACTCCTTTTTTCGGTTTACTGTAACATTCCTTCCTCTTAGATCATAAGTTATAGCCTTAAGACTTATTGTTACAGTATCGAAAATAAAGATTATTCTATTCTATTCTAAAAAAACGTAAAAGAAGGCAGGGCTATTAAATAGACTTTAACAATGTTAATCTTACCTCCATATCATTCAGGCCGCCATCGCAAAAGACATACGGCAAGAATTCCATTATATTCAATAAAACTGCTGGGAAACATTTCTTGCCCTCATTTTACCGGATTAGCCCTGAGAGATCTGACATGTACGAGTATTCCAACGGGATACTTTAATACGATTCGTTGTTGTTATTACCATTCAGAACTTGACATTCTCAAATAGGTACCCAATTAACGTTAAACGTCACTTTTCTATTCTGAAAAAAAAAGAAAATTACTAAAATGACATGTCATATTTTTAATCTTCAACATGTTTCTTTAGTGGAAAAGTATATAATTATATAACAATCGTATTTGTCTTCCTGTATACCTATAACGTTTTAATAATTGTATTATTGTTTGTGTATTTTAAAAGAAATAACGTTGCGAATGCTTTCCAGGCTATCATCAAAAAGGACTAAATCGTGGTGGTGTTTAGGACTTGATGGAGACGGAACACGGAGCTTACCTCATTCTAACAAAATACCAAAAAATATTAAAAAATATACATCGGACACAAAAATCGATTCCACAGTCACTTACTCTACTAAAGGCTGCACGAAACAGACCGAACGGACCAGAGAAGAACTAAAAAATTCAAGGAAATTAGAAATATCTACATAATATTGTGTCAGATGTATATTTTTCAAAACAAATACATATTTAAGTACGCAATCATTAATGTAAATAATACTTATTTATTACTAGACTGTACTAACTTGTACAGCGGAGCTGTTTCGCATTTATGATATGAACTAAGCATTTGCCTTTAATAATAATAATTTATTAATAATATACTAACAATTATTTATTTGTGAAATTAAACGAATCGATTTATTTTGTTGACGCTTAATTTATTAACACCTTAACACCCTGCTTCTTTTTAGCGGATTATTCCTATAATTATATAATACAATTTTTTTTTTAAATTATAATAGAAAAATATGTGATGGAAAGCTGAGAAAGGACAAAGGTAAAATAAAAAAAAACCTAATAGAGTTTCACAAAATTTGGTGATTTATCAGAACTTTCCACCAGATGAGATTCTAAGGCTCAGTTGCACCAAGCCACTAACCTCGGGTTAGCATCTTGACTCAGGTTTTGTTTCACCAACTTAACCGAGGTTGGCAGTTTTGTGTGCAAATGGGCCAAAAAATAAAGCCACATAAAAATAAACATTTAAGTAGGTATCATAAATTTTCAAGCTATCATTTAACATCGTAAAAAAATATTCTGGGAAATACCTAGTACAAACTCAATATTTGCTCATAAAACGCGCTACTCTAGAATAATTATTTATTCCAACTAAAAAACTCCTCTCATAATTTTGACGAAATTTTGTAATTATTTTCGTCGTAGGTATTTTTTACGGGGGCGAAAAATTATCAGTTTCTAGGTATATTTTCACCCGATCGAAATTCGGTCGTACCTCGCCTAGGTACTCTTCTACATTAAGCGCGCTAATCTTGTTGTTTATACCGAGAAACTATCTCAGAAGCAGCTCTTACGGGGACGAAAAATCGATTTAGCTAGGCCTCCTATCCGGGAAAACTATTTTTTTGATATTTTCACCAGAGCAAAATTACCGGACTTTGCTCGGGTCTTCTTCTGGTGCCTCTCCAACTAGTGGAGGTTGGCAGTCAGCTCTGCATACTTCGCCCGATCTTTGGCGAGAGTGAAAAGTTCTGCGGCACTCGTGATCCCAGTCCACTCGCGTATGTTCCGCAACCACGACTTCTTTCTACGGCCGACTGATCTTTTGCCGGCAACTTTGCCCCTCATTATAAGCTGCAGGATCTCATATCTGGAGTGCCTAAGTATATGACCCAGATAGGCAACTTTCCGTCTTTTGATGGTCTGCATAAGTAGTCGCTTTCGGCCAGCAGGGTGAATCTAACTAAAAATGTACCGAGGCAGGTACTTTTATTGTATACGGGGTCAAGCAAAACGTCGTGACGATATTTTACCCACAGAATCAGCTATCGATACTAAGCATGTTTTTTAGTTGGTAAAAAAAATAGAATGGCATTCAGGTATTGTTCATACCATCAATCCCAAAATGGGCCAAACATTTTTTTTTTTCATCAATTTAAAAAAAAACCTAAAAAAACATGCTTAGAATCGATAGAATAGATGATTCTGTGATGAAGCCGTGGTGGCCTAGTGGTTCGACCTACCGCCTCCCATGCAGAGGGTCGGGGGTTCGATTCCGGCTCGCACCTCTAAGTTTACTTAATGTGCGAAATTTAATTTTTCACTTTTCGGTGAAGGAAACATCGTGAGGAAACCTGCACGCATCTGCGAAGTAATTCAAAGATGTGTGTGAAGTCCCCAATCCGCACTGGGCCCGCGTGGGGACTATAGCCCAAACCCTCTCGTGATGAGAGGAGGCCTGTGCCCAGCAGTGGGACGCAAATAGGCTGCAGTAGTAGTAGTAGATGATTCTGTGGTAAAATATCGTCACAACGTTTTGCTTGACCCTATATAAACGCGGTGACAAATAATGTGATAATTTCTAGACATGTTACATGTAAAGAAGCCGTAGGTAAGTGGAGTAGTCGTGAATCCCAAATCGTGGTCAAAAACTTAGCCTTAAACATAAAAACCGTGATTTTTCTTTTGGGTGCTATTCTAGCTTTATATTTACGTCGATGTTTAAAGGTGATTTTTTTTTATTACTGCGCGATACGATAGTGTAAAACAATCTTAAACAAGAAAACGATATTGAGGTCAAAGGAAAATATATGTGATAACGTTCAGTCTAGCGAAGATTGTTAAGATGTACATTACATTAGTTTAGTATTTCTAGGTACTGAAAATCAAATGCTATTCAAAAATATGGCATTGGAATCTTGTGACGAATCCTAGAAAAATAATTCAAGAAACAAGTAAACATCTAATCCTAAGAAGCTATTTTCTTTAAAGGTCCAGTTATCAGAAATTTAATCATCAAAACAGGTTTGGGGGCAGAAATATGAGGGTTTTATGGAACTTATTTAATTTAGTGGAAACGTCGCGTCCAAAAATGAGATATAAGTAATCGACGGTTTCTCGGAAGAGAAATAACAGGGAAAAAATGAGAGGATGTAAAAGGAAAATGAATAGAGTCCGCGGCGGCGGATTTGGACGAAAGGGTATTGGGTAAGTTTCTACGAAAAAAAGGGTCTTTTTTGTAGCGAACGCTAATATAAGTGGTAGATTATGAAATATCTATTCAAAATAAACTTATTTTATTATCAATTACAAATGTAATTTCATCATCATCATCATCATCATTTCAGCCGATAGACTACCACTGCTGGACATAGGCCTCCCCCAAGGCGCGCCACTCAGACCGGTCCTGTGCCACTCGCATCCACCGCGTTCCCGCGACCTTTACGAGGTCGTCACTCCATCTTGTTGGAGGCCTACCGACAGCTCGTCTACCGGTTCGCGGACGCCACTCCAGGACTTTCTTGCCCCATCGGCCATCAGTCCTGCGAGCAATGTGCCCCGCCCACTGCCACTTAAGGTTCGCAATTCTTCGGGCTATGTCGGTGACCCCAGTTCTACTGCGGATATCCTCATTACCGCAGTGTCTTAAGTCGAAAGTCTTCGACCAGTGTGTGTTGCCAGTGATGACTTATGGTTCCGAGACGTGGGCGCTTACGATGGGCCTCATAAGAAGGCTCAAGGTCACCCAGAGGGCAATGGAGAGGGCTATGCTCGGGGTTTCTCTGCGTGATAAAATCAGAAATGTAATTTAATGTAATGTAATTATAAAGTACATCAGAGAGTAAATTACATTTCATAACAAATTAGGTTTATTTTGAATAGATCTTTCATAATCCACCACTTACGAGTACCCGTGGAAACTATGCGATAGGTAATGTAATTCCACGCAGGCGAACACGCGGGGGAAAGCTAGTAATAGTATGAATAGTATGTATCTCTGTATGTTAGGTACCTCTTTGAGAATTCGCCTGCATATTCTAGCTATAATATAAGTAGGGAATGGAAGGATATTAGTCTTCGTTCTTTTCCCTACTCAATTCCCTCGAAAAGTTGAAACCGTTTTAATATTCCAAATGTTAATTAATTTACTTTTGATTTACCAGAAACCTGGCCATAATTAAAATGGGACTTTATTAATATTAAAATAAGTTCACACAGTTTTTGAGAAGTATACAGTGTGTCCCGAGATAAAGTGCACAAAATAATAGGGTGAAATATATTTTATCGATGAAGAAAAAAAAACGAGCTGTTACCCACGAACTTCGTTTGCAGGGATTGAACACTATATTTCCAAAGCCCTTTTTCCAGCACTTTTTTAAAACTTTTTCCGGTATTCCGGTATACGTCTCGGAACCATAAGTCATCACTGGCAACACACACTGGTCGAAGACTTTCGACTTAAGACACTGCGGTAATGAGGATATCCGCAGTAGAACTGGGGTCACCGACATAGCCCGAAGAATTGCGAACCTTAAGTGGCAGTGGGCGGGGCACATTGCTCGCAGGACTGATGGCCGATGGGGCAAGAAAGTCCTGGAGTGGCGTCCGCGAACCGGGAGACGAGCTGTCGGTAGGCCTCCAACAATAAAATAAAACTCTTCAAGTAGTTGAGTGGATAATGAAACCTGTTATTGTTGCCATTTAAATTTCGTGTTTTTTTTTCAGACAAAAAGCGTCACTTACGAAATCTTCACTGATTCTCACCACCATTGGAGAAGCTGGCAACGGAGCTTCGGAGACATCATACAAATGTACGAGGGCAAAGCTAATATTACAAGTATACCTCATTAAATAGTAGTAAGTTTAGTGAAATCGCAGGTGTTTTATTATACTTATCTTCTTTAAGTAGTGGTAGCCATCTCTCGTGATGAGAGGAGGTCTGTGCCCAGCAGTGGGACGCAAATAGGCTGTAGTAGTCGTAGTAGTAGTAGCCATCTCTCGCGGCAGGTACTTATAAGGCGCGTACGTCCTATTTCACCCCGTTATCGTAGGAATTTTGAGAAATCCTCTCATATTCCTCCTCTACACTCCCCAAGGAACCTCCTACCTGCCAAATAGAATGTGAGTTGTGATTTTTTTTTTCTTCTTCTTCTAAATTTTAACTTTCTACGACCAGTAGTTTTGGCTTGCAGTGATCGATCAGACATCGTTCAGTTTCTTGTTTTATATAAAGAGTGAGCAAACCTTCTTTTAGACACGCTACAGGATGAAATCCAATATTGAACGTCTTTCTGGTAAAATGATGATGAGCTTTTGAGAAACATCTGCCAGCATTTTGCCTTGAGTTTTATAAAGTAAGGCCAAGTGCAAAATTACCTAAATAAAACTAAACGAACAAGGAATTTGTAGGAAAATTAAAAGCAAACAGATTGCTATTCAAAGAACGCAATTTATATTTAAACGCGAGAACGAAGCGGTTAAAAAAAGGTAAGTTACGGTTTTGTAACAGATGTTTCGCATAAAACGTTTTCTCTAACGATGTATATATTTTATTATTTTATTTTATATTCATGGCAACAAATAGGTGTATGGTCGTTAGAAAGATTAGGTAGATGTTGACTTGATTTTTTTTATGAACCCATCGCTTTGACTGTCCTTAATTTTGCCACTGCGTGTTTAATAGTTTCCTATTGATCTGAGCTAAGTACCTATCGTATTCATAGACAGATATCCTGTAAGAGCTTGATCTCAAGTTCAGCTTGGTTTCCAGCTACCCTTCAATTTCTTAAGTACCTAATATACCTTTGCCGGTGGTATCATTCGTTGGCTTACTCTATCCCCACCCTAACCCGTCGTAGTAGGCCGTCTGAATAGCTACCACCGGCAAAGGTCACCTATCACCATTCTGTATATATCACCACTATGACAATCTTGGATCCGTCTGGATGTTTATCTATCACCATGTTACAGTTGCAATTAGCAGCACTCTCATTTTTGTTTTCCGGTAAGGGACGAAGAGACCTTAAAATGTTTTTTTTAATGAATGACGTGTAAAAGTGCCCTGATGTGGCGATTCTTTCAAGGCATATGTGCTTGTTTTTTTGGGCCACTGTGATCACTTTCCATCAGGTGGACCTAGTGCTCATTTGCCAATCGACGCCAAACAAAAAACGAGATCTGTCAGTTATGGTAAAAAAATGCAAGACGGTGAGACACGATTATTTTTAAGCTATGTTTAAATAAATGTGAACTTGAATCGTTAATTTAAAATTTATATTCAAAAGAAGAAAACTGTAAATTGCAAGAAAGAGTAATTAGTGATACATTTTGAATGGAACCAAATGGCATTTTTCTTAACATTCTTTGTAGCGTGAAATTAATTAAGGCTTCATTGTTTAATTTCAAAAAGTAAAAGTGCCTTTTTTATTTTAATAACTAGTTTAATTATGGCATGCAGTGAGAATACATTGGTATAGGTATAAACATTCAACCTCTACAGAATTCTTACCTGCCAATCTTAGCTCTTTAAATTCAGGTAAACACTTACAGTTTAAAACAAATTCTTTATTCAATTACAAAATACATTTACTTAATAAGATTTCGTAATGAACCACTGAATTATTAGAAAAGATAATCTCAATATTATGGCAACCATCGTTTTAAGAGGCAACCTTATTTATAATTTATCATGTTATATAATTTAAAATCATGTACGTAAGATATTATCAGTGACAAGGGTTGGAATAAATTAGGTACAGGAGGCAAAGGTCCGAGAGGATCCCCAAACTCATTAAATAAAACAACTAATTAATAATTCTTATTTATTTTAATGTGCCGCATAAATACGCCTTATTACAACTCTTACAAATTAAAATAAATTACCTAAAACTCGAATAAATAAAGTCGACGGGCTCGCGCTTAAAATATCTAGCAAGGATATCAGTCTTAAAAAAACTGGGTTAGAGCGCAATGCTTAAAATTCTGGCCAACGGATCAAGGAATAAAAAAGAAGAAACACCAGCAATTTGAAGCATTGCGGCAACGTTGTCGCTAAATGTCAGATCGCCACATATCACAAACGACAACGGAACTAGCGACGTGGCGATCTGACATTTAGCGGGAGTGATTCGTTCGCCACTTGATCGCTTTAGGTCGTTGTCTAGAGTCCAGATGTCCAATTAGGCCATGCCCATGTTTTGCATTTGCTGCATATCGTTCATGGTCATTGGCTGCCCGTACATTTGCATTGCACTAGGCATTACGTACATAGGCATCGGCATAGAAGGCTGACTCAGTGGTGTAAGTCCGAAGCCGAAAAGCCCTCTGAAGTAGCGCGCGATGTTCCATAGGACATAGGACGTCTCCGGAATCCTGCGTAACATAATTGGAAATTTTATAGTGTTTTTACAAATATCAATTCAAATGCTATCTAAAGCTAAGGACTGTAATCGGATTTGGAAACGAATATAGATTTTTATCAATCGACACCTCAGGCACACACAGATTTTCGTTACCCAAATGTTATGTACCTATTTGGGATAAAATGTCATTGAGTTTGATATATCGACGATTTCATGATTAGTGCCTTGTGAATAAAAATTAAGCCACACTTTTTGATCCAAATGAAAAGTGCCAACATGGACATTGATTTTTGTACGTGGGAGGACAGAAGAATTCTGATTTTAAATCTGAAATCAAACAATTCCAAAACCCAACATGCGCTATCTGAAATTCCATCGCATCAGCAATCCCAACCGTTATTTATGGCAATGGCGTAATCTGTAACATATGGTGGAAAATATCATACACAGCTTGTTCTGTTACGGTTTCTGCAATTTTCGTTGACTTTTGCTGAGATTGTGCCTTGAAATAGAAAAAAATCGGCTATTTAGCTTTATTCGTCCCCAAATCCGAAGAATCTTTTAACAATTATGAAACCCATTTTCATTGATATTTACAAACCTTTTAGTGTAACTATTACAACAATAAATGCAACATTAAATGCAATAGGCCCACCACCAAAAACCTATACTACTAAATGCAATGACTGTCTTCCAATGGCCTTTCAAGGTGTCTTTGCGCATTTTATACGTGTGCGAACTTTTGACTGGTCATCGTTTGTGTTATGTGTGCCTTGTTTCTGTTTCTTTTTAGATTTTTTCTTCATTTTACTTTTCCCATCTAAATGTTTCGTTACTGCATCCTGCGCATTTACCAAACCCTCTATAACTTCAAGACTAAACATTATAGCTTCATAGGCCATGGTGTAATATTGAGGCGGGCCTTTAGACTTCAATGAACCTTCCATAACATTGACAGTATACTTGTCAGCCGCTTTTAGAATAGTTGATATAGGTTCTGCAGTAAATAAATCAAATATAAAATCGAAAAACCCTCTTCCAGTACTATAATGCCTGCCTTCACCGACTTCTATACTTGAATTACGGAATGATTTCTCTTCCACTTGCCCGTTATCTCTCCTAACTCTAGTTCTCTTTCTTTTTAGAGGAGCGAGTTGAGTACTATCAGAAATCGGGTTGATATCATTCGAAGTTGTCGTATCTAAATTAGCAACGACGATAGGTTTCCATTTGGTCGATTCGTTGAAAACAGGCGTTACGTTTTGCCTAGCAAAATTACCTTGCAACGATTCTTTAGTGTAAGGTATTAGTCTAGTATTGTTAACTTTAAATGGTACAGAGTGAGGGTTAACAAAATACTTAACTCTAGGATAGTAATAAGTGTTAGGGTAGTTATATTTATACTTCTTAGTCTTAATATAATCATGGAAGTCTTTATTGTGCTTCAATTTATCCAAGTCGAGTTTTAACTCATTATACTTCTTAGGTCTAGGTCTCAAGGATTTTCTATAGTTTTTTCTTTGTGCGATAAGCCTTGGCTGTGGCACTAGTATTTCTCTAGGCTTTTTGACTTCTTCCTTGATCACTGCTTCAGTGGTCTTCTGGGTGGAGACGTCGGAGGTAAGACCGCGGAAGGTAGCGGGCATGGCGTCGTAGAAAACGCTAGCGATGGGATCAATGAAGCTCTTGAAGCCACCGACTATCGGTTCGATGAATTGTAGCAGTTTGGACTTACCATCCCATCTTTCTGACGCCCTGGTGGAATTGACGAGTAACGTGGGCGATTGCTGAGACTGCTGAGCGCTCGCGTCGTTCTGCTGAAGCAACTCATGCTGATGAGGCGCTAGAGCCGGATTGTACATCTCCGGGGATCCAAATTGTGGAGTCATCCCGCTAACGGAGTACTGATGCGATGATGCGCTCGGGAAATCGATCGGATATTGCGAGTAAAGATATGGATGGTTTTGCAAACCCACCACACTGGAATAAAGATTGATTTGCTGTACTGACAGTTCTAAAGTCCAATTTGAACTGATTACTTAGCTATCAACGTCAGGAGTCAGCAGTCGCGTCGTAATCCGTCGTCTTCAGTCTTCCCTATCGGTCATAAAATCGAAATTCGACTCAAAATGCGTAACAGCGATCTAATTTGACTTTGTTATTCAAACGCTGCCTCGGAATAAATTATCCTGTTTACTGTAGCGTCACTAACGCACAATTACGGATTCAACTAAATATAAGTCCACTTTCCTCGGTTTTCTTGATTGACAGTGGTCACGGTACGCAGAACCGAATTATCGAAAGTTTTTTTTATTCAATATATTCCAAGTAACGATTTGCCACGTGATTGTTGATCGAGTACAGTAAAAAAAAAATGTAAGTGATGTGAAAGCATAAGCTTAGAATGTTGCAAATGTTGATTTTGATCGTTTGCTAATAATTTCAAATTATTCTTTTGTCGTCAAGGCGTGAAAGTTAGTTTTTATGTTGATTTGTCATCAAAATGTGTCAGTGCTTCAGTGTCAGTCGTGTCCAGTATAAGAAAGATCTTTCTAGTTCTACTATAAATACAAGTCAGGGAAATACTAAAAACTACTTATAAATGTCGTTCGTTAAGTTTCACATAGGAATAATGATAACTAGGTTTGTAAAATAAGTTAATGTATTTTTTTTGAGGCAAGCCTTTATTACATAGTCTGTGTTACCTAATGAACGATCTTTAAAAAAAGTCTGCAATGTGTAATCTATTCAAAGTAATGTTTTTTTTTATTAAGGCTAAATCTTAAAAAAATATGTTCTTTTCTAAATCATCGGTTTAGAAATAACACTGAACACAAGATAAATAATTTAATAATAAATAAGAACCAATTAATTTCTCTTTTGCTTTAAATTTCGTGGGAATTCGTAGTAAGGAAACTAAATGATTTCATATAATTTCATTGCAGACTTTCAAAAATGTATACCGTGAGGAGCGTCTCAAGGTTTTCACTTTTCTCGATCAATATGTCTGAAGTAAGGATGATTTATAGTAATATATAATTAACAAATATTAAATAACAAATTATGAATAAGAAACAGTTATATCATACCGACAGACATATAGGTCTGAGATATTAAAATATATAAATGACATTTCGGAAGGAAAAAGATATTTGTGAATATGATTGATCATAATAATGATCAAACTTTTAAGCCTGAATAATATTATGTAGGTACGTATATCAAAAAGAAAGAAGTCGACGCATTCATAATGTTCTGATTCAATCGAAAAATTTCGTCTGAATCAGAACATTAAAATGAAGTACAACCAGTTGAAAATATCTAAATTGCGACTTGAAAATGTAAATCTTTCAATGTTAAATCCCCAGTTTTAACATTCAAACAGTCGTTTTAATTCGTAAAATTTACATTTTCACCATATAAATCAGCCAAATAACAACAATCTGTATGAAAAAGAGCTAACGGAGATTTAGATTTTCAATAACATCAAGATCGTTTTCAATCAATTTTATCACCATGCACTCCTAAATCGTCTAGTTATTTACAGTGAAGACACTTACCCTTGACCATAAGTCTCGTAAAGCCTCTTCAGAGCCATGCCCACGGTCACTGCGAGAGCCAGCTTGCTGGCCACGAAGGCTTTCAGGGTCAAAGCGGTGACCATCGCCATTGCGAATATGATCGCTCCAGCTGATTTCATGCCAAACATCAGCGGTACAACTGCCTGGAGTACTTTCTTCTTCTGGCGCCTTCCTGGAATTTCAAATTAGAAGTCTTTAGTTGTCTTCTTTTATTTTGTGTCGGGTTTCAACTCTCAATGAAGCTGGCTGTAGAACAACTGACATGCTTTTGAATTTCATGTAATAATGACTGACGTATGATTTTTATGATATTTTTAAGCTTAAGAGGGTTGACTCCGAAAATTGGCAACGTCGCAAATAGCTGTCAAATATTCTGCTGTTTTCATTAATTTCTGAATATTACTGAATCAAAACATGAATTATCGCTCTATGGTTGAATAAAACATTAAGTATGGATTGCTACAGTCAATTCAAAATTCAATCATTTATTCAGCAAATTGGCCACATAGGGGCACTTTTACACGTCAGAAAAGAATTTACTAGCGCTTCCTAGACCCATTGCTTGAGAAGAAGCGCTGCAACAAACTCAAGCAGAAGGCCTTTTTTCAATATTTACACATAGTTATAACATTTACATTACATGTATAAAATATACATATAGGTACGTACTACAATTACCTTGAAGGGATGTATAGTCCCTAACTTAAACTTAAATCTAAGATCTTAGAGATGTATAGTCTCCAAGGGTCCAGAAAAAAAATATTATGGAGATGGCCTCCATTGTCAAATAAATATAAATTCCATAGATGTCGACAGTCTCAAAATGTCAATAAATAATGAAATACATCATGTATAAAAGAGTTCATTAATACATGTCAATAAGAACATGATGAGGTCTCTCGCTTAAAATGTTTGACTTAGTAATATACTCGTATTTAAAGCTAATGAATCATAGGAACACGAACTTTTCGTACTATGGAAGTAATATCTTTTGAAAACTTTCCATCGCAGTTTCCATGCATTTTAATGTAATCTTATCATTTGAATGCCTAACCAACAAATATAAAACGAGACTCATCATTAAACCATAGATTTATATCTTCCTTTTTAATTCAGCAATATTGAGAAATAAATAAAAACAGCGAAACATTTGACAGCTATATGCGACGTTGCCAACTTTCAGGATAAACCCTCTTAAAAAACGTAACGTATTCTGGCATTAACTTGTTTGTATAATGTTTCAAATTCAAATGTTATGAATGAGCATAACCTTGAATGTCTGGGGTCAGTTTTTTGACTATGCACCTATCAGCTATTTTTTCGCTCGAAAATATAGTATTTTAATAGTAATTGTTAGCGAAGTGCAACTAACTAGGGAGGCTAAATGTATACTATACGTATTCCTAAGCCAAATTTCTGTAATAGGAACTATCAGGACTTTTAGGGTGATATATCAGTATTTTTTCAAGAAATTAAGTTTTCCATATGGCAACCCTAGTCAAGGAAAATAGTAATAAAAAAAAACCTTTTAACGTTCTAGCCGTTTCATATGCGTGAGACACTTCGATCATGACGTGAGGGAATGTTAAAAATGGATGATTAATACGTATTTTCTAAGCATTCTAGGCCGTGCTGGTCCAACGACAACGGATCCGCTACGCGAAAGTAGAGCGGGAGTTTAATGAAGTATGAATATTGAAGATAATACGGTACACACACAATGGACCGTTTGTGATTATTACAAAAAAATATGTCCAGATGGCTGTTGAACATCTCCGGCAACTAAGCAATCAACCACAATAACAAAAAAACTCTTTATTGATCACCATAAACAAAACGCAGAAAATACAGAAAGAATACACATTTACTTAAACAGGTAATCAATTAACATAAGAGTAATAGTAAACTCTTTTCCTTTAGTGACTGACATACAACGCACAACCAAAACTACTAGTAGTAGATAACTGAACTTAGGCATGCGAGTTCCTTGGAGAATGGGAAGTGGTAGGTGAAATCTGTATTAAAGTATCTTGTAAAAAAAGCCGTGGTGGCCTAGTGGTTCGACCTACCGCCTCTCATGCAGAGGGTCGGGGGTTCGATTCCGGCTCGCACCTCTAAGTTTACTTACGTGCGAAATTCAATTTGAATTTCCCACTGAGCTTTTCGGTGAAGAAAAACATCGTGAGGAAACCTGCGCGCATCTGCGAAGCAATTCAAAGATGTGTGTGAAGTCCCCAATCCGCACTGGGCCCGTGTGGGGACTATAGGGACGAGAGGGTTTGCTCTCGTGATGAGAGGAGGCCTGTGCCCAGCAGTGGGACGCAAATGGCTGTAGTAGTAGTAGTAGTAGTAGTAGTAGTAGTAGTAGTAGGTGAAATCTACAGAATTTGATATATTACGACAAATAGCCTAAAATAAAACAAAAGGAAAAGCAAACGCAATAATGCCATTTATATGAAACCTAGCACTTTTACTGCCTAGAATAACTCAGGCGTGTATACTATAAGATGAGTGGAAGATACTATCTACAGGCGTTAGGAAATCTACACGCTTGGCACGGAACCAAATAGATTGTTGCGATATGAAGCGAAACTCGACAAGTTACGCACTGGCTTCATAGAAAGGGGATAATGTGTTACACACATGTGCGATATTTGTATAACAAAGTACATAGGTATATTTATTTACCGGAAAAACATAATAAATCGTAGAAACATTCGACGTTACAGCTTTTATTTAACATGGGTATTATCATTTTTGTATACCAATCTTTTATTGTCTAGTAACGTCCTGTTCTGAAAAACACCTCGTTTTGCCTACTGATGTTTTAAATTTGACGTTTGCTCCATAGACAATCTGTCAAAGCCGCTTAGGAAGGTACAGTCAGCAGCAGAAGTAGATAAGCTGTCCAGGTGTTCAAAATGACCTACACACGACCTTATTCTTAAGACGTTAAGGGCGTGTGTAGGTCATTTTGAACACCTGACCAGCTTATCTACTTCTGCTGCTGACTGTACCTAAGTTTTTGGGTACTATAGCAAAACTGTTTTGGGAGAAATTGTGTTTGGGAAAGAGTTGACCCAAGAGTTGAAAGAATCAAACAACGTGATCATAATTGTCTGAACACGATCCTATTTTGAAGACAGAGCATTGTTCAAATATTTACGAGTACCCTTGTTCGTCCACATATATCTGGCGACCGCATAAGGAGTCATAAAAGATTGAATTCTTTTATGGTAATGAATTCCACCGGCTCTTTTACCTCGTACCGGAATACAACTATGCGAGCACTGCTGTTTAGCGGCAGGTTAGCGGGTAAGAAAGTGGTAGCCATCCAGACAGACTCTACATCAGGACCCAACTTAGAAGGCGCGCGGCGAAGCACTTAAGCTGTTGACACAGTGTCTATTTTTGCTTAATCTACGCGCCTTCTAAGTTGTGTTAACCTGTACCACCGGCACTCTCATTACAGACAAATACATAAATACCATCTCGAGTAAAAACCATTTATAATTAACCCTCGACAAATGATATGCCTTTGATCTATGTAAAATGACGCTCCCATCCAACCTTTTTGCCACTTGCTTTGGCAAAAAGTCAAAACATTATACATATTCATCTGCAGGAAAATGACAAACACTTCACAGACTCACTTTAGAGACAAATTAACCGTCAAAGAATAACAAGCTCGTATTTCCAATAATGGTGTGACGTGCTCACTGGGCGAAACAGCCCATAATTTCTACGACCTCGACTTGAATTATAAAACGATAACAATACCCAATTTTACTGTTGTATTTGCCTGAAATCTAAGTATAATTTATGGTGCCTATATTCTGACTAAATAAACAACCTAAATTTGTCTTAGTTATATTTACGACAGAGACAATAAGAGTAAGTATTCATCCAGAAAATAAAAAGATTATGGAACTTTCGGTCGATTAATTTAATCCTAATTAATGTAGTGAAGATCAAAAGAAGGATCGATTCATGTCCATAATTATCTGGTTCTGATAAATAAAGGGGTAAGAGATCCGGCGAAATTAAGTAATAGCATACAGGCATTAAGCAATGTAGCATACTATACAAGCATTAAGTAATATAGCATACAGGCATTAAAACGCTGACAGGAGCTAATGACCTTGGGCAATCGAGGCAGGCAACTGTCTCAGCGGAGAATGTCTGTTTGCATTGGAGGGAGCGAGAAGCACGACCGCGGCATGTGGGCGATATACGTAGAAAATCAGAACAATGAAGATTAAAAAAAACCCACGTTGCATGAACAATATATTGTGTATTTAATTATAGACATCTGCGTTAAAAAACTAAACATATAGAACCGTTTAAATAGGATTAGAAGACGCAACTTCACTTTTTTTCATCGAAAGGATTTCACGTTATCCTATTTATTAAACAGCAGGTTTTTTTAAGTATATAATGTATATTAACATACATTTTACTGGCATTACAAAATCAAATAGTTTTCGTTTAAATACTGTTTAAAGAAAGCCAATTTAGGTCTTGTTATTACGAATCCCTATCTATGGGACACAGTGACCACTTGTATACTACCATCAAGTGACCTGTGTGCTTATTTGCCAACCAATGCCATACTATAAAATAAAAACCTTTAACAAATATTACAAGCCATACTCAAAACTAATATTATAAAATGTGAAAGTGTGTTTGTTTATTAATTTATCCTTCCTTCACGTCGAAACGACTGGACTGATTTGGATTTTCGGTATCTTCCTTATATGAGGCGAAAAAATCGATACCTATTCATTTTATTATCCTGTTCCATTTCATACTCTCTAAAAATATACTATACTGAAACACAGCGAAATGAAAAGTTAAGTACCTACTTTACATAACTACACTAGTGAGAATAAGTCAGAGGTCAGAGTAGGTACTTGTGATCCGGTCATGAAATTTCCACCCACGACATTATTTCCTAAAGCACTTAAATTGCTGTACTTCACTGAAATTCATAACCGGTGTAACAATAAAATAGAAAAGTGGCAATAAAACAGGTTCACCGGAAATTAAGTCTTAAACTCTGTTGTCAGTGTTATATAATATAGTAAAATTATTGTCTTGAAAAATCTTAACCTTTGCACCATGTTTTAACATTTATAAGAGAAAACATTACTTACAAGACAAAAAGCTCTTTTGTTCGTACTCCTACACTAAGCTTCATAGCAAAATGCTTGTACGGATTGTCGAAAAAAAAACAGGCGTTACATGAAAAAATAATATCGCAGGAAAAACGTACAATATTGTCTCAAAAGCACCCAGGAAGCTGTGATATAAATAAAAAGATCTTTATAAATAAAAATATAAGAGGATTTGATTATTATTGTTCTCTTTTTCAAGGGGAAGGCGCTTTACTGTACCGAGTTAGCCCTTTTATACCCAATTGTACTTTTTAATTTTAAATTCTGCGTACTTTTACTTTCCTTCTTTGCCATTTTAACCCGTTACGAAAAAGATTTGTGTGTGTCTGTCTGTGAAGCGATATTGATTTGATTTTTTATAAGTGAGTTAATCGAGTGTTCTTAGGCATATTTATTTTTAGTTTTTATGGATGTTCAACGAAAATAAATAGTAAACGAGAACCGATTTTGATGTTTCTTTTTTATCCTAAAGGTTTGTATTATTATTAGTATATTCGTAGTACTATTATTTATATTAATTTGGTTCAGTTTAAATGTGAGAGAAAAGAGAATTCCTCAAAATTTGTTAGCACGTATATGAATTTGGTGTCAATCTCGAAGAGTACCTTTTTAGTCTGCACAGAATCTGTAATTTCTTAAATCTTTGACAAAAAAACTAAATCTATAGGTACTAAAGTAGACAAGACTAATAGAAAGACCCGTTCAAAAGTAGAACACTAATTAACCAGATCTCACTCATTAACAAATAGATTAGAAATGGAACGGATCGCATGCCATTAATTCACTTTCATGCAAATCTTGGTGCCAAACACGAAATACCGATCCAACTAATCTTCCATTACATGTATACCATCACGATAGATCGGCATGCAATTTTAGAAAACGAATCAGAGATGCTGCGGTATCTAATTATAGCAATTAGCTATTTTCTAGGAATTGATACTTATTTAAATTATATACTACCATTATCAACTGGCTCGTAGGTATGTGTTTAATAATAATAATAATAATAATAAATCATTTATTCGCAAAAGTAAATAATAATAAAAACACAGAAACAAAAGAGAGGAAGCGAATCGGACCCGACTTAGCATGTGTCAGCCGTGAAGCCAACGCTGATCTTCCGTCGGGACCGCTCAGTGTACAAGAACACAGAAGATGATAAGAGCAATATACGCACACTACAATAAAAGACACGAACATTAAAAGAAAAACATGTAAAAGTTAAAATGTAGTGTTTAAAGTTTTCTCTCATCTTTTACTGTTTATTTACCATGGTAAGTAGACATTTTTAAATATAGGTATTGTATAATTTTGTAGCTTCATGATTACCTAAGTACTTTAAAATTTCAATGCTTTAGAATTTAGAATAGCCCAAACCCTCTCGTGATGAGAGGAGGCCTGTGCCCAGCAGTGGGACGCAAATAGGCTGTAGTGGTAGTAGTAGTAGAATTTAGAATGTATTGGTCCTCAATGTATAAGAGTATGATTTTTATCGCCAGTTCAACGTTCTTAGTCTATCAAATTATCATTTAGGAATTAAGTAAAGAAATGCTTGAATTCGAATCCATCAATGATTTTTCGTTGTTGCAAAATGTTGTAGCACGCAGAATCCTAACCAAAGATTATGAGCACACAGTTTCAAGACAAGAAAAATATAAATGTAATGTCTGTAATGTAAAGGCTTCTTTTCTCCAGTGACTCCAGACAGATTTCCCCAAACAACTCCCAACAAAAATTCATACTGACACGTCTGAAGCAAAATTGTACTTATGTGGAATATCATTTCCTTATTTGTAAAATGGCCACGTTCTTTGCAAAAGACTTGTGTTATCCGAAACTTCGTACATACAAAAAGTTTCCTTTTGTCTGTAAATTACGTTTGTGTACTGCAGAAACTTTGTAAACTTAAATTCGCTTTTGTTTCTCTACGAAAATATGCGCGATGATATAAATATCATATTTTATGAAGTAATGAATAAAGAAGTATAAGTGTATTACGAGAAAAGTGTTTGGGAATTCATACAAATTCATGACCTACAAATACATAGATAAATGCTACTATTGTGTTAACCTGCTCTATCTTATTACCTATGTACTGGTATTCATTGTTAGATTATTACGTGTATTACTGATCTAAAATTTTTTCAACATTTTTAGATTAAAAATATTGTAACATTTATTACTTACTTAAGCCGGTACGTTTTGGTTTCTTGTCTTCTTCTTCTTCGACCTTGCTGTTCGATTTCTTCGGAATTTGCTCCGAAACATCTGGAATAGTAAGAAAAGAAAATTTCAATACCTCTATTATTAATGCATTAACATTTTTAGTCACGGCCACTATCATTATCCTTAGACGATGAATATTAATTATTATTGTTTCTCTCTGGTTCTTTCTAGTTTTTGAATTTGTAAAATAATTTTTATTTGCTTTTTTACATTTGAAAAACTTTAAAAAAACATCTTCATAAAAATGTTTGAGACTTCTCGTTGTAACTGAAAAATAAAAGATCAAAGTTTTCTTCTTATGCAAAAAAAAACTTTGGTTTCAGTTTCATACCAAGCAAACCACTCTCATTTTATGATTGCGGCAAATTATCCATTTAAGTACGACGCTGCTATTCATATTTGACCTTAATACGAAGGTACCAGAGTCGCATATTGTTGGCCTTATGAATACTCTGACAAATTACATAAATTACACAGGCTCTCGCAAGATAAACAACAAAATAAGATTTCGTCATATAATATAGGGACACGTAATGTTTCCCTGTGAATCTGTGATATGACATGACCTCCGTTTTCCTAGAGAGATATCTCTTCAGACTGTAATAAGTGAGTGAGTGCAATATATAGAGGCACATTCAGCCTACATTATTATACTTATTTATTTATTTATTTATTTATTTATTTACAGTAACAGGTTTACAGTATAGTCACCAAATCACCTATTATGCTAAATTGACAGGTACATGTGCTAAGAAGAAATACTAATTAGGTAATAACTTAAAAACATTTTGACAAAAACAAATCGATTTTTGTTAGTAATGACTGCCAGTGGTCAGCAAATACGTCGGCGTCTTGTACCTCGGTCAGAAAGTCATTGAGCAAATCTATTGCCCTTACGGTCGGTGAGTTCCGAGCCCTACGTGTTTGGTAACCCTGCATGGCCGCGAAGAGAGGGCGGCGGCGCCGAGACCCGGCTTGCAGGTACTGATCAGGGACGAAGAAACGCAACCGCTCTAAAGTTACTGGATCATCAATATTATTCCTAAGCAGAGCAGAATAGTGGAATAATAGCTGCATTTTTCTTCTATTAAATAAAGTGGTGAACCCAACCATACCGGACACAAAGAGCGAGGGAAACAAAAATGGGTAGTATCCATACATTTTCTTATACCTAGCAAATTTACGTTGCACCCTTTCTAGCAGTACAGTATAATTTGATTCAAATGGGTCCCATATTATACAATTATATTCAAGCTTACTACGCACAAAAGCATTGAACAAAATAATGGGGACTTTGACGTCCCTGAAAGATGCTGCAGTACGCATAATAAATCCTAAGGCTTTATTAGCTCCTTTACATGCCTTTGTGATGTGATTGTGAAAGTCCAGTTTTGTGTCAAGGTTCAATCCCAGGTCCTTGATTTCTTTAACACGAGCTAGAGAAATATTATCTAAGCAGTAAGTTCCTTCAACAACCATCTTAGACCTCGTGAATGTAATTACTTTACATTTACTTACATTAAAATACAGCTTATTGCTTGATGCCCAATTCATAACTGCGTTAATGTCATATTGTAGAGCTTCATAATCTGCAGGAGTATTGATGGCATGATAGAGCTTTAAATCATCAGCGAAGAGCAAACACTTAGCATTAGTGACTACAGAGGGAAGGTCGTTTATCATTATGACAAACAGGGTCGGCCCCAATGTGCTTCCCTGACTGACACCAGATCGTGTATAATACTCCTCAGATTCATAACCTGCCAATTGGACGTATTGTTTGCGATCTCTCAAATAACTGGCCACTAACCTTAGCAATTCATTAGAAAAACCGAACACGGAAAGTTTATCAAGCAATACATCGTTATCAACCAAATCAAAAGCTTTTTGAAAGTCGAAATAGGCAGCGTCCACCTGCCTTGCAATATCCATATGTTGTAGGACATAATCTACAAAATTGGCATGATTTGTAGTCGTTGAACGACTTGCACGGAAACCATGTTGGGCATCATTCAACAACAATGATGCTTGAAGCGAAACTTACTTGTTTCGAATAGGATAACACAATTACCAGCACACTTACAACCATTCAGGCCTCCTCTCATCATGATTAGAGGAAGCCTGTGCCTAGCAGTGGGACGCAAATAGGCTGTAGTAGTAGTTACCTACAGCCATTCGATCTTAGTTCCGTTAGTACCACCGTTAACCCCGCTAACCTGCCGTCAAATAGCAGTGCTCGCACTGTTGGGTTAAGACAGCTGGTGAAATTTCTGGCACAGAGGCATTCCATCTTCGGCTTCAGGGTAGGCAACGCATTCAACCAATACCCTGGGAGTCCGTCATACCCGTCCTGGTCCCCCGGCCGGGCGGGATGCGAAAGGCATTTTTCGAAGGTTAAAAAAAAGGCAACGCATTCGAGATCTTAAGGTTTCTTAATGGGGATTCATAAGATTTCGGTGTCCATGGGCCGCAGTGACCACATACCACGGGGGTTCTGTGCGCTCGTTTGCCTATACCATTGATATTAAAAAAAATGTTCTCAGGGTTGAGCACTAAGAATGGAATTTCAATATTCAATTCATTGTTAATTTTAATGTCGGGTGTAAATTAAGGGGTGGAAATTTTACCATTAAACATTATCCCGTAAAAGAAAATAATTGAAGTACTGATAGAATAATCTACTGTTGGAACAATATTACGAGATTTTACGTTACTATATGTAGCGCGATATATCATAACTGCCGACTTCCATCCCTAAATGTTTTCGATTAGTCAGGAGCTTTATTTCTTGTAATAACGTGGTCTTATTTATCAAACGTCAGGCGCGAGTGAAACGAGCGCAGTTTCTCCGTTTCAACTGGCCAAAAATGCTGTCGGTTTCCGGCCGGCCGGATGTCTATTTCTTCTACTACAGGTCGCTTCTCTCAACTGATTCTCGTGAAATTTTATAGCCAGGTTTCACAATGATTATAGATTTTGTTTGCTATCAGAAAACCAGTCGTTTCGTATAAACCACAGGCTTTATGTTCACGAAAATGTGCCAGTTTATAACTCTTCTACTCTTTGTACTATATTTGTCATTATTTGCGCTTTTTGATCACAATGATTCAGATTCTAGTTATTATTTATTTTTGGGTCTCATATTTTATTCCAATAAAAAATCCCTAAGAAGACAAATCAATCGACAGTTATGAAAGGGCTTTCTTAAAATACCTCTCTATTTTGAGGACACGGCAGGAAATTACGTCAATTTACTTACATATTTCAAGCCTCTTGATTGTTCAAAGGAAAGAAAAATCGGCCAAACTCATTCACGATTTTTAAAGAAATGCATTCAATGGATGAAATACTTGGCTTGAAAAAGGTTTAAGGCTTTGTTTCAAGGGTTTGATTTATTACTACGCCAATTAGCTCGGTCCTTCACAAGAAGCTGGTTTTTGTGAGATCGATTATGAGAATGGTAAAAAACAAAAGGTCTTTCTTTGGTTTAAAATAATGGTTTCACTCGTGAGACAACTCTGACCAAAATTTCAAATAAAGTGCAGGTAAAGCTAGTTTACCAGTACCAGTAAGGACGATGGGGAAAATGTCCCCACCACAACTGAAACGAAACATGTCTCATTTAATAGATATTGGCAACCTTATGATTTCTTACATCATGACGGAGTAATCGAGGAACATACATAATTGCCTACAAAAAAAAACATACAGACGAATTGAGAACCTCAACCTTTCTTTGAAGTCCGTCAACAACAGTTCAAGCTCGTGTTTTGCGATATCATCATCATTGGATTGGTTAGTACGAGAACAAAGGTAATAAAGAGAGCTGAGATTTAATATAAGTCGTTTATTAGTACATTATTGCAGAGGCATTAGCGCATTGCCGGACGAGTCAGTCAGAAGGCTGAGCGAAGCATTTTTCTATGATTACGAGTCCGGCAATCGGCCGAGGTATATATAATGCTTTCCTCAAACTGTGAGGAAATAATAACATCATCATCACCATCATTACCGCCTGGCCACCATTTCATTGCCGGTCTTGGCCAGCTGAAACATTATTGTCGTGTTTGTGGCGGTGCGGCGGACTACTGCCGCAGCACCGGTGGTGATCCACAAACATGACAACAATGTTGCTACTGGCCAAGGCCGGCAATGAAGGCCCAAGCGTCCTCTTTTTTTAAAAGTAAGACAAACATTGCCGAGCATGTTTGTGAAATAGTACATTACAGACCTAGCTAGGGTGGTGAATTCGTAAATGTCCCAGATCGCAGGTTTCTGTGGCCCGAACCGAAGGTGAGGGCCATAAATATGCGATCTGGGGCTTTACGAATTACCGCCCGTGGTTTGTCAAAAGTTTTACGTCTTGCCTTGGCCAAGAAGTGAGATTTTCTCTCCGCGTAGCGGGCAGAAAATCCCACTTTACGGCCAAGGGTGATGTAAAAGATTTTATTGATCGTCATTCAAGAACTTTTTCCGCCCGACGGCCATCGCTTCTGCTAGCAATGTGGCCCCATCTGCTAATAATGTTAATTAATTGCATGTATACGCATAACGTTACCCCTTTTTATTTCGTTTTATTGTCATTACAATAACCAACGGCTATAAAGCGTAATATAAAAGATATACTACCCTACACGTCGTGTCATCAGTATCGTAAACGGCCTATTTATGAAATTGAAGCCATGAACTCACTTTACGCATTTTGAGTAATGTGATCGTAACGTAATACGATGCAATAAATTCTTGACTTGATTATGACTAACAAAGAATATATAGTTATTGGTCAAGAACAGTAAGTACTTTTTACTGAATGATAAAGAGAATATAGTTATTACTTTCATGTCTACATGCCTCCTTTCACAAGAGGGTTTCCCCAAGCTGTCTCAGCGTGGATTAGGGATTTCACACATCTAATGGTTTGTGTAGACTGTTGATCACACATCTTTGAAATCCTTCGTGAGTACGTTACTACGTTTCTCCAATAATTATAGAGCTAAGTAGGTAAGGTACTTACTTAATAAAATCAAATAAAAGAATGTAATAAAACCAGTCAAATTGGAAAATCATGGGAGAGGCCTTTGCCCAGCAGCGGGACATTCAAACAGGCTGGAGAAAAAAGAAGAAGAAAAAAAAAACGGTCAAAGAAGTGAATCGTGACTTGAACAACTAGGTGAATATAAATAATTATTATTTTTCACGATAAGCCTAAAGTTATGCTCATACTGCATCATAACTACATTTTCCATCATAGTGTGGCATTAAAAGCCTTTTCCTTGTAATTTTTTAGAAATAAAAAAAAAATAGGAAAATAAAAACCAACTTCAAACTCCGACAGCCTACAAAGTCGGTGTCAAGTTCACTATAAGATTGTCATCAGCTTTGGGTCGGTCCACGACCGGCTGTAGGAGTTTGAAGTCGGTTTTAATTTTTTTATTAAAAAAAATTTTCCGGCTACTATTTCCAAACGTGGGTACGATGAGACGTAAGACTCACTGTAGTCTTTGAAATTGATGCCAAAAGCATACGCGTGCTAACAAATTTTGAGGAGTTCCCTCATTTTCTCATGGATCCCATCATCAGAACTGAACCAAATTAAAATGGGACCAACCCAGAGGTGCCACCTTTCGATTAAAAAAGAATCATCGAAATCAGTTCACAATTGACCGAGTAATCGCGGATCATACATACAAAAAAATAAAAAATAAAATAAAAAAAAAACATACAGAGGAATTGAGAACCTCCTCCTTTTTTTGAAGTCGGTTAAAAATCTGATTTTATATGTAAGTATGTTAATGTATGTTAAATAAATAAGTATCTTGCGACATTTTAGAAAATTAAATTTAAGTAGCTCAAGCAAAGTTTGTATTATGGGTGGTAGACAAAGATATTTAAATACATATACATATACAAGTTCGTTTATTCTCCATAATAATATGAAACATGCATTATTTATTAGCTTAACAAATCACACAGGTAAGTACTCTGTAGTTTAACAGATAGGCATTATGGGAAAAGGGTATGGGCACACTGGTACAGCTTCCACACATGTATACACAATAGAGAAATACTTTATACAGATACTAAATATCCATGTCTCGAGTACAAACTTTCAAGGCAAGCTCAGCACACAAAGTTTGCGCCTAGCGGGATTCGAACCCGCAACCTTCGGGGCAGTAGTCAGGGCCACTACCAACTGAGCCAAATCTGTCCTCTTTGTATTTTTACACCAGATTTACTGATTACCTTCGAAATCTTTTTGAGCATCCAACCTAAGGGTGAACTTTAAGAGGACATGTGAGTGGTCATTTTTCCATACAAACGTACTCGACCTTTTCCTCCCTGGATTTTGAAAAAAGATCAATGTCGTCATTATCTGTGTTGGTACGCTTTGCTTTTAGTGATATTTTTGTTTTTAATAGAACTAGGTGACTCGAAACAATGCTGAAAACGGCCCAATCGAAAGGGCCGTATAGAAATGCCACAACAATAAACGCAAAATCAAAACGTTCAGACACAGATAATTTTCCTTTTCATCCAGTTCACTAAATTTCATTACGATTGGTTTAATTTTGGAGGAGGAAAATGTCGAGAACTAAACCTCGATTTCTGAGTCAGATTTTCGACGGAGCTGCAGTTAGTTGTCCTTATCGCACCTTATTCCGCTCCGCCCGCGCCTGCGAGACAGCAACATTGATTTAAATTTCTTAAATCTGAAAAGGGGCTCAGCTCACACATCCTCTTAATTATATTCTCTGGCACGGTCTCATTTGCCTCTCGATAGAATTTTCAGCGGATTAATAATTCAACTTCTAAGTGATTTGGGATCCTTTTATCTCTCCATAATAATGCTCGAAATTGTCTCATCTGATTTAATCTTACTTTGAGTTAATCGCGATTGACTGAAAATATTTGGAGGCAGAAGTACAAAGCTATGGAAGATCTTTTGAGGTTCTTCAGAAATACTGTAGGTGTTCGGAAATAAACTTTGCCTTTGAACTATATACTTATTGAATTTGTTGAAAACAGGATAGTACCTAATCAAATAGAAATTTATTTGTATTGCTAAAGAAGGACAAGTACACTCAACAGCAATGAAAACGGGTCACTTTGTATGGAAAATCCTATACAAAGTGACCCGTATTCACTCAGAATTATTTACATTGTCTCAAACTTTCGCGATACACACTCATATTAAACACACTATCACCGGGACTTAACAGAATTATTTGTATGAATTTGACGTGGGTTAAGAGTCTAACCCGAGGTTAGCGGCTTGGTGCAAGTGGGGGCTTAGGAGTCTGTAATTATACGGGGTTAAGCAAAACGTGACGATATTTTACCCACATAATCAGCTATAGACCCTAAGCATGTTTTTTAGCACGACCGCATTGGTCCAGTTGGTAGTGACCCTGCCTTCTGTACCGACGGTCGCGGGCTCGAGTCCCGCTCGGGGCAAACTTTGTGTGATGAACACGAATGTTTGTACTCGAGTCATGGATGTTTAGTATTTTTAAGTATGTATTTCTCTATATAAGTATTTATATGGTTGTCTAGCATCCATAGTACAAGCTTTGCTTAGTTTGGGGCTAGGTCAATATGTGTGAAATGTCCCAAGATATTTATTTTATTTATTATTTATTTTAGGCTTTTAGTTTTTTTTTGAGTTGGTTAAAAGAATCGTATGGGCCAGTATTGGTAGGTAAAAAAATAGTACTTATAAGTTCTTAAGTTACAAAATGCTATTTATTAATAATAATCTAAATATATAAAACTCAAAGGTGACTGACTGACTGACATAGTGATCTATCAACGCACAGCCCAAACCACTGGACGGATCGGGCTGAAATTTGGCATGCAGGTAGATGTTATGACGTAGGCATCCGCTAAGAAAGGATTTCCCGAAATTTCCACGGGAATGGGAAAAAATGGAATTTTTCATTTTAATATTTCTACGCATACGAAGTTGCGGGGAAAAGCTAGTTTAATATAAAAACATTCCTAATTATTTCAACTGTCCCACTAACCGTTATTCTTTTTCAATTTCACCGGGAAACTTTCTGTGCTACTTGTTTCGAATCGCGTGTTACTAACCACTAAGAGAACGGATTTAATAATTCATAGCGGCCACTAATTACTGTGTAGATAAATAAGACAGGATATATGTATAGAATAATTTGGCTGTGTCTATCACGCAATAGACTTCATGTTATTTTTCTAACACAGGAAACAGGCTTAACTTCGTTGCTGATTTCACTTTTGTACTGTTTCTTACTTTGTTTTATTGGTGAATAATATTCATTATTATTATTATGAACGTATGTTGAAGATGTTGTATAAATAGGTAGGTACTTTACTCACGTAACCATTAGCCGCACCATCATCAACTATTAATTATTGAAAATCTCGCTTACATAGGAAGTGAAAGATAAAACACATAATACCTAGAAGGAGCTTGTGAAAGGATCTACTATTATTATTGGAGTTATACGATCTTTTAGTTTGTTGTGCGCCTAATACCTGCAGGTATTAGACGAATACCTAGTATCTGTAGTATATATTTTTTATATTGAATACGAAAATATACTTAAATATGATGGGAACAATCATAATAACCCACTGGCGCCCTTTCTCCGAGCCGACTGACCTTTCAACCGATCCTGCGATATCTACTCACATCCATTCACACGGTACATATGTACTTAGGTAAATACCTTATTTTTACCTACCTATTGAAAAACGCCGTTAATTAAATCGGAAACAGACCATTTAGGTAGGTACCTACTGATCAAACAATAACTTATTTAGGTACCTATCAAAGAAAGCAAAATAAAGGACATGGAATCCTTGAAAAGCTTTGCCGTTTTGATAAAACGTTTTGAGAACAATGTTGTTTTGTTTTAATTCATTCAGCAATATTCAGAAGTTTATGAAATCAGCAAAATATTTGACAGCTATTTGCGTTGTTGCCAACTTTCGGAGTAAACCCTCTTAACCAAAGAGCTTGACACAACTTGTATAACACCAGAAGCGGCAATGCGTTTGGCCATCCGTTTGCGATGCGGATTACGAATTTACGATCGTCAAAGGGGAGGTGCGTGAAGTAGGTAGTTTCTATACGAAATTGAATGTTACCTAATACTTGCCACACGTGTTGAAAAACTCCTGAACATAATCCGCATCGCAAACGGATGGCCAAACGCAATACCACTGCATCAGGTCAAACTAGCAGTGTGAAACGCTCTAGACACCAATACTAGCAATGTTTAATTACAAACATTATCCAGTAATCTTCTTGGAAATTTCCGTAAATTTTCGTGAGAATTTACAGGAGTATAAGGTGTGAGGTAGAAAAAATTTAAATTTGTCAAGTTACTCCTTTGATTTTTGAACGTTATTCAAAAATGGTAAGAATAACAGCGCCTTGTTCCGACCATTGTTGACTAGTACAAACCTATTCAAACTTCTGTTGTACTTGTACAGTACTGTTATTGTTGAAGTGAATCTTTAGATCAGTATTTACTGAAGAGTCCAGTTGCAAATAAGTGAAAATAGAATAGAATAGAATAGAAAATCTTTATTTTCGATACTGTAACGATAATTCTTAAGGCTATAACTTATGATATAAGAGGAAGGAATGTTACAGTTAACCGAAAAAAGGAGTCCACTCAGCAGTGAAGTCGAGGCACAGGGACCTCGACGCTGATTTTCAGTGGCTCCATAAAATAAAATAAAAGAAATAAAGAAAGACAAATACAAGTTAAAATTGAACTGTAAATGGTACATATTCAAGCTTGTACTGGTGGTAGTGGTAATTGGGTACAATAACAAGAATGCAGTGCTAAGACTGAGTACGTAATGTCAGTATTAATCAGAAAATGATAACAACAGTTTTGCTAAGAGCTAAGTAATAGTGAGACATGTTCTAAAGAAATGCTAGTAAGAAGTCAAATGCTATAGATACGCGTATGCGCAAACGTCTTTCACCCGTTGATGTTGAATTATGTCATTAACCCATTACTGAAGTCAACCGAGTAGCACAGTGGATGGGCATTCCATCGAATTTCATTGTTTACGTCTAGTTCTCTATGTTTGTCTTCAAATTCCATCAAATTGTTTACAATTGGCGATTTCTTTGAAATTTTAAAACTGCTTTAACGCCTCACGCCGGACAATTTTTTCTTTGAAACTTCTGTTTTTGTATGGTACGTATCGGAAAAATACCAACTGTGTTAACAAAGCGAAGGTACAACTAAGCCAAACAATGATTGTTAATGTTTTTCTGTAAGTATATTTATTGGTTCATTACCTTGATAGGTTTGTTAAGACAGAACAAATAATAAAAACATAATACATGAAAATCTAGGATTTTACACTGGAAGACCGTAAAGAAACAACAGCTTATACTATAATAGCATAAGCTGTTGTTACTATAGATCTTAATAGAAGTATTAAGATTGGGTTGATCAATCCGCCCAGACATTCAGCACAATTGAATGAGTTCCGCAAGAAGAAGGATCCGGTATCTAACTATACCCCCATTAGCATGTCTTTCAAAATGACTGAAAATCCACAGCCAAATCTAAACTGAATTAGTGTGGGGGCGCTCCCATCAAGATCTTAGGAAATTTATTACTTGCAGATTCGAACAATAATTTGAATGAAATAAATCATGATTAATGATAATGAACATGACATCTTCAGCCTTCGCCTATAGCACCTTACTTTTGTTGCTGTCACAGTAAAAAAGATTATCTACAATATTAAAATACTTGAAAAGTTTTATACGATCGAAAAAGAAAATCAACCACTGAAAATTACTAGGGAGAAGACATATTGTAATAAATCAACCTATATTATAATCTGCAGGAGGGTATAAACTTTCTTTGAAATACCGGATATAAATAGAAAAAAAAACAATTAAAAGTATCGAGCAATACGAATCCGGAAAGAAATAGAAAACATTCCAATACACGTACGGAATTCCTCAAGAGGAAAGCAGCCGGCTAATTTCACAGTTACTGGCGTTAATTACGCGTCGTGTGCATGAAAATCGTAAGGCGTGTTGGTGACTGGCGGAAGAAATTTCAGTTAAAAAACATGGAATTTAATAAGCAAATACTGTAAACGGAAGCCTAATAACGAGAGCGGATATGCGGAAGGAAACGGAAAAACGCTAAGCTACCGTAAAATTTTTCCTTTTTTTTTCATCACGGTGTTAGTTGGCAAATGCGTTACCAACCATGAGGTCTAAGATGGAATGTCTCCATGACAATAATTTCGCCGGAATCATCCGCCTGAATCTAGTCTGACTGACATAACAGTGCGAGCACTGCTATTTGGCGGCAGGTTAACTAGTAAAATGGTGATTGTGAGAAAAATTCCGAGTAATTCGTATACAATTGGATAGACCCAAGTCAGTCTTAGTAAATCCCTTTCCATAAACCTTGCTTTGAACTAATATCCGTTGGTAAACAACCAAAATAGGTATGCTATTATTTTTGGCAAAAGATTTTCATGCTTAGTCTAACATTTTGCTTTTGGTTATGAATTGTAATTAATTACGATGCCCATATATTGGTTGTCTTTCGGCTTATATGATAGCGATGACATTGTTCTAAGACAGATCCTGATTTCTTAGAAAATTTACAGTATTAGTAGTTCCTTGAATCCAAGTAATACAAGATCTTAATTGCGAGTAGACAGTAATAAGTCTCAAATTACTTTCAAATTATACATTTCAATAATGTGGAACTATTTGAAAACTGAGTTATAAGATTTCAAATAGTTCCACATCCTTGATAATTTCTCATTTGAATTCGAGCACGCGGTTAATTAAAATCCTCGCGTGTGCTCGAGGATCTACAAATATGCTTAACGAACCGACGCTTTTCAATCATAGCATTTCATACTTATGTTTGTACGTCACACTCTATTTGTAAAGACACCTACGACTATATTCATTAGGTACTTGTATGAGACTCTCTGCTTTATTATTAATCCATTGACTATTACTTACAAACTGAATTTCAATGATTTTATTCCGTATCACAAACAGACTTGGGAATGGTTTTGAGGATACTTTTTAGCTTTAGCTGCAGCTCTCTTGTTGGTATCTACCAAAAAATCTGCAAAGCCACTCACCTTTAGCAGTTCTGCTTTCAAAAACTTCCAAATCGATGACGCCGCTCCTATCCTCGGGCTTCGTGAGTCGGAAAGACCAGTCTCTCCAGTCGAAGCTGAACGCGTGACTCTCCATGAACTTCGACAGCCACCCCTGCCTCGACCGGGCTTGTCTGACACCGTGGCTCGACACAGGCTCGATTGTCAACACATCAAACACCCGAACCGGCTGCCGCTGCCTCATACTCCTCACAAACTCCTTCGCCATAAAGTCTATACACGTAGCATTGTCACTGCAGTTGAGTTCCACCACACCGGCCTGCGTCTGCCCCAGCACCATACAAGCGATCAACAAAACTATGGCAGTCATTTTGAACACTGAATGTCACTACACTCCAGCACAAGTCACCATCCCATTTGTAGGTCACCAATCCTTGATCCGTTCCACCTTCATCGGTGGTTTGTTCGTCAATGGGTCCTGGTGTGTTCTGCTGATGATTTTTATGCGCGGTCACGCTGGCTGGCTCTTAGGTCCGTGTGTGGGTATTTTTTCCTAACCTCGCATGTGTTGTTGTGAATTACATTATACCACTTTTCTTTCCACTGCGCGCGTTTGCTATCAATTATTTTCCGCGGTGCGAGTGAGCGATCTCGTGTGTCCACGCGAAAACATATGCGCAAAAAAAAAATTGCGAAGCGACATTTGGTTTCATTATGGAACTGAAATGATATTTTACTTTCGAATGTACTGTTTGCAAAATTAATTGATTAATTCTCACGACCAAAAAATAATTATGAAAAAATACTAGGTAAGTGCAAGAGTGGAACAATTTGTGACTTTGTTTAATTTTGTAACACAGTATACCTACAGAAAACTTGTGCCTTTTTACATTAATACGTGTTTTTGGTAGGATTTGAATTACCTATGATATCTATTTTGTCAGTCAAAAGAGAAAAAGATATGAAAAAAAAAAGAAAAATATTTATTTCACGATAATACCGTAATCAAAATATAACAGGAAGGTTACCAGAATGGAAGGACAAGATTCTTAATTACGGTTTATCATATGGAAGAGAAATTACATTATAAACTTCTAAAACTCCCTAATGAACGATAATATCATCGCCAATTAAAAAAAAACAATTACATTCGATCAACTTCATTTTAAGAAAAAAAATCTAATAGACGCACACGTCAAAACGTCCTTTGAGTATTTTCATTGGTTTATTTTTTGCCAGGGATTTTAATTGCAAAATGTTTACAATTTATAGGTAATTTTGCCGACCCTCCTTCATGCAAATCGCTGGCTGCGCGTGAGCCGATCTGAAGGTTGTTCCTGAGAGAGTGATCTATCATTTTAACATCTCTGTATATTGCAGTGAACATTCTCAGTTTGTTCTGCATTATAAATCACTAGCCTCTGCCCGCGTCTTCGCCCACGTGGAATTCGGTTATCGCGCTCCCGCGGGAACTATGCGTTTTTCCGGGATAAAAAGTAGCCTATGTCCTCTCCCGGGACCCTAACTATCTGCATACCAAATTTCATCGCAATCGGTCCAGTGGTTGAAGCGTGAAGAGGTAACAGACAGACAGACAGACAGAGTTACTTTCGCATTTATAATATTAATATAGATTTATTTAAGAATAATAAAAGCCAAGCTGTTTGAGAATTTAAAATACCTAAGTTACCTATTTTTATCCAACTATGAATAAGATGCATCTTGTGACGAGAGGAGGCCTGTGCCCAGCAGTGGGCTGTAAATAGGGTGTATGGTGGTGGTGGCAGATAATGCATTGAAGATTTTTGTTTCTTCAGAAAATACCGTACTTAGCCCTTTTTTAATTTAGCCCTAAGGGGCAACACAGCAGCCGCACACGTCTCGCAACAATGTGACAGGTCTTAGGAGAACTAATGCTAAAGATGCAGGCGAGCCGCAGACGCATTCGGTGTGGCCCGGGCTTTAGTGTAGCACGTGTACATAGCACAATTCAATTCAATTCAATTCAATTCAATCATTTATTCAGCAAATTGGCCACATAGCGGCACTTTTACACGTCAGAAAAAGAATTTACCAGCGCTTCCTAGACCCATTGCTTGAGAAGAAGCGCCGCAACAAACTCAAGCAGAAGGCCTTTTTTCAAAATTTACAAAATTTACATAACATGTATTAAGAGTGTATTTACACAGTGTTAAGTGTAGGTAAACCATCAAATCCGTCCCTTGTACCATGTACCTTGTACCTTGTGTCATGGACTAAGAAACTAACACTGTCACTACCAACATGTTACATGTGGTGATGTGATAGGTAGTATATCGTTTTTTTTTTTCATATAAAGAAAAGACGACGTCATAGCCCCTATCTTTTTTTTTGGCGCCACTGGTCAAATCCATATAATATATTATATTATTTACATTTTTTATTTTATTTATTGACACTCTGTCTATCCTCTACGCTTCAACCGCTGAACCGATTGAGATGAAATTTGGCATGGAGATAGATGGGGTCCCGGGAAAGGTCTACTTTTTATTCCGAAAAAACGCAGAGTGATGATCGACGAAGGACCGACTTTTCAACGGCTAAAACCATTTATTCAATACTCCTATTTAATAATAGAATTATTGAAAACGCGTATCCACGCAAGTTCTCTACGCGAACAAAGTCGCGGGTAGTACCTTCTAGTAAATACAAAATAAATTTAACAATAATGTTTCAAATTCAGACATCGTTACTTCGGTTTACCGCATACTGAGTTTTTATTTTATTTTAGGCGAAATGTTAAGGCAAGTCGCCTCTTAGTTAATTAATATGAAATGAAAATGAAAATGTTGGGTCAGTCCATACCAATCTTATTAACCACCAAAAAAAAAAAACATCCGCTCTTTTCTTAAATTGATTTTTTACCCTAGTAAGTTATTTTGTCCGTGTTTTTAAATAGGTATTTGGAATCTTTATTGCCACCAATTTCGATAATCTACAAAAAGGTTAACATTAAAATGAGATTGGCTTTTACCTAATCTATGTTAATTTCATTCCATTTAGAATAGCAAATTCGATTCAATGAGTTTAATAATAATTCGAGAATTTAAAATTAATATTAATTTTCACTTTCGAGGTCGTGATAAAATTAAATTTTAACATTAATATTCTTTGAGGACAAAAAACTGAACTTTCATTTCATGTAATTACTTATCTAATACTAGGTTCTGCCCGCGACTTGCCCGCTTGGAGCTAAGGGTGTAAGACAACCGGTGTCAAAACCAGCAATAGAGACATTTCATCTTGGGCAACGTAACGTCAAGCCATGAATGCTTCAATAAATGAATATGAATATGAGAATGAATATAACGTTGGCAATGCATTCGAAATCTTATGATTTCTTATGTCATGGGCCACCAGGTTGCCTGTGTACGTACTCCGTCTGCAATCCATACTACCCGTACATAGTATTATAAACTAGCTTCTGCCTGCGACTTCGCCCGCGCTTTATTCGGTTATCGCGCTCCCGCGGGAACTATGCGTTTTTTCGGTAGCCTAGCCTATGTCCCGGAACCCCAACTATCTCCATTCCAAATTTCATCTCAATCGGTCCAGCGGTTGAAGCGTGAGCGAAGGCAGAAGCTATAAGTTATTATAGTCTATTATAAGTAAGGATTCACAATCAGCCGGAGAAAAACGGCCCGTCAAAACGGGTGCCCGAACAACTCGGGCACACGTTTGGCGCTCAGTAAATTTGACACTTGAGTCTTATAGTGTTAGGTTGACTTTTGTATAAAATATTTATCTTGACACATATTATAAAGAGGCGTTATTAGCATATTGGAACGTACTATATTCTAATGTCAGTTTGCTCCACATATTTTGACGTATTCTGTTAGGCACTGTTCGGCCATATGTTATTATAGGTCAATTATTTTACTTCTATTCTAAAGTATTTTTCAGGTTTTTAAGTATTTGCAATTTAGCAAAAAAAATTGTAAGGCTCCGTATAGGATTAACGACGTGGGGCGATACCTGAATCCCATACAAAATGTTTTGTTTTTACCAACTCGAAAAACAAATCCTAAAAACATGTTTAGAATCGCTAGCTGATTATGCGAGTAAAATATCGTCACGTTTTGCTTAACCCTATATTTACTCAACAACGATGAAAACGGGTCACTTTGTATAGGATTTTCCATACAAAGTGACCCGTTTTCATTGCTGTTGAGTGTATATCGGATAAACTCTGCAATAACATCCTCCTACAAAAACTTCGCTCCAAGTTTAAAACTTGTATTCTCAACTTATTTCAAACCGCGAAAAGTTATATCGAAGTTAGAAAACTTGAAAGTCGTGCCATTTTCTTCAATGGAATTCTGCTTATTACTGTAATAACATAAGTTCTTAAAACTTCTTAAAAGGTTTCATACGTTATAACATGATTTTAGGTAGGTAGGTAAGTTGGTTTTCAACTAACTGGACATTTTAAAGTCTTACCAAGTTTTATCCTTATGTTGTTTAAGTTTAGCTCTCAGAACTGATGGCTATTGCAACCAGAAACCAAAGCCTTTGTAGTCTAGCGCTCATGCACCTTTGAGTGTGATATTTTAACCATTTACTAACGCAATTAATTACATAGCTTTTTGGGAGATGAGAAATATCATAACTTGGCATTTGAGAAACTTTGATCTTCTCTCATGATTGCGAATGTTGCCAAAAAGCGATCAAATGGCATCAGCTTACTACTACTCAGCCTATTTACGGCCCACTGGTGGCCACAGGCCCTCTTATCACGAGAGGGTTTGGGCTACAGTCCCCACGCGGGCCCAGTGCGGATCCTTTCCGTCTCTCTCTCTCTCTCTCCATCCTCTTCCCTTACCGGAACATAACAGTCCGAGTTCTCCTATTTTGCTCGTCTCCTATTTTACTCCTATTAGTTAGTGGTGAGACTTGGTGCTGGGTCCATCCTGGGTGGTACCACCGTCTTTCCCCGCTAACCTGCCGCCAAATATCAGCGAGCACTGATATTCAAGGCACCCGGTGAAATTTCTGCTGGCAAAGAGGCATTCCATTTTAGGCCTCAGGGTAGGCAACGCATTCGAGATCTTATGGTTTTTTAATAGGGGATCATAGGATTTCGATGTCCAGATTTCGACCACAATTCGAATGAAGTGTCAATGTTTGCGTGCGAGGACGTCTGTATGCGTGCGAGGACGTCTGTACACTTGTAAATGTGTGTGCACCAACTACGCGGGCCAGTGATCCACTCTCCATCTCCGGATGAAACAAATGACGGTAAGGGCGAATTGGGCGCGAGTTGCGCGCCGCCTAGATTCAGGCGGTTGATTATGTGGCCATTTTTAGGGTTCCGAAGTCCACAAGGAACCCTTATAGTTTCGCCATGTCCGTCCGTCCGTCTGTCCGCACTATTGCTCGGAGATGCTTAGGTCTAGAGAGCTGTAATTTGGCATGAATATGCATATTAGTTACGCTGACAAAGTGGTACAATAAAAATTTTATAGGGTACCTCCCCTACTCGTAAAGTGGGGATGTAATTTTTATTTCTTGCGTACCCCATGGTGCGGCATATCGTTGAATAGGTCTTAAAAAAATATTATGGGTTTGTTAAAACCATTTTTTGATTAATTGATGCGTTTGTGAAATATTAAGCTTTAAAGTGCTGTTTTTTGTTAGGGTCACGTGTCCCCCCCCCCCACCCCCCTGCCAGCTAAATGGTGGTATTTGGATGGCTGAAAAAAAACACGGTTGTGGCATATATAACGTAGTTGAAAGGAAAACTATCAGAGCTAAGTAGGCTATACAAACTTACGAGTAATAGTCGACCAACTTATGATGATGATTTTTCTCGAGCGGCAGGGGCGTCGGGCGGGCACGTCATACCAGTGGTATGACGTGCGCTAGCTAGATGCTCATAAGTCTTAGAATGGACTGTGGGCATCGTCAACTTCGGAACCCTATACTTTGCGCGTGGCCCGACACGCACTTGGCCGGTTTTTAAGTTGTACTTTTGAATATTCTGTGATTGCGGTGTGCATCTAAAAAGCTCGATATTGTGAGCAAAATTCAGGGGTTCAAATTTCCATACGCACCCTGATGATAATTTGAATTGCTCATGGAGTTAAATTTTTCATACAGGCTATCTATGCAGCTGCATCTATTATTTCATTTAACACTTGTTTCAGGCTTATGCTGATTTGCATGAAGGCTGTTATCCTATATTTACTTTGCTTTTTCTGTTATATGGGAGGGAGGCCTATATTCAGGAGTCTTTAGGCTGAAATGACGATGACGGTTTCTACAGTTATTTAGATTAAGAGTAAGTTGATTTAAACCGTCCGTTAAAGTTAACGTTAACGTTTCATATTTTACTATGGGATAAAATCGGCGGCCATATTTAACGTCCGTCAACTATGCATGAATCAACTCACCTTAAATGTTTTTTTTAATATTGTATGATTTTTATTCTAGACAATCGTGTTGACAATAGGAACAACGCGCATGCACGAAGACTGGAAGAAATCGATTAGACAAACTGTTTCCTGATATGTAGAGTAGTTTAAAACAGATGCGACATGTCTTTTATAGAATGTAGGAGAATATTCAACTGTTGCTTTACCAATATTGATAATACGCTGATTGCAAGTGCGAACAGGAAGTAATTTTTCAGGATGAAGCAATTATCAAGAAATTGGTGAATTTATTGCAACTGCTGGCGATGATACGCGATGGCTGAGATATGCGTCACGCTCGTGAACGGGTGCTGTCTGTGGGGTCCGGTCTGTTCATGCTTGCAAGGACGTTTAAAAATAATCATTAGCTTTAAATATTTTACTAAGTCAAACATTTTAAGCGAGAAATCTCATCATGTTCTTATTGACATGTATTAATGAACTCTTTTATATTTATTTCATTATTTATTGACATTTTGAGATTGTCGACAACTATGGAATTTATATTTATTTGACAATGCAGGCCATCTCTATTTTTTTTTCTGGACCCTTGAAGACTATATTATATCTTAGATTTAAGTTTAAGTTAGCGACTATACATCCCTTCAATGTAATTTTAATACGTACCTATATGTATATTTTATACATGTAATGTAAATTTTGAAAAAAGGCCTTCTGCTTGAGTTTGTTGCGGCGCTTCTTCTCAAGCAATGGGTCTAGGAAGCGCTGGTAAATTCCTTTTCTGACGTGTTAAAGTGCCCCTATGTGGCCAATTTGCTGAATAAATGATTGAATTTTGAATTTTGAATTGATGTTTAATATGACATTTTGATGCACATGTGAAAAGTTTGTCAATGTGTGTCAAACTTTAATACCTATTCACTCTTTACTACGTCTACATGTGTACTCTCTGCGCTGTAGCAATCTTTGCGGCCGCGGCGACAGCGCGTAACGCTGCCCACGCGCATTTGATAGTAGCCCTGACTTTGTTCGACCGGAGTTTCCGTTACATCACGGAAATGTACCTGGAACGCAGCGGGCCGTTGTTACCTTCGGTCTCTGGGTTCTGTATGATTTATTTATTTATTTATTAGAAGATCAACAGCTATATCATAAAATAGAAGTCTTAAACTAAAGATAACGCAAAGACGGACGCATTATGACATCAACCCTATTCTTGTGCATTTGGCGAAATCGTTCAAGTCAGTGCAGGCGATCGGTGTGCGTATCTTCAACAAACTTCCGTCAAATATCAAGGATGCGCCTTCTTATGGGTTGTATGTTAGTAGGTTAAAAACATTTTTAATTAGTGAATCGTATTATAGTATAAGTGAATTCTTTGACATTAATAATTAATAAAGAAAGAAAATTTTGACATTCACATTACTTATTTAAGAAGACTGCAGAATATTTCAGATTTGTTAGATGTAAGAATAATTATGTCATGTTATAATTAATATTGCTAGTAATTTTATTATTATTTTGTATCTACTTTTATAATTAATGTATTTTTGACGTGTGCTTATGCAATAAATTATTTTGAATTGAATTGAATTGATACAGATGTCGAGCAAATGATAGGTCTTCCTAGATAGTAAATGTAGATAAAGTAGTTACTCTTAAAATTAACGGCGCTTCTTCTGCAGCAATGGGTCTAGGAAGCGCTGGTAAATTGTTTTTCTAAAACATGCAATGAAATATTGATATTATGTTCTTATTAGCCTGGGAAGTATCACGTTTCAGGCGCGGCAAGACAATTGGTCTATAATGAAATTTCATACGAACGTTGCAGGCCTAGGCCGGCAACTCACTTTTTTTTAATTTCCGTATGATATATTTGTGACACAGCATCTTGACATTCCGCAATTTAAAAAAACTAAGCATCTTACAGTCCGAAATGTACCTATGTGTTGTAAATGTAGCTATAATTCGATAGCTTAGATTTATAAAGCTTAATTGTTTTCTTGAATAAGTTTCGTATATCCACCCATCTAATCTAACTACCGATCACAAACAGATGGTATTCATTATCATGAAAATTTTGTTTGATTGAAAAGAGGTTATATAATTTTGATAGTCAATAATTAATGACAAGTGTCGTTCCACAGGTCTATGCTAAGAATTCGTTCAGAAACATGCTTACGCAATGTTCGAATTGTATGATACGTGTTAGTTTTTTTTATTCACCTATAATTTCTCAAATAATTTTTTTTCTGCTTTACAGATCTTTATTTATTTATTTCATTGCATGTTTGAGAAAAGCACCATACATACATCGGCGGGGAACGGAAGTTTTCGGCCTCGTAGTTCGTTCGGCCGTATATAATACTCGGCCTGCAACATCTTCCTTCCCGGCCTCTGTAGTAATGTACTATTTCTGACTAGTAAACGTGGCCCTATGTAGCCAATTTGCTGAATAAATGATTGAATTTTGAATTTTTTAACTAAAAATCTTGTTTATACTTAACTTAGCTAAGTACTTACGTATTGATTAAGAATTACAAGTTACATATTGTTTAAAACGATGGTGCGAATGAATGAATGAATGAACCTAACGATTGAATTAATGAACGTGTGTGTATGTGTATATGTGTGTGTGTGTGTGTGAGTGAGTGCGTGTGTTAGTATGATTCCAAGGCAACACCTTATCTGAAGGCTCCACTGAAAACCAGCGCTGCTGCCACACTCCGTGTGACAACAGCACATGCTGAGTGGAGACCTTTTCAGTTGCGGCATGTCACATAGCCTGTAATATTTGTTTGTATGTTTTCTAAGAATGTCGTTTGTATGTGCATGGCCGCTTTCTGAATAAACTTTTCTTTATCTTTATTTTTATCTTATCCTCTGAGTTTCTTCCGGACATCACTTACAAATGCATGCTTTTTTCGATACACAAATGAAAGAAACGTCCACTGTCTGACTTAAAGTGGTCATTTAACTGCATTTGCATTACCAGACGCGTCCAACAAAGTGTTGCTGATAAATTAAAAAAAAAAAAAAAAGATATATTATTGGGAATGAATCTCTCTCTAGTGCTGTTTTAGCCGACCATCTATTTAGGTCCCTGTTTTAAACAGGGACCTAAATAGACTGTTGCGGTATCTTTTTTTTTTTTTTTTAATTTATTTAGGAAACAAACAGTCACAAACGTATTTGTTTAAGCAAGAAAAAATACACAAACAGACCTACAGTTCCCTTACGTTCCTTTACTGTAGCTATCTGTTACTGTTTCTAATATTTAACCCATTGATAGACGCCTTATAGGAGTAATAAATGCGATAAAGAGCTTAGGTTTGATTCAAATAGTCTGCTAAAATCTGAACAATTAAGATATGCCCTAAGTAGACCGTATATATTACAAAGGACTCTCAGCCTGCAGTTAAGAGTAATTACCTCCAACCTCCATTAATATCATAAATTGAGGCATTTATATCATAATTGAGGCTAAATCTCCACTTAAATACAGATTAATTTTTTGAAGAGCAAAAGAGATTTTATTCACAAAATCCTTTCGTCGAATTTCCTTTTATAATATCTTCTGCCCGCGACTTCGTCCGCGTGTAATTCGGTTATAGCGTTCCCGCGAGAATTGAGCGTTAAACTATAAAAAATAAATACGAAAACCTTCCTCTTGAATCACTCTATCTGTTAAAAAAACCGCATCAAAATTTGTTGCGTAGTTTTAAAGATCTAAGCATACATAGGGACAGACAAAGAGCGACGCGACTTGGTTTTATACTATGTAGTGAAATAAGTAATGGATGCCTTGTCCATGGACAACAAAGATCCCTTACCATCAGGTGGCTCGTGCTTTCTTTTCGAACCGATGCAATAGGTAATCTAGAACAGTTTCTTGATCTTACGGAACCCTAATAAAAACATCGTCATACTTTCGACTCGATGGACACGACAGCGTTCCGTCCTGGAGTGCTCGTCCGGCAAAATGAACCTAATTGCCAGCAATTAAGGTGTAACAGCGTATCTTTTACGCACGCGTGACCTAAGGAAGCAAATTGGCATGCTTTCGTTGAATAAACTGATTGTTGCAATTTAGTCTTTATTTCCCGCTGTCGTTAATTAGGTACAACGCCTTTATCGTTGTGTACCTAACATAATAAATAGTACATTACAGACCTAGGGTGGTGAATTCGTAAATGTCCCAGATCGCAGGTTTCTGTGGCCCGAACCAAAGGTGAGGGTTATAAATATGCGATCTGGGGCTTTACGAATTACCGCCCGTGGTTTGTCAAAAGTTTTACGTCTTGCCTTGGCCAAGAAGTAAGATTTTCTCTCCGCGTCGCGGGCAGAAAATCCCACTTTACAAATCTTGGAAGCTATGTGCTTCATCCACTTCTAGTTGTATCATGATGAAACTTGGCAAGTATGTGGCGATTGTATGACAATCTAAATACTAATAATAAGTCTGTAGAAGAAGTCGCGTCTGAAACTTGAAAATAAAAAGGAACCATCAAGTCGAAAGGCCTATGTAAATGACACTAAACACAAAATAACGATTTTTTAGAAGAAAGATCTATATGTATGTATTTATGTATGTCCGAATTTCAGTCGAAAACTACTGGACGGATTGCAATGTTGCAATCCGTCCGTATATACCATGTGGTATGGGAGTAGTTTATAACACTGATCAACATATAGGCTACTTTTTATCCCGGAAAAACGCATGGTTCCCGCGGGAAATTACTGAATTCCACGCGGACGACGTCGTTGGCAGAAGCTAGTTCAATAATAATATGGTATGTACCACCGAGCTGATTTGATGATGGAGCTGGAAGGTGCACACAGAAAAGTTAACGCATTCACTGCCACCGACGCATGTATGCGTTTTGCTGTCATTCTCGCAGTGCCATGAACGCACATGTGCGTTGCAATGTTCCCTTAATGACAGATGTGGTACCTGGCTGGTTCGTAAAACATTTTTTTATGTCATTGTTATCTAGACAAACGAGCGCACATCCCATCTAATGGTAAGTGGTCACTACGGCCCATGGACACAGAAATCCTATGATATACTTCTTTGTGTCAAAAATGTCATTTACCTGCCGCCTACACGCGTTATAATATCGCGTGAGACGGCTAGGTAAATTTCTTATAACTCCAGCCCACTGGCTGGCTGGGCACACGCCTCCTCTCATTCCGAGAGGGTTTGGGCTATAGTCCCCACGCTGGCCCGTGCAGATTGGGGACTTCACACACATATTCTTTGAATTACTTCGCAGGTGTGTGCAGGTTTCCTCACGGTTTTTCCTTCGCCGAAAAGAATAATAATGAATAAACAATAATAATTTCTTATAACATTCTACAAAATTTGTTTTTGTCTGTTGTATTCCGTAGGGAGTTAACGCAGCCGGTGAAATTTCTGGCACAGAGGCATCCCATCGGTAGGCAACGCATTCGAGATCTTATGGTTTCTTAATGGGGGTTCACAGGATTTTGGTGTTCATGGCCCGCAGTGACCACTTAACATCAGATGGGCTATGCGCTCGTTTACCAATACCAATATGGTATAAAAAAGGTAACTTTAAATTTTTTTACGTATGTTTACGTTAACGTAGCATAAAGTACCTCCTAAGTAAATGGACAACTTTCAGGAAAACGACCTTATTTGTATCTTTTTAATTGATTTGGCTTGTTTCGTCCGTTCATTAACATTCTACACTCCAATAAAACGATCAAAAACAAATGGAACTAAAAAGTTGTTAATAACATGCGCCTGAAGCGATTTTCATACAAGTTATGTACTGTCACAAACAGAAAGAGACCGACCGAGAGTTTCTCTTGAGTTGAAAAGAGATAGCTGTATTTCTGTCAGTTCACTGTAATTACAGTGAAAGTGTATCACCAACGGCAACGTTTACAAGTTTCCAATTTCACATGGAATGGATCAATTTGAACCGTATTTTAAAGAAATAAAGTTGTTGTTAACCGCATTATACCTAGTGCTGTGTAGAAAGCCCGAATTTTTCTGAACTTTTTTTTCAGTAAAAAATAACTAATGTAAGTACAATAGAATTCGAGTATCGATTTGGTTCGGATTTTTTATAGAAATCGAAAGTAATTTTCTGTTTACGTTCCGCTGTTAGGAAATCAGTTGTGTCATTTGATGGTTGTTTGAATGATGTTAGCGTAGTTACCTACTTCTTCATACTGATTTTTTAGTTATGATTCATTGTCTCAAACTTTCGCGATACACACTCATATTAAACACACTATCACCGGGACTTAATCGCGTAAAAACTATTCATATTTTACCTCGACGTTTCGGCCGCGATGCAACGGCCGTGGTCACGAGAAGACACCGTCGCATCGCGGCCGAAACGTCGAGGTAAAATATAAATAGTTTTTACATCACCCTTGGCCGATAAGTGAGATTTTCTGCCCGCTACGCGGAGAGAAAATCTCACTTCTTGGCCAAGGCAAGACGTAAAACTTTTGACAAACCACGGGCGGTAATTCGTAAAGCCCCAGATCGCATATTTATGATTATAGAAACCTGCGATCTGGGACATTTACGAATTCACCACCCTAGGTCTGTAATGTACTATTACGCGATTAAGTCCCATTGATAGTGTGTTTAATTTGTTTCAATGCATGAAAATCAATTTTTATTACTGTGACCCGCGTGGGTAAGTACCATTTTTATCCATTCCCGTAGGAATTTTGGGACATCCGTTTTGATTCATTTGAGCACTTCATACACTCCCCAAGGAACCTAGTATGCCAAATATTAGTTTTCCACGACCAGTAGTTTCAGCTGTCCGTTTTTATCAGTCAGTCCGTCAGAAACGGAATCGTTTGTTATTTTGGTTTTCTCTTGATCAGTAAATCCATATTATCCATATTATTAATTATTATAAAAGCGAAAGTAACTCTGTCCGCCTGTCTGTCTGTTATCTCTTCACGCTTCAACCGCTGGACCGATTGAGATGAAATTTGGCATGGAAATAGTTGGCGTCCCGGGAAAGGACACAGGCTACTTACTTTTTAGCCCCGGAAAAGCGCTTAGTTCCCGCGGGAACGCGATAACTGAATTCCACGCGGGCGAAGTCGCGGACAGAAGCCAGTTAATTATTATAAATGCGAAAGTAAGAGTTACTTCTGTCTGTCTGTTACCTCTTCACGCTTCAACCGCTGGACCGATTGAGATGAAATTTGGCATGGAGATAGTTGGGGTCCCGGGAAAGGACATAGGCTACTTACTTTTTAGCCCCGGAAAAGCGCTTAGTTCCCGCGGGAACGCGATAACTGAATTCCACGCGGGCGAAGTCGCGGACAGAAGCCAGTTAATTATTATAAATGCGAAAGTAAGAGTTACTTCTGTCTGTCTGTTAGCCCTTCACGCTTCAACCGCTGGACCGATTGAGATGAAATTTGGCATGGAGATAGTTGGGGTCCCGGGAAAGGACATAGGCTACTTACTTTTTAGCCCCGGAAAAGCGCTTAGTTCCCGCGGGAACGCGATAACTGAATTCCACGCGGGCGAAGTCGCGGACAGAAGCCAGTTAATTATTATAAATGCGAAAGTAAGAGTTACTTCTGTCTGTCTGTTACCTCTTCACGCGTCAACCGCTGGACCGATTGAGATGAAATTTGGCATGGAGATAGTTGCGGGCAGAAGCTAGTATGGTATAACCGAGCTGATCTGATGATGGCGCTTGGAGGTGGGAACGGAAAATTCAAAGCGTCATTTTAGTTTTAAAACTTAATTTATTATACCTACCAGAATCCCGGGAATGCTTAATTAGAAGTGAATATTTATAGATTGTGGATAATTACATAATTATAAAATGTTCCTCTTAGGTAGGTAATTAAGTATTTTAATTAAGCTGAATATGCCTTTACGTACCTAGTTCTCATTGATGTGTTGGTAATGAGCTAATGAGGGAAACCATTTCCTCTAATTGACTTTTTCCTTAAAAGATCTAATTACATACCCATTTAAAGAACCCTATTCATATGTAAATGTTTCAAAGCTTGGTTACAACTACTACAGCGTCTACAGCCTATGTGCGTCCCACTGCTGGGCACAGGCCTCCTCTTATCACGAGAGGGTTTTGGCTACAGTCCCCACGCTGGCCCTGTGCGGACTGGGGACTTCACACACATCTTTGAATTACTTCGCAGATGCATGCAGGTTTCCTCACGATGTTTCCTTCACCGAAAAGCGCAGTGGTCAATTCAAATTGAATTTCGCCTATGAGTAAACTTAGAGGTGCGAACCGGAATCGAACCCCCGACCCTCTGCATGAGAGGCGGTAGGTCGAACCACTAGGCCACCACGGCGCTTACACTGTATTAACATAAAACATCAAAAATGTAAAAAGTTCTTAAAAACGAATCACAATCCCTGAAGTCGGTGTCAGTTGATCCATTGGGAAAATATTCGATATTTATACTAAACTAGCTTCTGCCCGCGACTTCGCCCGCGTGAAATTCGGTTATCGCGCTCCCGCGGGAACTATGCGCTTTGCCGGGATAAAAAGTAGCCTTTATATCTAATGTCCTTTTCCGGGACTCCAACTATCTCCATACGAAATTTCATGTCAATCGGTCCAGCGGTTGAACCGTGAAGAGGTAACAGACAGACAGACAGAGTTACTTTCACATTTATAATATTAAATATGGATACTTATCAGACATCGATTTCATGTTTGTCATTAGCTTCCAAGACCTTCGAGATCTGTATTGTGTCTTTTATGTAACTCATGTATACAATATTATGTCTTCAAAATATGTAGTGAATAACTATCCTAATATTCTTCTTCTTTTACCTTTGAAGGAGGTTATTTTGATATATATTTTTTATAATATTTTTAGGCTTGTAGGTACATACACTGAAAAAAAGGATTAACGGAAATTGTTGAGTTACCTAAATCAAAAATAGGCAAACTTTCGTTACGAATAAATAAAACTTGATAAAAACTTAAGTACAATACTAATTCAGTACTAGTATAAGACAGGTTAGTTAATAAGACATATTATTATTATATATATGTACCTAGTTCACAAGTCACTTTTTGTGTAAGCAGTAATCAAAACTATGGTTCATCATCATCATCATTTCAGCCGAAAGACGTCCACTGCTGGGCATAGGCCTCCCCCAAAGCTCGCCACTCAGACCGGTCCTGTGCTACTTGCTTCCACCGGTTTCCCGCGACCTTCACGAGGTCGTCGCTCCATCTTGTTGGAGGCCTACCGACAGCTCGTCTCCCGGTTCGCGGGCGCCACTCGAGAACTTTCCGGCCCCATCGGCCATCAGAAAACTTTGTTTACAATTAGGTAACCCTTTTTCAGCGTATTTATAAGCCATCTCAAATGATAGGCAAGTGTACATGTGTCGTGTTGGGATGGGATAACGATGATGGCCACATGATGACCCTTGTCTTTAGCCAAAGTATCCTTGCGACCCGTTATCATAGAGGCCGGTGTAGTTATGTATGATGTACTTTAGTATATTACTGTCATGCTGTGTAAATTTTGAATAAATAGATAATAGTACATTACAGACCTAGGGTGATGAATTCGTAAAGCACCAGATCGCAGGTTTCTGTGGCCCGAACCGAAGGTAAGGGCCATAAATATGCGATCTGGGGCTTTACGAATTACCGCCCGTGGTTTGTCAAACGTTTTACGTCTTGCCTTGGCCAAGAAGTGAGATTTTCTCTCCGCGTAGCGGGCAGAAAATCCCAATTTACGGCCAAGGGTGATGTAAATAATTTTATTTAAAATACTAGTACTACTGTATAGCATGAGACAACTTAGAAGGCGCGCGGATTAAGCAATAATAGACTCTGACTCAACGGCTTAAGTGCTTCGCCGCGCGCCTTTTAAGTTATGTCATGCTATACCTGATTCATCTTTGTTTTTTTTTTGATAAAATGACAATGGTAAGTGACAATAGGGGTATATTCGAAGTCTTAATTAAAATAGGAATCAATCTGTTCCCTATAGGATCGCTCAGGCGTCAAGTTGAACTTTAAATATAGCTGCTTAAAGTTTACGCGACGCGTGAGCGATCCTTTTAGGGAACAGTGAGATCCCTATTTTAAGACTTCGAATGGCCCTGCCTTTTCAAAGTAACGAAAATAACTTGTAACGAAAGTAAGCATTTGATTCGGCACGATAGGTTTGAACGATATAATAATGGAAGGTAACTAAAATGGAAGGAAGAAGAGAAACAGGTAAAACATTGTTTTTGTGTTCTTTTCATAGGTATTTTCCGTTCAAGCTGCAGTTGTCTCTATCGTGCTTAGCGGGGTAAGGCTTGAGGTTGGGGAGGGAAGCAGACTTATAAGAACACAATGAATGTGATGTGACACGTTGTCGATAATTTTATCAATATTCTAGTCTTGTTTGTCGATATCGATATTTAACATAGGGATTTATGATTCGATCCGATCATAATCAAAGGAAACAACAAAGGAACAAAAGAAACATACATACATACATAGCTATATACATACATACATAAGTACATACATACATTAGGTAGGTAAACACATTGCAATGCGTAGTCGTGTAAAAAGTACAATCATGCTTTCCGCAGTGTCAGTGTCACGCTATGAAATGAACCGGTATTTTTACAAATTTCATAATTATTAACGCTAGTGAAATAATCATTTAGACCATTATTTCTGTTGTGACATCAATTTATTAAACAAAAATGTATTCTACAATGTATATTAATCCCATTGATTTTTCATAATTTGGATGATGACAAATGCTTTGCACGATTATTGAATAAGAATACCAGATAATAATAATAATCGTGCAAAGCATTTGTCATCATCCAAATCCAAAGCACTTGGCTTTGGCCCGTGTAATTATTACCTCTTCGGAGAGATTGAATAAGAATACCAGATAATAATAATCTCTCCGAAGAGGTAATAATTACACGGGCCAAAGCCAAGTGCTTTTACTTTACTTATTTAGTCTATGGATAAGAATTTACGTACTATGCGGCAAGTGTTAAGTATAACTGCTTTTTGCAGAAGTTTGTACGTGGATGATGAAACATTGAGTGTCTGAAGACTTGTGTGTAGAGATTTTGGTATGACACCTGTAGAGGAGAGTATAATAGGAATGGTTTTGACAGTACGAACCTGCCATTGAGTTTTGATTTCTATCGAAAGATCTGTGTACTTTGTAGTTTTAGTTGTGTATGTATTGGTTAGGTTATGGGTATTTCAAATTGCTATGTTTATTAGGTAAACTATTTTATTTTCTTTATCGAGTATTGTCCGGTCGTATATGTCCGGTCTATTGAAGTGTATGGTCTTATCTGTTACTATGGTTCTGTCCCAGTATACTTTGTGAGAGTTATTTTCAAGTACGGATTATGGTTGGTATTTATAATAGGCTATTTTCTTTGTTACCTGAATAAAATTGTACTGATATGCAAGATATTGGTGGATGATTGCAGCAACCTGATCGTGACGATGCTTATAGTCCGTTTGAGCAATCGCTTTACACGCTCCAGTAATATGTTGAATAGTTTCAGGACTGCAATGACAGTGTCTACAAAAATCTGAGGTGGCGTTTTATCTGCGGATAATAATTAATATATTTTTGATATTTTTTTGTGTCAATGACCTGATCTTGAATTGCAATCATGAAAGCTTCAGTCTCCGGGAAGAGCTCGCCGAGGCACAACCACGCGTTCGACGCGGCCTTGTCGACATGAGGCTGCTGCAAGTCCTGGCGATGTCTCCCGTGGAGAGACTTCTGCTGCCATGTTATAATTTTGTCTTTTGGGTCTGTTATGGCTTCGTTACGCTGAATTGTTTTGTCTTATTATTATTATTATTTGTTGGTACATTTTCATGTCACGGGCCCATGGGGACCCGGTCATTCGCATTCATGGGGCCGAAGCCAACATGAAGAGGCTTTTGGTACCTTTTACTATAAATGTGAGATGGCCGCAACTGTGGAGATCTGTCCTCCCAATACAACATGAGGCTGTACTGGCGGACAGCCCTCCCCAGTTGCCAAACTATTGCCGAGGAAGGAAGAGACTTGGAGTGGGCTATGTGGATGGGAGGTGTGGACTGGAAAATCGGGCTATGGAGTGAGATTACGGACATCTGCCTGATCAATATCTCACAAATTGAAGGCAAGGCAGACGGTGACTCGCCGCTTACGCACTAACCTAAAGGCTAGCCTTCGTGGGCCCCCTATACAGGCCCCCGCACGGGTGGCGAGGGAGCAACACTGATGTAAGCAGCTAAGGGTGTGGAGAGGTGTGCACCGGTTTCGCCATCGCGGGTCGCGCCTCGTGCGCACCCGGAGCGGGTTTCCCCGTTATTACGCAGATTGAGCACTTCCACCCTTTCAAGCATATAGCTCCTGCAATTGAGCACTTCCACCCTTTCAAGCATATAGCTCCTGCATTATTATTATTATTATTAAGAGCCTACTGTATCCCACTGCTGGGCAAAGGCCTCCCCCCATTTTTTCCACCGTTCTCTTCTTTTTCTCCGCACGATTAGTTGTTTAAATTTATAGTGTTACGTGAAGGACGGACAAACAAACAAACACACTTACACATTCATAATATTGACGTGATTTCAACTAAAATAATTATAGGTTTAGTCATAAAAAGGGTATATATCTGGGTGAATCAACTTTTTTATGTCTATAGTTGCCATGGTTACTGTCCTCTGGGCCACTTTTTAAAGCTGATATTCTGTGAGTTTAAGAAACCCCTCTCATTTGGTCCCCTGGACAACGGACAGAATAACAACAAGAAATAGTTGATTGATCCATCTATGTTCTATCTATATAGTTATTGTAACAAGAAACTGAATGACTTACTGACTTACTGACTGATCGATCAAAGGAGTTTTGGAATGTGCCTCCTTGTAGGCAAGGATTTTTGGAAATCCCCCCCCCCCTTAAAGAGATGAAAGGGGGTTGAAAAATTGTATGTAACTTCTAAACCGCTAACATGAAATTTGGCAAAAATATTCGTTTTATGACCTACATGAGCACTAAAAAGGATTTATTGAAAGTGTCTCCGTATAGGAAAGGTTTTTTGAAAGTTCCCCCCTTAAAGGGATGAAAAGAGGGTTGATAGTTTGTATGTAACTTCTAAGCCGCTAACATGAAATTTGGCAAAAATATTTCTTTTATGACATAAATGAGCACTAAAAAGGATTTATGCAAGGTGTCCCCTTATGGGAAAGAATTTTTGGAAGTTCCCCCTTTAAAGGGGTAAAAAGTTGCTTGAAAGTTAGTATGTAACTTCTAAGCCGCTGGGCCTAGAAACATGAAATGTGGCAATTTTTTTTCTTTTATGAGATAAATGAGCACTAACAAAGAATAAAATGTAACACTAGCTTTTTGCCCGCGACTTCGTCCGCGTGGATTTCGGTTATAGCGTTCCCGCGGGATCTAAGCGTTCTTCCGGGATAAAAACTGAACCCGTGTAAACCGAACTTATATTAACTAGTAGCCGGTTTCCTGCCCCGGGACTCATTGTGCTCGCCACTCATATTTAACTCGTAGTGAAAAACTACTGGTCGTAATAAGCTTCGCACCTCGTACATGTCAGCACCACAAGGCCGCTGCGGGTCAGCTAAATTAGCGTTGAATTCATTTTCTTTTCGATAACTCCTAAGATACTTTCATTTAAATTGCATGATGTAAATGGCAAACATAAAGTGAAACTAAAGAAAAACTTTTCTTTCAAAGTTAATTTTTCTAGGCTTAGTAGTTTAGAAGATACATACAAACCTTTAACCCCCTTTTTACTCCTAAGAAAGGGCATTTTCAAAAAAAAACCTGTTAGAGCTCATTTATGTCATAAAAGAAACTTCTTTTTCCAAATTTCGTGTTTCTAGGCCCAGTGGTTTAGAAGTTACATACTTACAAATTTTAAACCCCCTTTTTACCCCTTAAGGGGGGACTTTCCAAATATCCTTTGTAGGTGTTCATTTATGTCATAAAAGATTTAGAAGTTACATACAAACTCTCAACCCCCTTTTTACCTCCTCAAAGGGGGAATTTCCAAAAACCCTCTCTTAGTGCTCCCCTACGTTCCCTAAGAAACCTGCATGCCAAATTTCAGCTCTCTGCGACCAGTAGTTTCGGCTCTGCGTTGATCGATCAGTCAGTCAGTCAGTCAGTTTCTTGTTTTATATATATAGAAGATAGATAGATAAGGATAGCAGTCTTATATAACAGTTTTTAATCTAGTTGAAAAACTCATGGGGTGCGAGTCGGGTTCCTCCTCGTGTACCCAAGTGCTGCCAGTCCTTTTGGATTCGTCTGGGGGAACGGGAGTGCTTGGTGCCGTTGCACCCTGGGCATCGGTCTACAATTTCCCGCATGAGGGATATTGAAGGCTGATGGCTAATACCCGACAAGGGGTGGGGGGGGGCTTTAGCCTCGGGAGTGTCTCTCTGCACGTCGCTTTGATTTAAGCAAAGGGCGTTGCAGAGGAGACGAGTGGGGACTTTGCCCTTTTAAGGGCAACGTTTGTGCGGCCCCGCTCACCTGCTGACTGGGGCCTCACTTGGAGGTTGCCGCCCGTAACGGCTGCTTTTGTGGGGTGGGGTTCGAGGGAAGAGGAGTGTCGGTATTACGACGCGCCATTCTCCCTGTCTTCCGCAACCCCACCTGAGGTGCGCAGAATCCACAGAAGGGGGAAGGAGTTTCCTCAGAACCCAACCCCTAGCGGATTGCTGCTGAGGACTCGGGTGGTGAACCGGGGGGTTCACTGCCCGTGGGTCGAATCCTCGGGCTGGTCGGCGTGTCTTGTTTCCTCGACACGCCTCCAGCGGTGGGGGGCTTCCAGCCCCAACTTGGAGGAGTCCTGCTCCGGCGGGCGGCCGCGACGGGGCAGCGGTTGAATGCGTCACGGCGATCCCGCACCCCGTCACTATACGGCATGAGGAAAACCCTTGGGTTTTTAGACGGTAGTCCTGGCAGTTTGGGCCAACTGCCTGGGAGTTCGTCATACCCGTCCTGGTCCGGGCATTTTCCCAAGGTTGAAAAAAAAAGGTGAAAAACTCATAACCTTTCTAACTATGACAGCATAACACTTTTGAATATTTCATAATGAACAGAGTTTTGCACTTTTGTGAAATAATCTGGCACAGGTGTGCCAGTTTTGGTACACCCGCGATATCAAACAACATATACGCAACCCTTAAAAAATGCCGACTTACGTGATAAAAGGCTGCAGAAATCATGTAGGCAAAGTGAAAAAATGTCATGGAAATATCGTATTATTGGAGATTAACATTACCTTGTGTTTATTCTATCAATCAAAATATTTTTGCAAACAATAAGTTGGTCGCCATATTTACACCATGTTACGGATTTGCCATAGTTATGGAGACTGCTTGTTAAAGTAACCTTGTAAGGACGTCATTTTTACACATGAAGAATTTCACGTAAGATGTGTAATTTGGACTTCTAAAAAATATAAATAAATAATTATTATGTAAATAAATAAAAAAAAGCAATTTTTTGAATCATGTTTTATTAGAAAAATATAATATTACGGCATTCACGTCGCTTGTACTAAATAAAATGAAAAAAAAACAGCAATACCTCTCGTTACGTCACTACGAAGTTATAGCGCGCAAAACATTCTCGTATTTCATGCGGTTGACCACCAGGCGGCGCTGTATTTCGTTTTATGAAGAAAATGGCGACTGAATGTTCGAATAGGCCTATCCATAAGTATAAAAATCATTGATTTTTGGCGTTTAACTTGAAAGATGATTGTTTATCTATACAAATTTTCATCCCCTATTTCACCCCATTAAAAGTAAAATTTCTAAAAAAGCTGAAATACGTGTTTATTTATTTGTAATCGAATATCTATATAATTAGGTATTTTTTATACAATACTAGCGGCCCGCCCGACCAAGTAGAGATTTTTAAATAAAGTACTTACCTAAAGATGCAGAATCTCTAAATAAAACGCGCGCGAGCGCAGCCGCAGGTAAGAGCGGGTATAAAGATAAAACAATAATAACACGAACACTTCGCAATTGTAGACAGCGGCCTACCTATGCGAGCGCCGGCGCCGGTCACCGGGCGGTCGCGGGCGGGGTGCGGGAGACGCGCGTCACACAGCCATTGGCATTCCCACTCACACATGGATAGCTCGGTTGGTCAGGCATAACGCGACAGCAACAGAATTCAAAAATACCTATTTTTCAATTCTCTCGCCCGTTTGATTTCCTCTTAACATTTCCGAAGGAAAATATAAGCTTTGTGTTATAGAAATTATTCTATATTGAGCATTTATCATTTCTTTTACAGACAAATTTCCTTTTATTTTATTTTGATTATTTAAACAATTGAATTTAAATATTATTATCCAAGCTATAATTCTTTGCTTAGTAAACCATGATGAATATTTTTCAAATAATGGCGGTTCTTGTGTCACAATCACAACCAAGCAAGCTGATTACTCACTCTCGGCAGGTCCCCTCTCGCAAAGCAAATGGTTGTATGAAGCCAAGGATGGTGATGGCTCATACTCCAGTGAGTTAAGTTGAGGAGGTCCATGCCACCATAAGGTGTTCGATGGCAGGTCTTGGGGGTTGCAGCGTCGAGACAAGCAATCCGCCGGATTGGAAGCTCCATCTATGTGAAACCATTTACACTCTGTGGTACTTGAATTTATTAAGCTTATTCTATTTTTGACATAAGCCGGTAGGTATATTGCTTCTGCTAGACTTCATCAAACACAGAACTACTTGCGAGTCGGAAAATAAATACACAGCATTGAAGTTAATTTTAGCATAGATAGCTTTGCGGGCGAGTCCCACTCGAGATTCTCCTTCCATACTTTTTGCAAAAAATATTTTGCTCGAACTATGATTGGCCCAGCGAGCCCTAATGGATCAAAGAAAGAGCCTATGGCACTCAAAATGGATCTGTACCTGCTTTATAGGACATGGCACTTTAAAAACATCATCTCGAACATTAAATGAGACTCCTAAGGCAATCATTGAGAGGTCCTCATTACCGAGCTCATGCTCCTCAAAATGCTGCTTGTCAGCCGGTATGTCAACCAGTAATCGCTGATCATTTGCAGCCCATTTATGCAGTTGTAGATTGGCACGTCCTAGCAGGGTTATTAATTGATCTCTCACCTAGGCTTCTACCTGATCATACTGGATTTGTAATATTCCGTGTTTTAATTAATAAAACTCAAGTTTAAACTTCATAAAGTTTATTATTTATATGTTCCACGAACACTTTTATACCTACACTATTGCTCAAATGTTTTTTTCCTAGGTCTAGCAAGGTGTCGTAAATACTCCTCCATTCTAGGAAGATCGGATGACTTTCTGCTTGAGCTCCATATCTATGTAGCCCCCTATTACGTCGTTCCCGCGGTGCGTCATGTTGTAGTAGATACGGCCCTTCGTGAACGGGAATCCCGGCGGGATAGCGGTCGACGGGATCGACATGTTGTACATGTGGTAGTCACCCTGAGAAGAGGAAACAGCTGGCAATGCTTCGTGTCTACCATTTACTTTTTATCATCGGACTACTAGACGACGGAAGGGTTTCCATCATCATGTGGTTGAGTTCCCCATGAGTCGAAGTTTGGATTTCCCTCCCTGCGTTTGTGTTTCCCAGTTCCTATAATCTTGGTTTATTCAAGTCTAAAGTGAATAGGCATCGTCTGGGTAAGCGTGTTCCACCTTAGACCCTATCATTACTTTCCATCAGGTGTGATTAGGGTCAAACGCAAGCCCATATGTAATAAAAAAAAGTGTACACGGCGCTTTACTTTATTGCACAACGTGAGACTCAGACTTATCTGATCCCATGGAGGTAATAAGTACGTACGTATGGAGCGAGTGGTGTCAATTTATTTTGCTAATTTTATTCTACCACTATCGGCGCATACATTTTATTATGTACATTCATGCCAATTCACAACTTTCTAGAACTAAGCATCTCCGAGCTATGCTGCGGACAGACGGAGAGACATGGCGAAACTATAAAGCTTCCCTGTAAACTACGGTACCCTAAAAACGGGCTACGCTTTTTGTGTTCGCCTGTATAATAAATACCACAATATTAAATACCACATTTTATCATACTCATAAGTAGGTACTTACTAAAAGTTTGCTAATTTATATTGATCATGCAGTGTTTTTTTTATTCTTCACTTTTCTGATTTTCTACGTATATATCGCCCACTTGCCGCGATAGTGGTTCTCGCTCCCCCCAAAGCAAACAGACACTGTCCGCTGAGACAACTGCCTACCTCGATTGCTCAAGGTCATTAACAATTGTCAATGTCTTAGGCGAAGACTAGACCTACCGGGGGGTAAGGGCAGGGCTGCGCCAACTTGCCCTGTTTCATGGCGGCCCCGAAGAACGGGTCTTTGTGGATCAGGCTGCAGAACTGGAAGTGCATCTCGACGAAGCCGCGCCGGTACTCGTTGCTCAGGAACTCGTAGAAATAGAAATCTGCCTGCGAAGTTAAGATTATGTAGATATTGTGGTTGTGGCCAATACAGATTTTATTAAAGCAAATTTGTAACTTCTTAGAATATTTTCGAGACCGAGAGCACCAAGTGAGCTTTGCTATTTTAGGCGAAAATGTTCAACTTCCATAAGATCAGAGAGTCTGATAACACATTGTCTTAGGGAACTAAAAATACAAAAATCTTGATAAAGTAAAGTTCATAGTAAATATAATTGGATAGACGACTTAATTTTTAATTAATAACGATTCTTCCAAAAGATGTTCCGGAAGGTATATTCTATACTTTGACACATAATTAAGATTCTTGCGACCTTCACAAGGTTCATCGTAGCGCCCGCAAGACCTTTCTGGCTCTATCGGCCGTCGCTGCCTGCCTGCCACTATATTTCGTAAATCAAGTTTAGAGACTTACCTTGAAGGTGTTGTCAAAAGGCACCAGCGATTCATAGTGTAAGTCCACGTAGTACATAGGGCTGCGGCGGCCGTGGCGGCGCGCCGTGAAGTTCGTGTACGACAAATACTTCGGGTTCACGTTCGTTAACACCGCGTGCTCCGTCACTATGTAGTTGTAGTACATTACCTGGAAAATAACCAATTACCTAGCTATGGTTATAACCGATTGCCTCTGTGACCCAAAGATGTGGGTCTTCTCAGAGTTCGAAATCGCAAGCAAGTCGCTAATAGTCTCTTCCTGAACAGTAAATGCAACTAAGCGTCACGCCAGTTGACTCTGTTGTTTAAGCTGGAAGGTAATTCATATTTCGCAGTATTTTACTCGTGAGTAAAGAGCCACACATTTGAGGAGACCCTCGACTTGACTCTATAGAGGTTAATTGCCGAAAGCTTGCTCGAATCCACCGATCTTCTTTCACGTCGTCGCTCCATCTTGTTGGAGACCTGTTGACAGCTCGTCTTCCGGTACGCGGACGCCATAATTCTTCGGGGATTTAATGCCTAATTATTTTGTAGTCTTAGTTTTAAATAATAGTTCTCACCTTACTGTTAGTTCCAAGGGATATCTTCAGCAATATTGCTAAATACAATAGCCATTTATAGATGATTTCGAGAGACATATTACTACCAGATTAATACCACAGTACCTATGCCTTAGTATCCAACGAGCTGGTAACATAAAAAAAAAACTGCAAGAACGATATAACTTATGCGAATAAAAGGTTAATGTCAAATGAATTAATTATTGTTAAACAAAATTGAGTGATTACAATTACTTTATTTTGCAGATTTACTTTATCGATCAATAAAAATAAGGAACTGTGCAATAATCGTTCTTCTGGCTTTGAATTACATAGATAGTCTGACTGAATTTCAATGTTCTGTAGGTTCTTTATATACGGAGAGCCAAATGAAAACACAAAGCGGCAGCTATGGCAGTATCCGTAGGCAGAGTTAATTATTATGGTGATGATGATGATGATTGGTTTTATCAAATCTCAAATGGTCTCTATTAGATAGGTATCTACTCGTTGCACAAATGATCATTTTCATAATTGTATTCGTTGGTTTTATCTTGTGTCTAATTACCGGTGTAGGTACAGTGTTTTGTATTATGCATTACTTCATTAAATAAGATTAACATCGAACAATATGAGTGTTTGACGACATCGCAGTTCTGCTTTTATCAACGGCAGAGGGTATATTTTCTAAATTATATCAATTTCATGGCTAGTTAGATAAGGTTATATCAATTTTATGCATGGTTTAAAATTGTCGGATTTCAGTAAAAAACAAATGTATACCTGTAAAATAAGTACCTATATTTTTCAGTCTACCTACTCTTTCTATCGGTTCTTTAAAGGGGGCATTGATTCTTTACTCCCACCATACATTGAGCAATTTAGTTTGAATAGCTACGTAGAAGTACAGAGTAGGTACATCATGACAGGATTAGTAGAATAATTTGTACCTGCAGGCAGCTTTCTGGCGTGAAAGTAAATTAAATAAAAAAATAAAGAGCGCCTTCAAACTCAAATAACCTGCAAAATCAGTCTCGAATGAACCGAGCTGAAGCTATGACAATCTTGGGCTATATTCGAAATGTTACATAGGGAAAGGGAAATTCCCTATTTTTATTAACGGTAGGGCCGTTAAGAGGAAACACAACGGCCGTTTTTCCATACAAACGCTGTCCCCTGTTTCCTCCCTGGATAAAGCAAATATCGACATTTTTTTTTTCCTAAAATTCAACGACCATTAATTTTAGGCTCCCATTTTTTCCTTTTTTTGATAAACTATATATTAAAAAACCGGCCAAGTGCGTGTCGGGCCACGTGCAAAGTATAGGGTTCCGAAGTTGACGATGCCTACAGTACCTTTCTAAGACTTATTTGCATCTAGCTAGCCTGTGGTATAACGTGCCCGCCCAACGCCCCTGCCGCTCGAGAAAAATCATTGGTTTTTAATCATTTCATAAGTTGGTCGACTATGACTCGTAAGTTTGTACAGCCTACTTAGCTGTCATAGTTTTCCTTTCAACTATGTTATATATGCCACCACAGTGATTTTTTCAGCCATCCAAATACCACCATTTAGCTGGCAGAGGGGGAGGACACGTGACTCTAACAAAAAATAGCACTTTAAAGCTTAATATTTCACAAACGCATCACTTTTAATCAAAAAATGGTTTTAACAAACCCACAAAATTTTTTAAGACCTATTCAACGATATGCCGCACCATGGGGAGCGCAAGAAAAAAAATTACATCCCCACTTTACGAGTAGGGGAGGTACCCTATAAAAAAAATTATTTCGAAATTTTATTGTACCACTTTGTCAGCGTAACTAATATGTATAATATACATATTAGTTACATTGTATATTCATGCCAAATTACAGCTTTCTAGAACTAAGCATCTCCGAGAAATAGTGCGGACAGACGGACGGACATGGCGAAACCTTGTGGACTTCGGAACCCTAAAAAGATAAGAGACTTCAAAAATCTAAAAAATGCTAGATTTTTCGTTGTGTTCAGACGCCCAGCAAACAAATTTGACGAAGTAAAATAAAAAAAAACCAAAACATAGGAAGACAGATTAAGTCTTCTTCTAATTTTTAAAGAAAACTGCAATCAAATCGGTCCAGTTTTGGAAGAGGAAATAGGACAGCCAAACGTTGTTTTTGTGTTCTTTTCATAGGTATTTTCCGTCCAAGCTGCAGTTGTCCCTATTGTGCTTAGCGGGGGAAGGATTGAGGTTGGGGAGGGAGACAGACCAATACGTACACGATGAATGTGATGTGACACGTTGTCGATAATTTTATCGATAATCTATTGTTGTTTGTCGATATCGATATTTAACATAGGGATTTATGATTCGATCCGATCATAATCAAAGGAAACAACAAAGGAACAAAGAAACATACATACATACTGTGGAGACTGGCCGAGTACAATCGGTTAGTTGACACATTTTCTTTCAAAAATAGGTAATTTTAAGCGTAGAATTGTGTAGCATTTATTATTTAGTCTTTTTATAGCCATTGTAAAGAACGCATCTCTCAAAATATAATATCAATTCAACTTAAAATCTATTATTTCATAGTTAGGGCAGTAATAGGGCCAGTCTTCAAGATTTAGATATTTTAATAAGCTAGACATCGTCTTCGTGTCTTCGGTTTCCACCGCTGATCTCCGTGCCTGCAGCATCTTCCTGAGCTAACATCAACCCCCCTCTACAATACATAGGTAGGTAAACACGTTACCTAATTTCTTCCATTCTGAACTGAACACACTTACAGTAAAACACACTACGTAAAAATTTTTTTTTTTTTTTTCTCTCACTATATTAAATCGATGTTTATTTGATTTACGGTATATTCGCCAAAAATTGACGTGATTTCAACTAAAATTATTTTTTATTCTATTTTTATTTTAAAAGGTACATATTACAGACAGTAATCATTTACAAAAAAAAAGAATATAGCAGAGGTATATAATAGTCTAGATTACAGTCCAATTAACATATGTACACGACATGATCAGAGTAGATATTCACTGAGGCTAACAGAAGAAAAACATTCTAATACTTAAAATTAAACGAATTTGACAAAATTGTTAGATGAGGATTATAACCAAAGTAGATAATATTGGAATTTTATGAGGACCTAGTAAGTATCAAATGAACAATTCTTTTATACGATGAATAATTGGAAGTAAAGACATCAAGGTCGCCATTGACCGCTACAAGATCATTGTACTCCCGACTAGTCCCGACACATTCGGACAACGGGGTTGTAATATGAAGTGTTAATTCTATAAACAGTAAGGCGAAATACTGGTGGCGTGCGGATCCTGTGTACAATATTGATGTTTAGAAGGGATAATAGGTACGGTGAGTCAATATATGATGAATTATTTTATACAAGTATATAAGATCATACTGATTCCGTCTCGTTTGAAGAGACGTCATATTAAATTTAATGAGTCGATGCTCGTAACCTCTATTACAGGATTAGTCATAAAAAGGGTATGTATCTATCTTTTATCTATATCTTACTAGCTTCTGCCCGCGACTTCGCCCGCGTGGAATTCGGTTATCGCGTTCCCACTGGAACTATGCGTTTTTCCGGGATAAAAAGTAGCCTATATCCTTTTTCGAGACTTCAGCTATCTCCATACCAAATTTAATCCAAATCGGTCGAGCGGTTGAATCGTGAAGAGGTAACAGACAGACAGACAGACAGACTCTGTCTGTCTGTCTGTCTCAGAGTTACTTTCGCATTTATAATATTAGTATGGATATCTTAAATATATATAAAAAACAAAGTCGTGTTAGTTACACCACTTATAACTCAAGAACGGTTGAACCGATTTCTACGAGTATGATCTTTGATTTTTTGGATTTGTGTTCGCCCCGAATAGGATTATAACGATTAAAATATCAAAAAAGTGCGCGCAAAAATACCATGACGATTTTAAATATGATTGTAAGTTCGCATCCGCCATCTTCTGCAATTGACAGTTCACGTCACGCATGACTTGGGGGCTGGACGGAGTCCGCCGGGCCGGCTTGCACTTATATAAAACAAGAAACTGACTGACTGATCGATCAAAGGATTTTTGGAAAGTGCCAAGGAGTCACTTTAATAAAATCCACTTTTTACCCCTTTAAGGATGTAAAAAGTGGGTTGAAAGTTTGTATGTAAACTCAGTTTGTTTGGTCGGGCATAGCGCGACAGCAACAGAATTCTCAAATACCTGTTTTTCAATTCTCTGCCCCATTTGATTTCCTCTTAAGTATTTGTTAGCGCTTAACAATCACGGATGTCAGGAGTTTACCCAATTACACCGCAACGATGTTTGTGACACCAGGTCCGGTGTCACACAACTAAAAAGATTAATCAGGTAATTATGCAGCTTTTTACCGAACTTAACTTTACTAGCCTTCTTCGCGAGAGTCACCAATTACTACGGCGATAGGTGTCTACGGAAACGCCTACCCTACATACTCAACAACCTGCCCTCAGACATCAGGCAGGAGGCTAGTAAAGTTAAGTTCGGTAAAAAGCTGCATAATTACCTGATTAATCTTTTTAGTAATAATTATTACCTCAGTACTTACCTGTTTGTAAAAAGAGTAGAGACTGATCGATCCCGCAGTCAAACCGTGTAAACTGTTTTTGGGACACATTTTCTAGTTTAAGTTTTTGTATTCTTTAATAGAATAAATAAATAATGACAATAAATTATTACGACCTGAAAGACATTGCAGGATAGAGGAGACATATATGGCTGTAGGCACTATGCGGACTCAGCAGATTCCATTGCAGTCGCACTGGGATATGAGATGACGTAACAATTCTCCCCGCTATGGAGTGTGGAATGTGTCTTGGTAAGGAGCGCCAATCTTATATGGCGAAACAGTTGAAAACGTGTCCAGCGGATTTGATAAGCAACAAAACAAAACACACTTTCCTCACAGCTGCGTCATTCTTCACTACGTTTTCGCCTCAGCAGCGCCATCTGAAGGCGCTATTGCAGACTATCCGCCTAGGTGGCTTGACTGGAGTGGCGACCGCAGCGCCCGCAATCTACCGGATTTGGTGCCCACTTTTGGAACTATAAGGATTGCGCTCCTTTACTTCAACCCTCCATACCCCCCGCCACTTCTCCGGCAGTGTAGTAGTATTTAGAGCTGAAAACTTATGAGTTTAATCGGGAATAAAAAGCACAGATTTTCGCATTGTTTTATTGTCACCAAGAGTACCCCTAAACTGGTGACCCCGACTGGCGACTCCGCCGACAAGGGCACAGCTCAAGAAGAAGAAATCAACAAAAAACTTGTTTTTAAATATTTGCTGTCAAAAAAAACACGTCTAGATCATCCCTGCTACCAAGTCCAACACCCGGTAGGGATCTTCTACTATCTAAAGTCCCGCGCCTTCACATTTCAAAACGCTTCAATGTATTTAAAAACACCAACACTCTCAACACATGTGTGCGTGCTGAGACAGCCATCAACTATGCGGTGAGAGTGTTGGTGGTGCTTTTTAAATAATAATAAAAAAAATGTAGCGTTTTGAAACTTGAAGGTGCGGGACTTTAGATAGTAGAAGATGTTTGATGACTTGCGTCGCAAAAACGACGTGGGGAAAGCACTGCAGTCTAAACCAACCATTTTTTTTTGTTGAAACTGATTGCTTTTTCTTGAATATTCCATACGTTGATTGTTATTGATTATCTATCGGGCAGCTGTCGAATGTTTGGGTCCCTTTGGCCAAACTTTCTGTAAGTACTTACACTCTCACCTGCTGCAAATCGAAGAAAAAAGCGGCTCCGACGGCGAAAACCGGCGGACACGTTCGGTGGATAGATTACTGGATGTGACTAGTTTTAGAGGGCTAAGAGAAATTAAAAAAAAAAATGCCGGCCAAGTGCGAGTCGGACTCGCGCCCGAAGGGTTCCTTTCTATTATCTATAAAAAAGGGGGAAAAAACATGTCTGTTGTAAGGAGTCTTAACTTCTCTTCGTCTTGGCAACATACCGGGCAACACACCTCGGTAATCCTTGGTCGCTCCAGGAAGTCGTCGGCAACATCAAGGGTCTGCTAGGCTTTCTTCAGGAGCTGGGCTGGCAGGAGTAGCCCCGCCAGCCCAAAACCACGCAAAATAGGCGCAATCATGACGTCGAGTTGCGGAAAACCAGCCCGCGCAAACCTATAACCTAAGAAGGCTTAATTATTTTTTTTTGCTATGGTGGAAACAGAAATACATCATCTGTGAAAATTTCAACTGTCTAACTTTCACGGTTTATGATATACAGCCTGGGCCCCGTTTTTCAGGTTTTATACAACGTCAGAAACAGTGGTCTGACTGTATGTTTTTCTATCTCTTCCAGTGTCTTTACTGAAGTCCAAGTGGAAGTGCCCGCGAGTGTAAACCATTGTCACTTTGTGTTATTTTTCTAGGTGGTTTCAATGCCGCCAACTTAAAACGCGATATTCTGCATTTTTTTACGAAATATTTCATTAAAACTTTAAATAACTACATTATTTGCATAGGCATTCAATTGAAAATAGGAAATATTTAACAAAGTAGAAGAGATTCATAAAAAATACAGACATAGTTATTTCGAATGTATATGGTTAAAAAAAATATTATTCTCTATATTTTTACAACCAAATCAAAAGATATTTCTGATATCAATGTATCTCTAGAAAATCTATTAGTGGATCCATTTGAGCGAAAATATATTCTGAGCTACGGCGCATAAAACGTATTTCAATAATAATAGCTTGTTATAAATATAAGCTTTCTTTGCAGAATTACATTCTGCTTCACAAAAAGGAATGAAGTAAAGGTCCATAAGTCTATAAATAAGTATCTTTGTTTAGTCAATGTAATATATATAAATGTAGTATGTGTTTGTGTATATATGTATAAATGTAGGTTTTTTTCATCTTTTTCCGCAACAATATTACTTTATTGATAGGTAAAAAAAATGAGCTTAAACAATAAATAATCAATAACTTTTAATAAGTAGTAACTATTGTAGTTAGTTTACTACGATAAAAAGTACAACTCCAACTAAATTGTATTTATTACTAGTTGGCCCGGTGAACTTCGTATCACCCGAAGGCGATTCCCGTACAACGTTATAATTATTATTTTATAGCTGTTCCTTTAGACTTGTTCCAATTTTTTTTCTTTCTAAGTTTTTAAATTAACAGATATTCGTCTGCCTTGACGACAATACCATTGAAAAAAAAACTTAAACGACATTCATAATCTTATCTTCAAAGACACACTGATCGCGTTAATAACCGTCATTTAACAACTAAACAGAGTGTAAAAATCTAAAACACCACAGAATGGCCCTGTCATTCTTTTTGCTCCGCTCAGCTAGCCGGCAGCGTGCACTTTTGTATTATTTTTTGAAAGCTCCAACTATAAAACAGTTCCTGTCTCCCTTTCTAACTTATTGCTCGGATAGTCACCGATGAAAATGTATCGAGAACTCTTTTTTGTCGCGTTTCTCGCTGGTGGCGCTTTTGGATCGTTCTTAGACGGTGATTTTGATCTGGCAGACGGTGTGAAGTTAGTCAGTGTACCCGTGTCAAACAGTTTGGAGGATGAGGGCAGATCGTTCGGGGAGAATTCGGCCCTGTTTAGGATGGCCAAGTTCCTGCAAGGGCACGAGTTGAGAGTGAAGTTGCCGAATCTCATAGAAAAAGATAAGATAAGCAGGGTCTTTGAAGAGTCGCTGAGAACGGTCGATGAAAGCTACAAGGACAGTGCTGGTGAGTGTTTAGATTTACAGTGTGAAACTGACCTCTTCGATATTTCCACCAGAGATGTGCGAGGTTGCTAAGCGGTGCGAGGCTATGTAACGTGGATGTGTAACGCTGTGAACGTTTCCATCAAAGATGTGCGAGGTAGCTGAACGGTGCGAGGATGGGTTGCGGTTTCGAGGATGTATAGCGGGCTCTTTTCAAATAAGCGGGTTTGTCAGACGCCGCCTCGCAACACATTCCTCGCACACATTTCCCCATTCTTTTGTTTATACAAAAACCTCGATCCGCTGAGCTGTTTCCAATACTAAGCTGAGTGAGGATAAATAAATGTAGTGTTTCTATTGGTTCATGATAAACACATTCCTCGCAACGCATCCTCGCACAGCTGGGCCTATATTCGAAGTGTTTAAAAAGGGATCTCGCTCTTCCCTATAGGATTGCTCACGCGTCGCTTGAACTTTACACAATTAGATTTAAAGTTCAACTTGACGCGTGAGTCCCTGTGTAAGACTTCGCATAGAGCCCCTGGTGGAATCGCAGCCTTACATAAATAATCAATGTACTTACCTGCTTATATCAAACTCTGCCGTAGTAGACTGAGTGATCATCTGTCGGAACAAGTGGTCGTATCGAGCTGAAATTTGGCATGTAGGTACCTTGTGAAGTGTAAGGTAGCATTTAGAGAGGATTTCCCGAAATTCGCACGAGAACAGGAAAAAGCAGGTTTTACATGTTAATGTTTTTTTGCGCATACGGAGTCGCGTTCTATAGCTAGTGGTTTATCATAAAACTTCTGTTTTAATTTTGAATAAAAATAAATATGTACTTACTTATATTTTTAACTGTGTTAACATATTGGCATTATGTGCCTCAATACTTGAATTATACATAGAAATACTTTGATAATAACCTACTTATTACATAGAAACAGTTTGTATAACATATAACAAACCGAAATTCCTAAATGATTAGCATTTTTTTTATTACAATGGGGGCTATAACAAATATTGATTAACATAAGTATAAAACTACTACCTTCTGCCCGCAACTTCGCCCGCGTGGAATTCTGTTATCGCGCTCCCGCGGGAACTATGCGCTTTTCCAGGATAAAAAGTAGCCTATGTCCTTTCCCGGGACCCCAACTATCTACGTGCTAAATTTCATCTCAATCGGTTCAGCGGTTGAAGCGTGAAGAGGTAACAGACAGACAGACAGAGTTACTTTCGCATTTATAATATTAATATGGATATGGATTAAACCAACAGAAGTACTATAAATATTGTTAAAATTTCACCAAAAAATCAAGGTGAGTATAGGCATTAATATTTCACAATGTTACCTGGAAAATTTTATATTACTTCTCCAATTTGGAATTTTCCGGTGAACTTTGGCAGAATTTGTTTTTCATGAGAGTGAAGTGTGCTCTAGAGAAATGAACTTATTTAAAACCTTAAGAGGGTTTATCCCGAAAGTTGGCAACGTCGCATATAGCTGTCAAATGTTTCGCTGTTTTTGTTAATTTCTCAATATTACTAAATTAAAATAGAACTTATCATTCTATGGTTGAATGACGCGTGTCGTTCAATATTTGTTGGTTAGGCATTCAAATGATAAGATAATTAAAATGCATGGAAAATGCGATGGAAAGTTTTCAAAAGATTGTTCCTATGATAATTGTTGCAATCCATACTTAATGTTTTATTCAACCATAGATCAATAATTCATATTTTCATTCAGTAATATTCAGAAATTAATGAAAACAACGAAATATTTGACAGCTATTTGCGACGTTGCCAACTTTCGGAGTAAACCCCCTTAAAGTAACTTTGAAAGTAATTTTGTAAATGTCTTTATAATTTGCAATTACGGAAACTCTTAGTCATGGGTACATTTCTAGCTTTACATACATGCTTTTGTCATAATTTTAGTTTAACTATTAAAACTCAAACCACTTAAGTTTTAGACGGGGTCTTTAAAAAAAACATTACGAGTATCCTACTCGTAGGTTAGACCTAATAAAATTGTTACTGGATTTTACTTGCGACTTCGTTCGATTAGAAAAAGAATTTGCGTACTTGATACTGTATTTTATACATATTATAAGTTTAAAGGTTTTACCCGTCGGAATGTTGTAATAAAAATTGGTTGTCCGTAAAGTCGGTTTACGGACGATAATTGTATACGAAATAACGTCACGTAACGCCACATCAACGCTACTATTGCGTCATGTTTTTTTGTGGGCGCAGCCGGCGTTCATCAATTTATCAGACACTAGCTTCTGCCCGCGACTTCGTCCGCGTGGAATTCGGTAATCGCGTTCCCGTGGGAACTATGCGTTTTTTCGGGATAAAAAGTAGCCTACCTATGTCCTTTCCCGGGACCCTAACTATCTCCATGCCAAATTTCATCTCAATCGGTCCAGCGGTTGAAGCGTGAAGAGGTAACAGACAGACAGACAGACAGACAGAGTTACTTATTAATATGGATTATCACGTCAAAAACTATCCCTTTATAATGAAAGGGACTAAATGTCTCTACATAATAACTCCAATGTTTTAACGTAAAGGAAACAGAAAAAATGCTTTTTCACATTGGTCATCATCATCATCTTCATCATTTCAGACGAAGGACGTCCACTGCTGGACATAGGCCTTCAGTGCGGCATTTCATATTTGTAACGTCTTTTGATCGTTATAGTTTTCAGAGTGATTTTTTCAATACATTGCTTTACTGCTGATTGCTACAATTAAGTAATCTCATATGATGTCAATGACCACACTTTTCTTATGATTCTCCGAATCGAGAAAAAACCTTTACTTACGTGTTAAGTTTCCAATTTGTACGAAACTAAATCGCGTGCGCAATCTTTTTCGAAGTATTTGTGCTATAAAAAGAAACATGATTTTGTTCGATTGTGGACAGAGTCTTTGCTGGATAGAGATCGTTTTCACGTGGAGTGGTCGATATTCCTTTTTTGTGATGCTTCTTGCTATATCTGTAACATATAGCGAAATGATAGTGTAAAGTCGTTGCGTCGCATTGCGTGACAATTGACGAGACAAGTTTTTAGTATGTTACATAGCTAATGAATTGAAATCAATAGTATTAATTATTCTCAATGTGAAAGTTTGTCCGTTCTTCATGTCAAAAAGACCACACCAATTTTCATTATTTGTTGATTGGGATAGTTTGTGGGCCCTGGAAATAACTCGGAATAGCTTTTATCCCTTTGTTAACACGGGATTGGGTTTTCAATGGGTAAGATAATTATGTTAAATAGCTTCTGCCCGCTAATTCGTCCACGTGGAATTCTGTAATAGCGTTCCCGCGGGAACTATGCGTTTTTCCGGGATAAAAAAAATCAGTGTTATAAACTATCCCCATACCAAATTTTGTTGCAATCCGACCAGTTGTTTTCGAGTTAAATCCGGACATATATACACACATACAGATTTTTTTTCTAAAATTCTTTTTCTTGTGTTCAGTATCGTTTATATAATAGTCCCCATGACTGGATAGTTTCTTTTAATTTTCAAGTTACAGACGCGACTTCTTCTTGGTATTATATGTATACAGCTTACTTTTTTTTTATTATCGCAACTTATTATATATTATATACAGACTTATTATTAGTATAGATGTGATAATAGATGTCGCTGACTAGATAGGCTGTGTGAAAATTCGATTTTTCGCACAGAGCTTTTCCGATGTGCGCTTCAATGTAAGGGATTGTCAGTCTAGAAAATTACCTTGACCCTGGTTTAATATCATTGAAAATTAACATTGCTAGTAGAACTGACGGCCGATGGTGCAGAAAGTTCTCGAATTGCGTCCACGTACCGGAAAACGGCACAGGACCGGTCGGGGTGGCGAGCCTTGGGGGAGGCCTACGTTCAGCAGTGGACGTCTATCGGCTGATATGATGATGATAGTTTAATATCAAATAGTAGATTGTGTGACTAGGGAGCAAAATGGTATATTTTACCGCGGGTGACGGATTGAATCCAGAGCAACGCAAAAGATTCCAGAATAGAATCCCGAGCGGAGCAAGGAATCTTGAGCTAGCGAGGGATTCAAGGTTTCAATAATTTTGCTACCGTGTTGCGCACTCTGTTTTTCACTCCTCCTATGAGAACCCCAGCAGAAAATCAGCAGGGAACAAAATCGTACTTTGCTCCCTAGAGAGCAAAATCTTACTTTGCTCCCTGTTTGCGGGGCAGAAACTCCCTCTAAACGGGGAACAAAGTACCGCTTTTCGAATAGGAGGAGTGAAAAGTAAATTATTTTTTGTCAATCTTGTTACAGGCACTGGAAGAGGCAAGGGCGGGGGAGGTTCTGCGGCCCTGCTGGGTCTGATGATGGCCAAGATGATGGGTGCGCTGGGAATAGGCGGCTTAGGTCTTCTCACTATGAAGGTAAATAATTTTATTTGGTAGACAAGACACTAGACAGTCAAGGCACATTGCTCGCACTACTGATAGCCGATGGGGCCGGCAAGTTTTCGAGTGGCGTCCGTGAACCGGGAGACGAGCTGTCGGTAGGCCTCCAACAAGATGGAGTGACGACCTCTTGAATGTCGCGGGATACCGGTGGAAGAGGTGATTAATACAACTCAACTAAACCAGGACCAGTCTGAATGAGGAGCCTTGATTGAGGCCTATCCTGGAGTGGACGTCTTTCGGCTAAAATGATGACTAGGCAGTCTTGGACAAAGACATTTATTCGGCTAAAATGTCAAATTACCCATGTATACAGCAACTCTAATGACACAGCAATAGACTTAAAAAATATATACATGGTGGGTCAGAAAAAATAATTAACCCACAGTATCGGCTATCGATTCTAAGTATATTGTATAGGTCTTTAATTTTTTTCGAGTTGGTAAAAAAATATATTTTGTATAGGATTCAGGCGTCGCTCACACAACCAATCCCATATACAATTTTTTTTTTACCGACTCGAAAAAAATTAAAGACCTATACAATATACTTAGAATCGATAGCCGATACGGTGGGTTAATTATTTGCCATATTTTCTGACCCACCGTGTATATCGTTGGTAGACAAACGAGCATACAGATCACCTGATGGTAAGCGTTCACAATTCATGGACATTGAAATCTCAATCATCTATACCATTATGAAAATTGTAAATTATGTAAAAATAAAGAGTTTTCTATGCGAATCAGTGATCAATTAAGATCTCAAATTGGCGTAGATTAAGTGAAATCCACCAGCTTAGAAAATACATGGAACTCCAGAGATGTAAAGCATTCGATGTACGAGTAATTGGTAAGAGCGAATACTTGTCTTAGTAGGAGAGCCCGCGATGATAAATGTGAAGTTACTTGAGCGGTGATAAAATTCCCAATACAATTTTGATGATTCAGATGTGGTTGTGGTTCCGAGACGTGGGCGCTTACGATGGGCCTCATAAGAAGGCTCAAAATCACTCAGAGGGCAATGGAGAGGGCTATGCTCAGGGTTTCTCTGCGTGACAGAATCAGAAATGAGGATATCCGCAGTAGAACTGGGGTCACCGACATAGCCCGAAGAATTGCGAGCCTTAAGTGGCAGTGGGCGGGGCACATTGCTCGCAGGACTGATGGCCGATGGGGCCGGAAAGTTCTCGAGTGGCGCCCGCGAACCGGGAGACGAGCTGTCGGTAGGCCTCCGACAAGATGGAGCGACGACCTCGTGAAGGTCGCGGGAAACCGGTGGAAGCAAGTAGCACAGGACCGGTCTGAGTGGCGAGCCTTGGGGGAGGCCTATGTCCAGCAGTGGACGTCTTTGGGCTAAAATGATGATGATGATGATGATGATGATGATGATGATGATGATGATGATTCAGATGTGACCCATGCTAAGTGGCATTTGAACCTACCCTCCATGCGCAACACTGTATAGAGAGCTGAGATTTAATAATAATAATAATAATAAATTTTATTTCAGGCATCTAGGCCCATATTACATATACCTTAACGACTAACATACATATATAAATTAATCTTAAAAACTAACACGATTGCTTCTTGGTCGTGAGGCGCACTCTGGAATCGCTGTTCAGTCTTCCACGGAAGCGACGGAACACGACTCCCCTCGGCCAAAACTCCTCTTTTGTGAAGGTTGACAGATGTTCGGTCGGAACCCTTGGGATTTGGTACAGTTACGCATACAAAGTTTTCAACAACAAGATAGAGCGATGACCTCGTGAGGGTCGCGGGAAATCGGTGGAAGAAAGTAGCACAGGACTGGTCTGAGTGGTGAGCCTTGGGAGAAGCCTATGTCCAGCAGTGAACGTCTTTCGGCTGAAATGATGATAGTGATGATACAAGGTTTTAACTGACTAGTTAGCTAGTTACACGGGTTTATTTTTTCAATAGTGTTAAATAAAAGCGCTCGAGTAAATCCTGAGAACTCCTCATTGGCTCCCCTGCTATCTCGCCCACTTGCCCGCACTGCGTGACCGAGTGAAATGCCACGATGTGTTTGATTTATAATAGATCACAGTTTTCGTATTTATTTCTAGTATTGTACGTTTTTATACTGTTTAACATTCTCGACAAACTTAGCTTTATTGTTTGCAATATTTACAAACTACAAACATTTCATAGGTTGTACTATCGTTTTTATTAATTTCCATGTCAATAAAAATAGGCAGAATAATGAATTAGGTTATAACTGTGATAAAATCATTAAAAGGGCCCATAAATGTATTTAGTACCATCTTTTGACCGATATGATACTTAATGATTGCCCATCCTGTTTATTCCCACTTTTAGCATAATTGCGTTAACTAATTAAATAACACTCGAGCGTTGTTAATAGGTATAATAACAATTAATGTATTTTCTGTGCAAATGCGATGGCCTGTAAACGTAATGTTTATTTTTTTGGATAACCACCACCGTAACAGCCCATTTACATGCCACTGCTGGGCACAGGCCTCCTCTCATCACGAGAGATATGTGTTTTGTAACAATTGTAAAAATAAATATAGAATTCAATCGAAAATCAGTTTGGACAAAATCGTCGCATAGTTTTTGAGATAACTATATTTATGGGATAATTTTGCAATAATTTCGGTAGCTACGATGAACTCTTCATAAAAACGATCCGACTCGCTCTTGGCCGGTTTTCTTACTTTCTACTACTACTACTACTACTACAACCTATTTGAGTCCCACTGCTGGGCAGAGGCCTCTCACCACGAGAGGGTTCGGGCTATATAGTCCCCACGCGGGCCCAGTGCGGTTTGGGAACTTCACACACATCTTTGAATTAATTCGCAGATGCGTGCAGGTTTCCTCGCAATGTTTTCCTTCACCGAAAAGCTCAGTGATAAATTCAATTTGAATTTCGGACATAAGTAAATTTAGAGGTGCGAGCTGGAATCGAACCCCCGACCCTCTGCATGAGAGGCGGTAGGACGAACCACTACGCCACCACGGCTTTTTTCTCACCAAATCTGTTCTTGAATGGTTAATACTCTGTGCTGAAATTACGTCATCTGGTAGCTTCTTTCATGAATTAATCACTCTAAAAGTGTACCTATTATTTTGAATTCTCACTGGAAACTTGTTCCCAGGCTCTCGCAGCAGCAGCGCTCGCTCTCATGCTGTCAGCGATAGTGGGTGTCAAGAAGCTGTCCTCCCACGACGACCACGAGGACCACCAGGTGATCTACGCCGGCCACCACGGCCACCATCGGCGGAAACGGGACACCCCCCTCCCTTACCGGGGGTGGGCGCACTACGCACAGTAACGAACGAACGAATGACGCCTAATTTATTCTATTTATTTATTGACTTTGTAGTAAAATTATTTGGTAAATTATTTTTTGTGTTTTATTATTTGTTGTTCGGCGAGTTTGCCCGCGTGGCGGTTATGGGGTTTGAGTTATTCTAGGATGAAAAGTTAGCCTATATCCTTTTAGTTAGGGACTTGTACAATTAGCATACTTACTTAATTTCATCTAAATCGGTCCAGAGGTTGAGTTAGGCGTAAGACGGTAAGACAGACAGACAGTGTTACTTTCGCGTTTAAAATAAAAAAAATATGGATTGTTATAAGAATCTCGCGGGAATCCAAAACCTCGACGAAGGTTTTTCTCAAAATTAAATGATGATAATTGATAATTAGTACCAGGAGACTTAATAAATAGACAAAATAATTGTCGCGCAACCGTTTTCTTGCCGAACTAATATACTATAATCAAAAAGTTACTTAACAAAATCAAAAAGTTATACATATAGAGATTCACGAACCTTTTAAGGAGAGCCTTAATGAATAAAATAAGTTTAAAAAATAACAAAATGGCGCTTGCCTTTTCAAAATGGCCGCTGCATTTAATTATCCCGCAAACAAGGTGCTCGAATTCTATGGTCGAGATTCAATTCAACAGGACCGAAGTGACACGTTTCACCAACCGATACAACCGATACAACCGAAGCGAATACAGGAGTCATTTGCAGCAAAGGGGCGGTAAGTATATAGTCACGAGAGAAGCGTTATATCGGATGTTGCCTGTAACAGGAGCAACATTTTTTGAGCAAGGTGGTGTGGAATCCCACAGAGTCTATCCGTAGTTACCTCGACTTGATCCTAATGCTCCCTAGTGCTTAACATCGGAGCTAAAGTAATTAAAGAATTAAAGTTACAATCCACAGTCAATGTAGTGCAAATTATTGAAAACAATCATGTATGACAATGTCAAATATTACTCAATATGGTTGCACATTGCGGGCTCGATTAATTTTGTTAGAAAATAGCGGAAAATTTTATTAGAATTAATTGAAGCCTTTGATTGGACTTAATTACTTGTTTTTTATAAGCAAGCATTTGACCACGATCTCACCTGACGGTAAGTGACGATGCGGTCAAATGTGTTACATGCTTACTTAGATAGTACCTGTTCACTCTCAACTTGAAAAGATCTAAGTTATAACTATCGGGGAAGAGACCGGCCGGTAGAGAATTCCACTCCTTAGCTGCATGATGAAGCATGAATCTACTACTACTACAGCCTATTTGCGTCCCACTGCTGGGCACAGGCCTCCTCTCATCACGAGAGGGTTTGGGCTATAGTCCCCACGCGAGCCCAGTGCGGATTGGGGACTTCACACACATCTTTGAATTACTTCGCAGATGCGTGCTGCATGAATCTACTAATGAGTTAAGGGGTGTACATTCCAATTTTTTGCTCCTATTATAGGCAACACCGTGTATAAACTATCTATGCGAAGGTAGCTCTGCCTGTCTGTCTGTTACTTCTTCACACTGAAATAAGTACGATTTGAAGTGGTTCATTTATAATGAATATTTTTTTGAAGCCGAATGTGTCCATTCACCGATTTGAGAGAAAGCCGTAAAAAGTGAGCGACGAATTTATTTTTTTGTTTTATTTACCTATGCCGCCGCTGGCCTTTAGAGTGAATTTACAGTGTGTCAGAGGTTTATTAAGGTTGTGGTTTGTGTAATCGTCGCAATCGTTGTTCGACATTTACCTACTGGTTACTGATTTAGCACTTAGAATTCAGTCTGAATCGCTGTATGACTCATAATCCGTTAGAAGCATTAAATTATTTGTCAGGGGGAGCTAAATCTAAATCCTAAAAAAATAAGATACATAAGTAATGAACTTATGAAGTGGCATTAATCAAATATGAATAAATATGAACTAAATAATTAAGATGGTTTACTCCGAAAGTTGGCAACGTCGCAAATAGCTGTCAAATATTTCGCTGTTTTCGTTAATTTCTGAATATTACTGAATTAAAAAAGATGTTATCATTCTATGCTTGAATGACGCTTCTCGTTTTGTACTGCACTCTGCACGCATCTGGGCGCAAGGATGTGTGTTAAGTCCCCAATCCGCACTCGACGCGCGTGGAGACTTATAGCCCAAACCCTCTCGTGATAAGAGGAGGCCTGTGCCCAGCAGTGGGCCGCAAAAAGGCTGTTGCGGTAGTGGTAGTGGATGAACTAAATAAAATAGCATGAATTATTACTTTAAGCTTCCGGTACTATGTCACGATGTTTACAAGCTAATAGTAGCGCTGATTTGTGATTGTGAATGGCTGCATTTTCGGTCGAGGCATCATTTGCCCGAATTCAGAGTTGAGCCGAAAACCACACTCGTACGTTTATTGCAGGCTTAAAATACACCTGGTATAAGTTATGCTGTTTAGTTACCTACCTATCCATAGGTATGGTATGGTATTTAGTGTTTATTATATTACAAAATGAAAATGTTTTTTAGGGTTCCGAACCACAAGACATAAAAACGGCACCCTTATAGGATCACTCGTGTGTCTGTCCGTCCGTCTGTCACAGTCGATTTTCTCCGAAACTACCGGACCGATTAAGTTGAAATTTGGTACACACGTACCAAATTATGTAAGTTTGTGACCTAAAGACGGACGTGTAACGAAAATAAATTAATTATAAACATAGACCTTTGAATTTGGGGGCTAACTTTGAAAAAATATTAATTAAGTTTTTCAAACTATATCGTGTGACCTATCAAATGATAGTACTTCTTATGAGGATCTCAATTATAATTTTTTATTTCTTTTTTAATCTATACTTTTCGAGTAATTTAAGAAAATAGGCGAAAAATTGCCATCCTCCCCCCCCCCACCCCTTATCTCCGAAACTACTGGACCTAAATTTTGGAGAGAATACGGAGGATGTATATTGACCTATAGATTACAGGAAAATTATTAAGAAGTCCATTTATTATTTGAAATCTATCATATAAAAGAGCTTATCCTGTGAAACAGTTTGAAAATGACGTCATTGAAAATAATCAAGGGTCGGAACGGCCAAAAAGCAAGTTAAACTCGAGTGGAGAGGGCTCCACTCGAGTTTAACTCGCTTTTTGGCCGGTTTTTAGGGTTCCGTACCTCAAAAGGAAAAAACGGAACCCTTATAGGATCACTTTGTTGTCCGTCTGTCCGTCCGTCTGTCAAGACCCTTTTTCTCAGGAACGCGTGGAGGTATGAAGCTGAAATTTATATCAATTACTCAGGTTTACTGTCCCTTGAAGCTGTGAAAAAATCAAACTTCTAAGCCAACGCAATCAAAAGATACAGCCGTTTATGCCGCAAATTTTCGACACTTGCAAGGGAATCAAAACCTACAGGGTGCTTCCCGTGAACTCAGAATCTTGAAATTTGGTACGAAGCAACGTCTTATAGCATAGATAAAGGAAAAATTACGAAAACCATAAATTTTTAGTTACATCACATAATATTTTTTTTTTTAATAATTTTAACCTTACTACCCATTTCCTCATAAACGCGTAGAGGTATTAAATTGAAATTCATACCAAATACTCAGGTCTATAATACCTTTAAGCTGTAACAAAATCAAACTTCTATGTCAACGCAATCAAAAGAAACAGCAATTTAAGCTGCATATTTTGAAACTCGCAAGTACTCGCAAGGGAATCAAAACCTAAAGGGTACTTCCAGTCGACCTAGAATCTTGAAATTTGGCATGAAGCAACGTTTTATAGCACACATAAAGGAAAAATTCCGAAAACCTTAAATTTTTAGTTACATTAAAAAATATATATTTTTTAAGATCTTTGTCTTAAATTTATGCTACTCCATCTTTCCCCATTGTAATGTTATGAATTTCATTTTGCAATAAAAATACCATAGTTATGACTCGATTGTCGTAAAGAACGAACTTTGTAAACCTTACAGGTTTGTACGGAACCCTCGGTGCGCGAGTCCGACTCGCACTTGGCCGGTTTTTACTAAGTTATTACGAATTTTCGAATTCATGCGGCTCATTGAAGTACTTGTCATTAGACCAATTAAACTAGGTAAGTATAATTTAAGTGAAATTTAAACTTATAGAAACACTAGCTTCTGCCCGTGACTCCGTTTGCGTGGAATTCGCTTAAAGCGTTCCCCGAGCTAATATGCGTTTTTCTGGTATAAAAAGTATCCTGTGTTCTTCCCCGGGACTCCAACTATCTCCGTACCAAACATACAAATCGGAACAGCCATTGGTTTAAGCTCGAAGAGGGTAACAAACACACAGAAAGACAGAGTAACTTTCGCATTTACAATATTAGTATAGTTTGAGCCTAAGTATTGTGTGCATGTTTAAAAAAAAGAAAATAAATAGATACCTTCTTCATTTATTAATTTATTTACCTACCTATTAATCTACCTTTCTGGCAACAGTTTGTTTCGGTTGAGGCGCCGTAGTTCTACCTAACCTTACTTTCGCGGCTGCAGTTCGTTGCTGTTGAGATCCCTGTTCTAACCTAATCTATTTCCTGGCAGCAGCTCGTTTCTGCGTTAGTCGCGGTTCTAACTTAACCTAACCTACCCTTCTCGCAGCGGTTCGTGTATGCTGTGGTCGCGTTTCTAACTGATGTATTAGGTACTTTCAAGCAATAACCCCAAGTCTTGTTTCATCGAATCTATTCGAGAGGTACCTACCTACAGTGTTTCCAGCTTGCTAGTAATACCTACCACTATCCTTTGTTCTCAAACAAAGAAAATATGTTTTCCGTCAGCTTATGATATACACATAAAAATGCTGGTCTTTGGCGGAAATCGTTTTTGATTAGAACCACGATGCTTTTCCTTAACCTCGTTCTGTCTAATATTCTGACATCATGTTATGAGAGGCTTAACGTAATCCTGCTGCCAAAGAAGACAAGTAATTTTTGTTGAGTTAGGTACACAAATACCAAAAATTGCGTTGTAATGACGCCTAAAGCAGTGATTATATGTATAGAAGAATAAAACTCATCCAGTTACTTGATGGTTCGAAAACTGTTTTCTTTATAATACCATTTTTGCGTGTAAGGGGATATTAATATAAATAGTGTGTTTTCCTTTTGTTAACCATAATGGACTGAAAACAAATTAATTAGGTATAATTGGGAATTATCCATCCATCACTTTATTTCATGGCAAGATACTAATACTGCAGTATAATTTGTCAATTATTAAAACTATAACGTCTAAAGCTCCTAGCCTAAAAGTAAACTTTATTCAGATCTATAAAACATTGCCATAACTTTATTACAGGGGCTTTTATTTTGTTTTGTTTGACCAAACACCTTCCGTTTCAATCAGTCGATTAACATTAACATAAGTCACACTCTTATCAATAAGTAGGTAACTCTGAAAGGACTTTCAAAAGGTCTACAAAAAGTCATTTGCAAGCCGACTTCACGTGCCGAGAAAAAAAAAACACAAAGTAAAAGACGTTATCAAGCTCGTTATAATGAAACACAAACAAACCCGCCTTTTTGTTAAATGGCAAAAGTTTTGGCAACAGGTGGCCTTAATATTTAAGGCGGTCGGAGTAGCGAAACTTTGTTTTTCCCTGACTTGGGTTATGTTTTTCGTTTACATATAATATGTGTGTAATATACAGTCAAAGGTAAAGACAAGCATCCAGCCATAGCATCAAAATATGGACTTATACCTACAGCGGCACTTCACTGGACTCGTCGATTAATTACACATTACACATTTATTCAGTAGGTAAACTCAGCTGGCATTAATATGTTACCCATAATATCGTACCTAATTAAAGTTCTCTGAACAATGTTAAAGGAAACAACTTTCTTTGCTTCCCTTTCCTACACTCAATACCAAATTAATTACATATTTCCTACGCGTGTTACATACAGGAAAAGATTGGCATAATGTATTGGCAAAATAGTAACTACCATGTGTAATAAAAGTCTGTTTTCGCTTGGCATGAGTTGTTCGTCAAGAAATTGTTATGTTTATTTGTGGTACATGTTTCAAGTCAAGTGAAGCGACGCACTAAAACATGAAATTGTGATCTGCTCACGCTCAAATATTTAGCTTTACGAGTACCTATATTAAAACAGCGGTTTGTTTGAATGAAAGTCTCATATTCATTCATTCATTCATTATTCTCAGTTCATATTACTTTAATGAATATACTAATTTGGCAGCCACTGTGTTCGAAACCACACACACACATACAACTGGGTCGGCTAATTTCACAAATTTAAAAACTCAGAAAAAAATGAACGAAACTCATAGCAAAACTCTTATATATTACAAATTGAAGTCAGAGAAATATGAAGAATACAATATAAAAAAATATCCAGGCCTGTATGTATAATAGCTTAAGTATCTACCTAAGTATTACTTAGATTCGTAGATTTGTAAAACATTCTAGAACGGCATGTCCTTATTAAAAACTAGCTTCTGCCGACGTGGAATTCGTTAAAGTATTCCCGCGGGTAATATGCATTTTTCCGGGATAAAAAGTATAAGGCCTATATGTTGACCAGTGTAAGACTCAACTACCCCCATACCAAATTTGGTTACAATCTGACCAGTAGTTTTCAAGTTAAATCCGGACATACAGTAAAACAAGCTTTAATTAAAGTACTCGTCAAGGCGGATCAAACGAGTCCAAACTCGATGGGGTTGTGTCGTTTAACTACCGAGTTTCTATGGCCACCTTCCGGTTTCATCATCAGATCGGCTCCATGTCATAATAAATTTGCAGTCAACTGATTTACACATGCATGCAAAATTTCAGCTCAATCGGTAACCGGGAAGTGGATCAAACTTGCAAGATTTGATTACAGACAAAAGGTGAAACTATAAACATAAATAAGGTACATACAATACACGTGAATTCTACAGATTTATTACCTATTGGCATAGAAGAATTAGAATGACAACCTTCAAACAAATCAGCGAATGCCCGAAATAAGTGTTAAATACGATAATAGATGTCGCTGCCTAGGCAGCCTGCATACAAATTTGAAGACCATGAGCAACATCTAGATGGCGCTGTGCAGGCGAAGTATGAAAATTTGAAGCTCCCTGGCTATTTCCGATTTACGCCGTCATGTAAGAAGATTGAAAGTCTTAGTATAGGTAATTACATTACATTGTCTCTGCTATTAGTAAAGATTTATATTATTACATAAAGGTACAGTCTAATTCTTATCATGTCATCCATATAATACAGAAAAAATGTGCACCAAGCGCCACCTGCCGGCACTTTGATTCGATACGTTCTCGCTCCATTGCCTACTAAGAATACTTACGAGTACTCGGTACAATTTACCAGCAGAAAGTTGCCACGATACTTTCTCTCGTTTCGAGGCAATGTCTTTATGTTCTCATAGATGGCGCGATAGTACGACAAACTTATGTTAATTTAACATGGGTTTAATTAAAGAAAGGGACCAAATACACCATCATCTAAGACGTGTAAAGTCAGCCCCAATCTTATACAATTATATATTCAAAGCTTCCCGAGACAAAAAATTACATTCTTATTGTTCTTCATATATCTGATAATAAGCGGTACCAGTACAAGTAGTTTTTGGGGTATCCGAGACTGTAGAGTCGGCCTTACAAATAATACATTTTCATCTACGTCCCAGGGCATTGAACTAATGATCTAGTGCAGCAATCATCATCATCTCTTCTGTGAACAACTGTTCGTCATGATATCGTTTAAAGCCGCTTTGGAATCGTATCACTAGTGCACACAGGGCCTGAGTGTCAGCGATTTGAAATGTTAAGTCTTGAAGTATACTTACTCAGTATTTTTTTTTATACCTATGGTGTAGGCAAACGAGCGCACATCCCACCTGATGGTAAGTGGTCACTGCGACCCATGGACACCGAAATCTTACGATCCCCCATTAAGAAACCATAAGATCTCGAATGCGTTGGCTACCCTGAGGCCTAAGATGGAATGCCTTTGTGAAAGAATTTTCACCGGCTGAAGTTGCGCACTGCTGCTGCTACCAATTATATCTTAATAAGTTTAATTTGCTATATAAAATTATCCACTTACAAAAGAAACGGACGTAAGGCAACGTATAGGTAAAATAATAAATTAAATATTCATAAAATAATGTTAAAAGAAGTTATTAGTTGGTACATCAGGCAGGTATTGGGGAAAAAATAATATGTATGATATAGGTATTGATAAATATAAACAAGATATTAAACAAGTCAAGATACAGCTTTTTTTGAAAAGCAAAGCAACATCAGTAAATAGATTAGCTTTACAATAGACATCTGCAAGGCCCATTTTCATTAAAAATAGGTTACAATTTCTATACGTACTACAAATATGCAGAACGTCGTCAACATACTTAATTCTCAAAATAAAATTATATACTCGTAAAGCGATTTAACCGCTAGCAGTGATGCCACAAGTAGAACCCTCTACGATGTGGGTTACAAGGTGACGCGAACAGATCGCTTTGTGTGAGCGCACTATACGTCTATTTTCTTACATTTACGATGAGTCAATAAATATAAGAAGTAAGTGTGATATGGCTCAAACACACATTCCAAAATATTTGTGATGATTTAGCTGCACTGCTGAACTGGAGTTCTTTTACCAACTCACCATTTGATTACTGCGAAACACTTGAAATCCTTCAACGTGGCGGTTTCAACCAGGTCGTCACTCCACCTTCTAAGGTCCATTTTCAAGGTTCATATATCCGGAATTTGTTGGCCATTAAACGATAGTGCTATTACTTATTCTGTGCCTAAGATAAATAAAGATAAGTATAAAATACCTAAATGAATACGGACATACACACATACATACAGTATTTTTTTCTAAAAATCGTCATTTTGTGTTCAGTGTCGTTTGTTTGTTTGGTCCCCTCGACTTGATAGTTTCTTTTAATTTTCAAGTTTCAGACGCGACTTCTCTACAGACTTATTATTAGAAATAGACGAGATACCAACAGTTCATTGAGACGAAGCTGCAGTGACTACCTTCCTATCACCATCTACCTTACACGGCAGGTTTTTACTACTTGCTCTATAACCCCGAGCATTAGGACCCTTTGAGAATCTCTAAGATTTTAGATTTAGCTTTAATGCAGGGACTATACAATACATCCTTAAAAAAAAATTAAGATTGGTTTCTCTAAGAATGTCTATTGTGAAAGCAAGCGCTGCTAGATTGATTATTTTTCTGGCGTGTAAAAGTGCTCGTATGTGGCCAATTTCCTGAATAAATTGGTTTAGCCCTCTGGAGTATCTACCTGGAGTATACATACCTAACTTATTTATCATTTGCAATCCAACATCAAACAGAATTATATTTTGATCTTAGTGTATTTGCCAATGAAAAGCTGAACCGCATACAAATGATGCATGGTTCTAATAATACATGTTACTGGTAGCGATCAAATAAAGTGTTCATTTCAATTGAAGTTTCTACAGCAGGTCCATGTACATAGGTACAGTCAGACATTTTATTTTCGTCACTTATAAATACGTTTTGCCTGAAACTTGCTCTTGAGCAGGGGAAAATAACAGAAGGTGGCTGCTTTAGACCTTTAAACTACAAACTAAATAGCTTGAAAATGAAAATCTAAGAATAAATAACAAGCTGATCAGTCTCGAATCACTAATATATATGATTAAAACAACAATTCATACTAAAATATCGGCCATATTTAAATATGGTAGGTAGCCCAGCGTACGAACGCTGAACCTGCTTGAGTGTCTTGAAAATCCAATTATCATGAACACACTGTAATTAAGGAAGTTGCGTTATTGACCGTTACAAAATGGCGCCCAAAACAAGAACCTGTCAAACCAGGAGCAAGCAACTCAAGGGTGCAAAGGACCTGAACTCAGAGTGCCACTGACACCAAATGACGTCAGAGAGTACACCGTAAAGAAGACTTTTGGTCATACACGTAGAATTCAAATCAATGCCATATTTTGTAATTGGCGTGGCCGACAGAGGGTTGATAACGGGCACGGGCTGTTGAACTTTTGGAAATATTTACATAGAATGATGTCGGTAGCAATGAACTCGCGTTTTTACTGTGCAGATTTCTGTTAAGATATTTCACGATACAGGAAAAAACAACACATTTGACTTTTGGATAACTTCAAGAAACGGTAATCAGTTGGACGATGTTCTTGATTTTGAAATTCTTTGAACGTACATATACCTAACTTTTCAGTGATCCTCAAAATACCATTTCTAATATCTTCTGGATTGATAGTCAATCCAGTAGCTCGTTGTTTCTTCCAAGATACGTGTTGTTTCACTTTTACTCTGATTTATTTGGCTCTTTCTTTTTCGATTAGAGGAAAAATCCTGTGTCACAATATTTGTAGGTTATTTGCTTCTTCGTTTTCTTACATTAGAATCATCATCATCATAATTTTAGCTGAAAGACGTCCATTGATATATAAGAGTAGATCTGTTCTTAGATTTGCCACCTGTTGACCCGCGATTCCCTTAATCCTCAAGTTATCTTCATTACTGAGGATCGGCGATAATTCTGACTACTCGAACCGTTTAGACTGCAGGTTTGAAAATGAACAAATATGTTTTCCAAACAATATTAACATATATTATTCCAGTTGAGTGTACTAGTGGCGTCCGGTTAGTACTAGAAAACTCTTCTCTCCCATAATGATGCGATCGGCGGAATATGCGACGGCAAGCGTGACTATTATATTAAATTAGGCCAGCTTTTACTTGCTTGCTTTTACTTGTTGGAAAACCCACCCAAGTAACTCAATCACCACCCAAGGAAACTGATAACGCTCTGTTAAATATAAATTACAGGTGCTGACAAAGAATCATAGAAGAATATTCACAATCCCTTTTTTTCAGTTGCTTAATAAATAGAATGAATAATGAAGCAAATGCCATCTATACCTACAACGAACTCTTGAGATAAGACTACATACTTATATTGCGAAGAATTGCGAGCCTTAAGTGGCAGTGGGCGGGGCACATTGCTCGCAGGACTGATGGCCGATGGAGCCGGAAAGTTCTCGAGTGGCGCCCGCAAACCGGGAGACGAGCTGTCGGTAGGCCTCCAACAAGATGGAGCGACGACCTCGTGAAGGTCGCGGGAAACCGGTGGAAGCAAGTAGCACAGGACCGGTCTGAGTGGCAACCCTTGGGGGAGGCCTATGTCCAGCAGTGGACGTCTTTCGGCTGAAATGATGATGATGGTGACTTATTATTGAACTAATGTGTCTTCCAAAGAAAAGTATGAATAGGATGTAAGTATAACAATAAGAGGTTCAGATAGAAGAATAATAAGATAAAATTAAGGCCATGATAAAGACGAAAATAGGGACTACAAAAACGATGAAGGACACCAGTAGCATTCTACAATATCCATATTGCTCGGATACCAATAGTTGTACTAAACGACAGGAAGAACTTTTGTCTTATAAAGCAATTAGTGCAAAGCGAGAATAAGGATTTTATAAATATATAAGCCCGTAGGAAAAACCTTGTTAGAAAAGTTATAGAGGATATTTGACTAGGTAAGTTAGGGTTTCAAGTGAGTACAGGTAAGTAGAGTTTTTTTCCCAAAGTTCAAGAAGACCTTTGTAATTGAATTAATGAAACTCATCACATGATTTCTCCAGATATGTAAACCTGCATTCCTTATCAACATGTCAAAAGATCAATATTTTTTTCTCGGCACCTAATTCTCATAACTTAGTTGCATTTCCAACTAGCCATGTACATTTCAATTGCAAACCCTAAATCCAAGGGTACAGCCGCCATCGATCCGGTTCTGCGCAAGTAATTTCTGTAGAAAGTAACAATCCACACTATTCACATCATAATACTCCGTAAATCTAAAGAACCAAGGGTCAGGATTGTTCATTCTCCGTTGCCCACTGTACAGCGATTTACCTCGAAACACAGAAACCGGGAGCATTTACTTGTAGGTACGTAAGTTATAAGAAAGTGTTATGAATATGATGATGTTTACTATCCGCATGAAGACATAGAAATAGTCCCTAAGTAATAAAAACTGAATTTAGATGTAAACATTATGTTAGTACTCATTGCGCTGAACATACGCAGAACATAAACAAAATCTGAAGCTTTAAATCCGAAAAAAGATTAAGTATAGGTATTAAGTATCTAAACGGTACTTCAATTAAAATAATGCTTCTTTTCTCAAACTTGCAATCTTCTTTTTTTTAATACCTAAAGTTGACAAAAGAGGCTGCGGGCCATCTGATGTTAAGTAGTCACCGCAGCCCATAGACACAAGCAGCTCAAAAAGAGCTACCAATTCACGGTTGCCTCTTAAAGGCACCTAAGTCGTATCTCGCTGGAAAAACCCTAGCAGGAAGTTCATTCCATATTTTGCACGACCATGTGCGAAATTCAATCGTTAGGAAACCTGCACGCATCTGCGAAGTAATTCAAAGATGTGTGTGAAGTCCCTAATCCGCACTGGGCCCGCGAGGGTACTATAGCCCAAACCCTCTCGTGAGGAGGCATGTGCCCAGCAGTGGGACGCAAATAGGCTGTAGGCCAATTTGTTCAATTTTGGTATAGTACGTGTGATTAAAAAATAAAAAAAAGTTTGATACAAAGTAGAAGATGTATGTACCTAAATCAATGACGAAGCTTGCAGCGGATAACGGTATGTTTTTAATGATAACTACATCAAACTGTACATAATGACGATGCAAAAGTGATTGTAAAATCCTACTTGAATAAATGTTTTTTTTTATCTTTTATCTTTATCTTAGAAAGCCTTAAGTTATGTCTTAATTTATAACTATGTTCTCTTCCGTCTCTATCATCCGGATAAAACTGGTTATTCATCGCAAGACCGATGTAAACCAGATACCGATTACCTTAAACTAGTTATGTATGTACCTGCAAAAACACACCTCACACACTAACATAGCTCCAGTAACCTGACCTTATCAACAATCATGCGAAAAGCCGTTAACTATACTTCTTTAGTTAAATCGCGGTAACAAAAGTTCCCGCGACCCAGACCAGGTTCACATGCTCTGGACTAGGAAAAACCTTGGGAAAGACGCGCTGTTGACATCTTTGTTCATGCATGTTAATCCGGTTTGAAGGATCGTTTTTGAAAAATCTGTCTCGAAGGACCATATTTTCATTTATATGCAGTAGTACCTAATTTATGTTTGTGCATTTGTTTTAATAATTTGTTATAACCTTTAAATGTTTATCATGTAATTTCTTCAAACGAAGACGCAGGCAAACTGATTGATGGTTAGTGGTATATATGACCCATTGGCCAAAAGGAATCATACGATGTGTTAATTGCCAACCCGAGGACCAAGATCGAATGTATCTATGCTGGTACCTTCACCGGGTCTCTTACCCCTTTACCGAAACAGTGTGAGCACTACCTATTTGGTGATAGGATGCCGTAAGATGGTAGTAGCTATCCAGTTTAGCGCTTTAAGAAGTCTGTAGCTGGGAATATGGACCCTGTTTTCGATATCCTGATCACCCTTGGTATGAGTTTCCTGGATATTTAGGACGTCAATTGTATAGTATTCATATTCATATTCATTTATTGAAGCATCCATGGTGTTACATAGTAGGTAGGTACAGATGGAACAAGACCTTATAGTACGGGCATGGACCCTGCTAGGGCTAGTATCTGAGGAGTTTGGACAAATAGTCACATTTTGGTCTGCTAATTCCCTCAACATTCATCTGATATAGGTATGCGGACAGAAGGTCCGATAGCTCTGGTCTGGGAGTGCATTTGGATCGTTTAATAACTGATTGGTTCGAATTCGTAGTGACAATAGGGGGAAACTGCAAGTCTAAGGTAAGTTCTTGCGGATGCGAGTGATCACTACTACTACTACTACAGCCTATTTGCGTCCCACTGCTGGGCACAGGCCTCCTCTCATCACATCATCTCGGGTAATCACTGCTCCCCTGCAATCATTGCCTTAAATAAATAAGCTATCCACTGTATCAGGTCCTACTAGCGGCATTTAGGTATCTTTAAATAAGCCTTTCTCAACATTATTTGTGTTTAAATTTTTCTCACAGACACATTAACATTCTAAACGCTGATCTGAAGCTTCTCAGGTTTCTTGTATTTTTTTTTAACTTTTACTATTGTTTAATAGTGAGTGAGAAATAAATACGGTTAATTGCATATTTTCAAACAAGAACACTATTTAATCACTATCACATTACTTTACTTAATGCTAGGTTTTAACTCGTGAGGTACGTACAGTAATGATATTAATTTCCTTTTAACAGAGATAACATTTAATTTACTGTCATTATTGAATAAATTTACCTATTTATTAATTTACGATTAGAATCTACACTAAAAAAGGAAATTATTATTTAGGCTTTTTTTCTCGTACTTTTGAAACATTGACATTTATGAGGCGTCGAGTCAGTATAAAATGATATTTAAGTAATCAAAAAGTATGTATGACATACCTAACATACACACGTAAGAGTTAGTATTACATAAAACAAAAAACAAAAAACATAAACATCGAGAGACACCATGACAAAAAAGACCAATATAATAAAACGTAATTCTTTGCAATTCTTTGTCATAAATATTTAAAAATTAACCGAGATACCTACGAATGTACTTAACGGAAAATATGTATGAAGTTATTTTATTCGATATGTAGGTAGGATCTTCAGGAGTGAATCTAAAGTCCCGCGCCATCACATTTCAAAACATCATCATCATCATCATCATTTCAGCCGAAAGACGTTCACTGCTGGACATAGGCCTCCCCCAAGGCTCGCCACTCAGACCGAACCTGTGCTACTTGCTTCCACCGGTTTCCCGCGACCTTCACGAGGTCGTCGCCCCATCTTGTTGGAGGCCTACCGACAGCTCGTCTCCCGGTTCGCGGACGCCACTCGAGAACTTTCCGGCCCCATCGGCCATCAGTCAGCAGCGAGCAATGTGCCCCGCCCACTGCCACTTAAGGTTCGCAATTCTTCGAGCTATGTCGGTGACCCCAGTTCTACTGCGGATATCCTCATTTCTGATTCTATCACGCAGAGAAACCCCGAGCGCAGCCCTTTCCATTGCCGTTGCATTGCAGTGACTTTGAGCCTTCTTATGAGCCATCGTGAGCGCCCACGTCTCGGAACCATAAGTCATCACTGGCAACACACACTGGTCGAAGACTTTCGACTTGAGACACTGCGGTAATTTGGACGAAAAGAGACTGCGAAGCTTCCCGAACGCTGCCCAACTGAGTTGGCTTTGACGATTCACCTCTTTCTCGAAGTTGGACCTACCTAACTGGACTGTTTGTCCCAGACCAGGTATACATAATGGTCGACAGCTTCGAGCGCAGAGCCTCCGATTATTACGGGAGTTGGCAATCCATCAAATCATTCCAAAATTTCAATGTATTTAAAAAGCACCACCAATACTCTCAACACATGTGTGCGTGCTGACTTGAGACAGCCATCGACTATGCGTTGAGAGTTGTTTTGGTGGTGCTTTTTAAATAATAATGAAAAAATTGAAGCGTTTTGAAATGTGAAGGCGCGGGACTTTAGATAGTAGAAGATCTCTACTTACCTAGTACAAAAATGTATAATAACCGCCATCTCCGTAATGACTTTTCATCGTTCCATCATCATCTTGACTCAATAAAGTGCCAATAAAAAGAACTTTCTACTAACTCATGACTCGTCATAAAAAGCTTACTTTTGGTGCTTGATGCGGAAATGATTTGACCGTCCAAGATTGTATCGAAAGTAAAGAAAACATTTATAAAAAAAACACACGCAACCATTCTATTTACGTCAATTTATAACAAACACACACACATAACCATTCTATTTGCGTCCCACTGCTGGGCACAGGCCTCCTCTCATCACGAAGAGGTAGGAATGGGATATCGTCCCCAACGTAGGCCCATTGAGGATTAGCAGACTTCACACACATCCTTCAATTGACAACATTTCAAATTTTTAGGAAGGCGTAATTCGAAAACAATTTCGGTATTTCTCTCTAAAGGATTCAATACCGAAGTTTCGGTTTTTTTTGTTCATTACTTTTAGAGAGAAACGTGTTTTAGTGGTATGGTAACTCCTAGGTGACGACCAAGTGACGTCATCCAGCTCTTTTTCTGTACGGATGAGCGCTCGCGACGCGCAGAACAAATTCTATGCGCAGAATAGGCAAGTCATTTTTGACTTACGTCCTTTTAGAATGAGGAGTTTTTTAATTTCAATTTTAAGTATGAAATTTACGACTTTCGAGAACTAGCTAATAAAATTTAGATGATAAAAAAATTAAATGTCGTCAATTGATTTGTAGATGCATGCAGGTTTCCTCACGATGTTTTCCTTGACCGAAAAGCTCCGAGATGCGAGCCGGGTTTGAACCCCGACCCCCTGCATATAGAGACTGTATATCAAACCACTAGGTTACCACGAATTCGTACACAACAGTTTTTGACTAATTCTGTGTACCTACGTCATGTTAGAAAGAAAGTTAACAGCACAGAAGTTAATGAAATTAATAATTAACTTGAGGCTGTGCTTGAGGTCAAGAGTACTGTCAGTAGGTCCAAGTACCTATACTGTGTGGGAAAGTTCACCACAGAATAATTGAAAATTCAAGAGCCACTGGCTCATTGTATGAATCCATACTTCCATACTAATATTATAAATGCGAAAGTAATTTTGTCTGTCTGTCTGTCTGTCTGTTACCTCTTAACGCTTCAACCTCGGGACCGATTGAGATGAAATTTGGCATGGAGATAGTTGGGGTCCCGGGAAAGGACATAGGCTACTTTTCATCCCGGAAAAACGCATAGTTCCCGCGGGAACGCGATAACCGAATTCCACGCGGGCGAAGTCTCGCCACTCCGACCGGTCCTGTGCTACTTGCTTCCACCGGTTTCCCGCGACCTTCACGAGGTCGTCGCTCCATCTTGTTGGAGGCCTACCGACAGCTCGTCTCCCGGTTCGCGGGCGCCACTCGAGAAGCTAGTACTTGAATATATTTGTATGTGAAACTTTAGTAGGTACAGCCACATGTACTAGCGGTGTGACACTTTAAGGTCTAGAGTCCCTTGCACGAGTCTATTGGCCAAAGGAGGAGGCGTCACGGGCGTATACTGTCTCTTTGCAAGGAACAAGCGATTTTTAGGGTTCCGAACCTCAAGAGGTAAAAACGGAACCCTTTATAGGATCACTCGTGTGTCTGTCCGTCCGTCTGTCACAGTCGATTTTCTCCGAAACTACTGGACCTATTTCTTTTTTGGTCAATACTTTTCGGAAAATAGGCGAAATATGACCATTCCCCCACTTATCTCTGAAACTACTGGGCCTTAAATTTCGGAAAAAATTCAGAGGATAGTTATTGACCGTGACCGTTATAGATAATTTACAGGAAAATTATTAAGAAGTCCATGGTATGTGAAATTTATCATATAAAAGAGCTTATCCTGTGAAACGGTTTGAAAATGACGTCATTGAGAATAATCAAGGGTCGGAATTATAACTCGCTTCTTGGCCGGTTTTTTTTTATACTGGTCGACCCCGAATATACTGTATCTACTCAAAATTCAGAATGTTATGATGAAAACTATAATTGCAATGAACAGTGAAGTTAAAAAGTATCAGATCGAGTGTAACTAGAATTTCTCAAAAGTTTTCTTTGTTGAATAAACCGAAAGAAAAAAATTACAAACATCAAGTAGATTACCTTTTTTATTTCAAGTACGCTATCTCAATACAATTTTGTGTGTAGGTATTATCCTTTGAAATATAATATTCAATATATAGGGTGGTCCATTTAAAACTGTCAGTATGGCCAGCTAATAGGACGGATAACGCACAGCTAAAACTACTGGTCGTAGAAAGCTGAATTTCGGCATGTCGGTTCCTTTGGGAGAGTATGGGAACACTTAAGGAGGATTTCCCTAAATTCTCGCGGGAACGGGTTGGACATGGGAACTACTAACTCGAGTTACACCGCGTGAGATGACTGACTAGTATTATTTACTTATTTGTAAAACAAACTATATTAATACTCTAACATTTACATACCAACTTCACGCATTTACGAACAGCCACGCTTCGCAAGTTTCACAGATTCGTTAACAACAGCTGAAGCAATCACCACACATAATCACAAATTAGCGGGAATACTTTTTCAGGATGTGTCCACAAACCGTAACTCATTCTTACGTTCAGAAGGTACATAATCATTCTTTTGAAGTCCATTCTTGTCATGCGCAATCTTTTCCACCCGCAGAAATGAATGGTTTTCGATCTTTGACATACTTTGGCACAAGCAGGTACTTCCCCATTTGGCGATTTTTGATAGAATGAAAAAATCTGCATATTCTTCACTAATTTTTATGAGACTGTTTAAGTACTTTTGATTAAAAAAAATAGTAATCGAGATTTTCACTCAGTTTCAAGCTTACTCAACCACCTCGGAACAGTTCAGTAGTTACATGATATGTAACTACTGAGCTATCTGCATAAATCTGCGGCGGTACATAGTTGAACATCATAATCATCGCAGGCGCACCATGCTCGCCTCACTTCGCCCGAGCTGCCTTAAACGGTGTAATAACCGACTCCCGCTATTGTGAATGAATGTTATTACTTTCTCTCAGATATTTTGGCTGTTGGAAGACGAAGGTCATAGATATTTATTCACCAAGAGGAGTAAGGCATTGATTACTCAACGAGTGGTCCTTTGAGGCCCGACGCGTAGCACCTGTTTTTCTCACTTAGCGACTCGACGACGCTTGGAAAATAAAAATATTAGAACTTACTTATCGTCACATATATTATATACCATCAACAAAACAGTCTATTAGATATCTGCAGAAAACAGGACTTCGCCCGCATGGAATTCGGTCGCACTATTCGTTTTCCGGGGTAAAAAGTAGCCTATGTCCTTCCCCGGGATTACAACAATCTCCATACCAAATTTCATCTCAATCGGTCAAGCGGTTTAAACGTGAAGAGTTAACAGACAGACAGACAGATAGAGTTACTTTCACATTTATAATATTAGTACCTATAGTATGGATCCTTACTTCCATCCATAAGTACTATTACAAATACTCTATCTACCCATTATTGTCTGTTACCTCTCCGCCGATTTAAATGAAATTTTGCACCTATGGAGATAGTCCCGGAAAAACGCGTAGTTCACGCGGGAATGCGATAAGAGAATTCCACGCGGGCGAATTCGCGGGAATACCTAATCCAGTTTTGTAACTTGCACCAACGCTGCTAACACCGGGTTAGCCTCTAACTACTCGTAAAGTTAACCCGAAAGTAGCAGATTGGTGCCTGCGTAATAAAAACATCAAAATTTCATAAATATACCTATTAATAATGAAAAAAAGACGTCTTAATTTACTTCTACGGCACAATTTGCATAATCGTGGCCAGACTGTGAGCAGACGAAAAACCTGTTTAAAAACTATACCTTGTCTTGTTCGAGTTTACACTGTGCACAGTGTGGCATACTGAGAGCAAGCAATTCACAAATAAGTACTATTTATTTTGCAAAACTGTTTTTAGAACACTTCTTTGGCTCTTTTACTATAGGTAAAACTAAAATTTGGGTAACTACATGTTTCAAACGTTACTACAAAAATGACCGTATGTATTTACATTATAAATGCGAAATTAGAGCTAAGCATTTTCTGTTTTTCCGTCGGTCTGTTACCTCGATATTCAAACTTAATCTTCACACTTCTACAGCAAAGGGCCTCGCCTTCTTGCAGCTTCATGTTCCATTGGAAGACTGTACCTTCGCAATCAAGAAGGAACTTCTTTCTTTAATAATAATTAATAAGTCTGTAGAAGAAGTCGCGTCTGAAACTTGAAAATTAAAAGAAACTATCAAGTCGAGAGGACTATATAAACGATTCTGAACACAAAATAACGATTTTTGGAAAAAATGTCTGATTGTATGTATTTTTCGAGTTAAATCGGGACATACCGATTTAACTCGAAAACAACGGACGGATTACAAAAAAAAATCGTATGGGAGTAATTTATAATACTGGTCAACATATAGGCTACTGTTTATCCCGGAAACACCCATATGCCCTTGGTGACGCTAAAACTGTATTTTTTGATTGAAATTTAATTTTGAAATATCCTCCAAATGTATGAATTTGCCATCTGTCGAAAAGTTAAACATTAGGTACAAAAAATATTGACCTCTGTATGCCCCAGTCCTGCATATTGGTCCATCTGGTTATAACACCGCTAATATCCGACAGGTTGTGTATCCACATAATAGTTAGTAATGCCAGGTATTGTATTACTCATCATGCTACCTATGAAATAACTATCAGCTGCGTGTTTATTATGCTTTATTGTTATCACTAATCCATATTAATATTATAAATGCGAAAGTAACTCTGTCTGTCTGTCTGTCTGTAACCTCTTCACGCTTCAACCGCTGGACCGATTGAGATGAAACTTGTCATAGAGATAGTTGGGGTCCCGGGAAAGGACATAGGCTACTTTTTACCCCGGATAAGTGCATAGTTCCCGCGGGAACGCGATAACCGAAATCCACGCGGGCGAAGTCCCGGGCAGAAGCTAGTAAATTAATAAATCCTCTTTTTTCCTTAATAAATACATTTTTACGGTGTTTTTAGGGTTCCGAAGTCCACAAGGAACCCTTATAGTTTCGCCATGTCCGTCCGTCTGTCCGCACTATTGCTCGGAGATGCTTAGGTCTAGAGAGCTGTAATTTGGCATGAATATGCATATTAGTTACGCTGACAAAGTGGTACAATAAAATTTTGAAATATATTTTTTTATAGGGTACCTCCCCTACTCGTAAAGTGGGGATGTAATTTTTTTTTCTTGCGTACCCCATGGTGCGGCATATCGTTGAATAGGTCTTAAAAAAATATTGTGGGTTTGTTAAAACCATTTTTTGATTAAGTGATGCGTTTGTGAAATATTAAGCTTTAAAGTGCTATTTTTTGTTAGAGTCACGTGTCCCCCCCCCCCTGCCAGCTAAATGGTGGTATTTGGATGGCTGAAAAAAATCACGGTTGTGGCATATATAACGTAGTTGAAAGGAAAACTATCAGAGCTAAGTAGGCTGTACAAACTTACGAGTAATAGTCGACCAACTTATAATGATGATTTTTCTCGAGCGGCAGGGGCGTCGGGCGGGCACGTCATACCACAGGCTAGCTAGATGCTAATAAGTCTTAGAAAGGTACTCTGGGCATCCTTAACTTCGGAACCCTATAATTTGCGCGTGGCCCGACACGCACTTGGCCGGTTTTTTTTTAATAATCATAGTTTCAGATCATAGTTTTCATGCACAAAAAAAAGATTAAAAATATGATATTTAATTAATTCATATCCATGCCAAAGAACTCCTTAACACTATATTACTAAGACATAGTTATTTATTACGGCCATCTAATTAAAAAGTTCTTAAATAGTATTATATTTATTGCGATGGGAAGATTCACAACAAACACCTAATTAAGCATCTACCTAAATAACCATTAATTGATTCACTTTCATATCCCAGAGTCATTCAAGTCCATTCACAATCAAGCATATTGTATGGTTAACCATACATTTCACTTTCTCCTTCTCACGCCGTACACCATTACGAGAAACGAAGGGTTCGTAGCCAATGATTATTTAAATGCCATAAAACAATGATCGGTGAAACTTTAGTCTCAGACCTGTAGCAATACCATGAGTTTACAGTGACCGTACTCGCTAGCGACTACGTAAACGATTTGTAAAAAGGATAAAGAACAAAAAAACGCTGGTTCGGAAATTACGAACTTTTGCCACGATAAACAGGTACTTATCGAAATGTTTACTTTTTGAGCACATGTATTAAAACAACATTTTAATGCAAGAAACAACGTAACTTTTATAAGAGGTTGGTACCTACTGACAAATCTCTTATCATAGCAGTAGCAATACCATGACTTTACAGTGACCGTACTCGCTAGCGACTACGTAAACGATTTGTATGAAGAATTTTAGTCCAACGAGGGACCGCCAGGGGCGCTGTACTATTCTAAACAGGTGTTTATCGTGGCAAAAGTTCGTCATTACCGAACCAGCGTTTTTTTGTTTTTTGACAGCTAGTGCGCGTGCCTAAAGTTGTTTTTTTACGAACTAGTGCGTAAAGATTTTTGAACTTCATTCTGTGCGTTTAATTCTTTATCCTTTTTTTGCAAATGTAGAAAAAATGTCGTTTGATACACGTGCGAAATTGTCATTTTCATACAATGGCAAACTTTTCGCACTTGCATCAAAATATACTATTATACTCTTTATGATTCTACGAAAAAACATTTTTCGTTCGATAAATTGTAGTTAGTTTGAAAAGGTGTTTTTATTTTATTTTTACATTGAAATACTTTCATAATAATTCATTCAGTCGAAAGATGTCCACCATTGGACATAGGCCGCCCCCAAGGCGCGCCACTCAGACCGGTCCTGTGCCACTGCCACTGGCATCCACCGCGTTTCCGCGACCTTTACAAGGCCGTCACTCCATCTTGTTGGAGGCCTACCAGATCTATGATATGATTACGTTTTTTTAATGTTATTTTATATTTCTTCGGCTAAACATAAAAACGTTTTTTGGCTCTCTTGGAGTTACTTTTTACCTAAGTCACTACTTAGGCTTTTTGCTCCACTGAGCAATAAAAGAAGCACAGGCAGGCCCCAAATGAGATGGTCTTATGATATCAAGCTCTACGCTGGACTGTGTTGGCTCGGAAGAAGGAATGCAGGTCGAAGTGGAGACGATTAGGAGAGGGCTACTATCCAAGCCGTGGTGGCCTAGTGGTTCGACCTACCGCCTCTCATGCAGAGGGTAGGGGGTTCGATCCCGGCTCGCACCTCTAACGTTACTTATGTGCGAAATTCAATATGAATTTACCACTAGCTTTTCGGTGAAGGAAAACTTCGTGAGGAAACCTGCACACATTTGCGAAGTAATTCAAAGATGTGTGTGAAGTCCCCAATCCGCACTGCGCCCACGTGGGGAGTAGGTATAGCACAAACACTCTCGTGATGAGAGGAGGCCTGTGACCAAAAGTGGGGCGCAAATAGGCTGTAGCAGTAATAGTACATCTAACAGTGGATAGATAGAGCCTGAGAAAGAAGAAGAAGGGCAACCGCTGCGCACTGTGGCGGTAGGTTCAATTCAAATCCTAGGCTGTAACCACGGCGTCAAATAAATTACGCACATTGTTTGTTTATTGCCGAAAAGTATTCTAAATACATAATTATAAAACAAATAACTACCTCCATATTTATAGAAGTTTGAAACAGTAATAGCAGTAATAAAACACAGAACAATTTTAAGAAATCTAAATAATTAATAGTGCGAAAACGTAATTGTAAACAATACTTTCACCGTATTCATACATTTTCAAGTCAATCAACCTGTCTCTCGAAATTATGGCTAACAAGAGTCATACAAATTGCCATGAAAGAGTCATCGAACTTGTGCTTGAAAAGTGAAAGGAAGTGTATGGAGCTTTGACAGGTCGTGTGCTTAGAATAACGTGGGTTCAGATGCCTTTTTGTTTGTTCAAAACTTATATGTATACGACCTGAAAGCTTGAAGTTTCATAATAATGCAGCTACTTTATTTCATCGCTTTACACGTATTTTACCCAATCGCTCATCATGCTACTACTACTACAGCCTATTTGCGTCCCACTGCTGGGCACAGGCCTCCTCTCATCACGAGAGGGTTTGGCCCATCGCTCATCATGCAACTTGGAACAATACCTACATAAAACAACATGGTAAGGTGCATTATTGGGGCTATTCCGATACGATTTTCGGTGAGTTGATAAGTGGTATTAGTTTTTAGTAATTTGTAAAAGATTGCTAAATGTTATCTTAAAATTAATTTTACTGCTATTTAGTTAAGATAATGGCCTCTTAGGGTACATATATAGCTTCATGTTATACATTTAATAAAATTTAATATAAATATGAAAAAATAGGCACTTTTTTTTTTCACTCGGTTATATTTTCGAACTATGTTGGGGTTATTCCGACCTCATTAAAAACTGTGCTTTAAGACGTAGGATTTTAACTACAATCTAAGTTGGGGTTATTACGACTTCGTAAATATGGCGCAAAATTCTCCTTTGGCACAAAAACTGTGGCGCCTAAGTACCTAAATGATGACAATATAAAAATATTCAGTATTGCTAAATCTTCCTTGTTTCTTAGGGTAAGGTAAGACATTGTCTCGATTTTGGTAAATGCTGTCTATTTAATGTGAATTAGGAACATCTTATAATTACTTTTAAAGTGCAGATATCTTCCCAATTTTCCATCAACGAATATCATTTGAACCGCCATCACTTTGAAGGCTTTTCATTACCTATAATGAATTCCGTTAAACTGTAATGTATTTTTGTTGGATTCTGGAACTGTGGGATCCAGATCGGTGAACCAAAAGGGTCTCAGATTGGATCCTGACGGATGGCCATAGGAGCAGAGACAGAGCGAAGAGGAGATAGCGGGCCGACCTCGACAAGTTCGAAGCAAGCTGGAAACAGTTTGCTGAGAACCGAGAACAATGGAAGATAAGAGGGGAGGCCTTTGCCCAGCAGTGAGGCATAAAATATAGCACAGGACCGGTCTGAGTGGCGAGCCTTGGGGGAGGCCTATGTCCAGCAGTGGACGTCTTTTGGCTGAAATGATGATGATGATGATGAGGCATAAAATAGGCTATTAAAAAAAACAGGAACTGGATAAGAGAGTGAAGCATTCAGATACTATGAGCTGACATATGAACTTACTACTACTACTACAGCCTATTTGCGTCCCACTGCTGGGCACAGGCCTCCTCTCATCACGAGAGGGGTTTGGGCTATAGTCCCCACGCGGGCCCAGTGCGGATTGGGGACTTCACACACATCTTTGAATTACTTCGCACACACACATATGAACTTGAGTTGCCTCAATAACAGATGAGGATATATTATATAAAAGTATTTTTCACCCCTCCTATTCGAAAAGAAGTGTTTTGTTGCCCGTTTAGAGGGAGCAAAACGCGATTTTGCTCCCTCTTCGCTTTTTTTTTAATTTTTTTCATTTCTGCCCCGCTAACAGGGAGCAAAATACGTTTTAGCAGTGCGTTCACGGTTTCAAAAGTCGTATCTTTTTCGTATTTAGAATTTTATATATCGGCGTTTTACATAAATACTTTAATGCACATACTAAAAATCCATAAATTCATAAATATATACTTACTTTTGATAAATTATTTTCTATTATCTTTTATTTTCAATTTGGCTGAATGGTGCAGGCCAATGCCGTAGCATTCTTCGCAAACTCGTCGTGTGATCGAATTAAAAATAAACTCGAACCCGCGAATTTCGTGAGCGCTCATTTCCTTGCCGTATTATTTTACACTTAATTTCCAAAATAAAACGTACTTTATGTAGTGTTATGAATTATTTCGTAGAGAATGAATGAAATCAAAAAGTGATTTAGGTGATGCAATGTATTGGGATCAACACCTCTGAGAATTCCAAAGGAATATTATGTAAGTACGTAATGTGAATTGCACTGCCCTTTTTTCATTTTATCGCAAATGTATTAAAAAACTTTGTTTGATACATGAGCGAAATTGTAATAAAATGTATTTTTTTCACATTTGTTAAAATTTACCTATTATTATGAACGCAACGCATGCGAGCATGACAGAATATAAATACAATGAAGTAGTTAGAGATTCTTCAATATGGAAGCCATTTTCGCCTTCTGCCTATGAATTTATGATAGGAGCGCGTAACACACTTCTTTTTAAACCTTGTTTGTTTCTAAATATATTATTTTTTTGTTTTACTTCATTTAATGACAATGATGAACGAATGATCTTATGATTTTCTCATAGGAGGGGTGAAAAGCAGAGTGTACAACACGGTAGCAAACTTATTTATGCCTTGGGTGACAAAGCTTGAATCCTTCGCTTACGCTCGGGATTCTATTCTGGAATCTTTCGCGTCGCTCTGGATTCAATCCGTCACCCGCGGTAAAATATACCATTTTGCTCCCTAGTCATACAATCTACTATTTCTTGAGCTATATCTCCTACTTTACCATAATATTTGAAACAAGAGTTACAAAGATGACTAATCTGAAAGAAGCTATGAGAATGCATCATGATTGTGTAGGTACGATAGACATCCAAAAACGGTGAATTCGGTCAAGTGCGTGAGATGAATTGTTAACAGTTTGAGAAAAGTGAGTAACTGTAATGGAATGGTTACTTTCCCTTATCTAAGTGTGGTTGTGAAGCATACAAGGTTTTTGTGAATGGAACTGAAGAGTCTTATTATGCATCGTAGAGTAACCGTGTATTCAAATGCGTAATACCTAAGTATTTCCTTTTGCAATTTTGATTCTTTTTTATATCGCCAAAGCAGTTTTGGTTCCATTTCTTTTATCTAGCAAATCTTTATTATCTAAAATTATATTGCATTTTCGAAAACAAAAGACAAAGTTATGAATATAAATTAATTAGTAATTTATGATTATGACTGACTCTCAACTTAAGTAAATTTCCGTTTTAATTTAAATTCTTACCTATTTGCTTTTTAGATTTATGTATTCTTCGATATATTATGTAGCATGTTTCATTTCTTTTTTTCTTACTGCTCTATGTGGTAAAGACACGAAAAATTACAAAAGTAAAACACGCGGCCTCCGAGTCATCACTTTTATTAAATTGCTATTTGTAATGGAGATAAAATTAGAAAAGTTTGTAAAAGCGTGAGATACAATTATTTGGACTCATACAAAACACGAGTAGTAATCAAATAGATACGGAGCAAAGAAATGCGAAGTAGACGAACGTCTTTTATTATCAAGGCAAACCTGCTATCATTATAATTTATGATTTTGTACGAAATATGCGCCCTGAGCGCAAACCGCTTTGCTTTTTCATTATCCTACATACGAACTGCTAAAGAATGATGATTTTCTAAAAACCGCCTACCAGGGTGGAGCATTGATTATTATTGAGTGTTGTAAAGGTCATTTCTATCTCAAAATTACAACAATAAATGTTATTCTCACAATATTTAATCAGGTACTTTGAACATTTAAAAGTAGTTATTGTTAATTCCTTAGTGTGTAGTACCCAAGCTTTTTTATTCCGACATTTGAATTTTGACTTTAATCCACTTCTGTGTCTTTGTGAACAAAAAAAGATGCAAGTAAGCTCTTCTAGAACTAAATTAAAATTTGGGAAATTTTTCATTAAAGCTAACATTCCATACCTTCATTTTGACAGCTTTTAAAGCTCAGTGGCGCCATCTGAAGGCGGAAAAAAAATGAAGGAAATCGTTTTGGAATTCGTTTCTTCCGTCTTTTATTCCGGACAGTGTTCTTTTCAGTTTTGGGATCTGCGAGGCAAGGTTGATTGCTTTGCTAAATAGATTGTTGTTTTCCACCGACAAAGTAGAGTTACAATCACTTTTTAGTTTTTAGATATGAATTTATAAAACCCTAATCATTTTGGAATGTACGTCACTCTTTTGCTAATAGTGTCACCTGCAAATTGTTAACTTTTCACACTACAGCCTGAATGGCAATAGTCTGAATGGACTCCTCTACATCGTCGTATCTCCATGGCCAAACCCCATTGTTAGTAAATTTGAACGATGTCGGTCGTTACACACGCAGGTGACTGATCGCAGCCGAATCTGCATGCCATCATCCAAATTATCACAATGAAGAAAGCGTTTGGATGCGAAAGAAAGTACAGAAAATGAGTGACGGGATAATTTTGGGTACAGGTGAAATTGATAGAGCGAATTTTCCTAGACGAGTGTTTTCGTTTGTTGGGAACTGTATACGATTTTATAACAAATTGCCTTCTGATGTTGCTAATATGCCATTTAAAAAGTTCAAGTCGTTCATTAAGTGCCGCCTTTTAAAGAAGGCATATTATTCGGTGAATGACTTTTTAGATGATAAGAATCCTTTTAAGCCAACTGTTTAGGTTATTATTATTGACTAGTAACATGATATGTGTCTCGCTGGGCAAATATTAACTCTTTTTTTTTTTTTTCTTTCACTACCAAATTTGTCCAGCAGCTGGAGCATGTCATGCTCGCTTTAAGGTCCTTGCTTACAGCGGCGTCGTTGATCGGGTCGCCACCTTCCCTAAGAAATGGTTGAGGGAGGCGATGGCTGAGATACGCGTCACGCTCGTGAACGGGTGCTGTCTGTGGGGTCCGGTCTGTTCATGCTTGCAAGGACGTTTAAAAGTAATCATCATCATCATAATTTCAGCCGATAGACGTCCACTGCTGGACATAGGCCTCCCCCAAGGCGCGCCACTCAGACCGGTTCTGTGCCACTCGCATCCACCGCGTTCCCGCGACCTTTACAAGGTCGTCACTCCATCTTGTTGGAGGCCTACCGACAGCTCGTCTACCGGTTCGCGGACGCCACTCCAGGACTTTCTTGCCCCATCGGCCATCAGTCCTGCGAGCAATGTGCCCCGCCCACTGCCACTTAAGGTTCGCAATTCTTCGGGCTATGTCGGTGACCCTAGTTCTACTGCGGATATCCTCATTTCTGATTCTATCACGCAGAGAAACCCAGAGCATAGCCCTCTCCATTGCCCTCTGGGTGACCTTGAGCCTTCTTATGAGGCCCATCGTAAGCGCCCACGTCTCGGAACCATAAGTCATCACTGGCAACACACACTGGTCGAAGACTTTCGACTTAAGACACTGCGGTAATTTGGACGAAAAGACACTGCGAAGCTTCCCGAACGCTGCCCAGCCGAGTCGGATTCGACGATTGATCTCTTTCTCGAAGTTGGACCTACCTAACTGGACTGTTTGTCCCAGGTATACATAATGGTCAACAACTTCGAGCGCAGAGCCTCCGATTATTACTGGAGTTGGCACAACATGGACATTGGACATGATCTTCGTCTTGTCCATGTTCATTTTCAGACCAACTCGATCGGAAACTCTGCTGAGGTCAACGAGCATAGCACTGAGGTCTTCCATGGTCTCAGCCATAACTACTATATCGTCGGCAAATCGAAGGTGAGTGATGTACTCGCCATTTACATTGATGCCTCGTCCTTTCCAGTCCAGCACCTTGAAGGCATCCTCCAATGCAGCGGTGAACAGCTTCGGAGAGATTACGTCTCCTTGTCTGACTCCCCGCTGCAGTGGGATGGGCATCGTGGTCTGGTCCTGTAGTCGGACGGACATGGTGGCATTTTCGTACAAACACTTCAACACTTCGATGTACCGGTAGTCAGCTTGGCACCTCTGGAGAGACTGCAGCACAGCCCAAGTCTCGATCGAATCGAAGGCTTTCTCGTAGTCCACAAATGCAAGGCAAAGGGGGAGGTTATACTCTTCGGTCTTCTGTATACTACTACTATAGAATATTTGCGTCCCACTGCTGGCCACAGGCCTCCTCTCATCACGAGAGGGTTTGGGCTATAACCCCCACGCGGGCGCAGTGCGGATTGTGGACTTCACAGACATCTTTGAATTACTTCGCAGATGCGTGCAGGTTCCCTCACGATGTTTTCCTTCACCGAAAAGCTCAGTGCTTAATGCAAATTGAATTTCGCACATAAGTAAACTTAGAGGTGCGAGCCGGAATCGAACCCCCGACCCTCTGCATGAGAGGCGGTAAGTCAAACTACTAGGCCACCACGGCTTCCACTTTTGAACTCGCTTGAAGTTAAAAAAGAATTCTCGACTGGCGTCCGCGTACCGTAAGAAAAATTTAGTATATTAATTTGTAACAAAATCCAAGGTTAATGCTGACGACAAAAATATTCAAAGATTTATGACCAAAATTTATATGATTTTTATCCCGATATTTCTACGGGAACGGGTTTTCCTCGGGTCAAACCAATTTTCAATACTACTATAAGTATAAACATCTATATGTATAGCATCATCGGGTACGCAAATTTTAAGTCTACGCGGGACGACGTCGAGGGCATCTGCTAGTTGGTGATATTTCAATCGCCTGAAACCACCTAAAGAGCTTATGGTCCAAAACAAAGACCGAAACCATTAGAAGTGGCATTGAACTTGGCTCGCCTTTTCACTAAGCTTGTTCTTTTTATTTTCCCCAAAACTGGGGCAACTCGTCATTTTTTGCCAACTTCGTTATGTCATTCGCTTGTGTAAGAATGCCGATGTTGTTTTATTTGTCAGTTTGTATTTTTGTGGGTAAAGTAGAACATTTAAGGTCATATTACATTTTAGCGTCCGTAGCATTTTAGCTTTTTGGTGATTGTTTTGCATCGAATTGGCAGGTACTAAGACGTGAAGGGAAGTGGTCTCTGGTAACTCATGGACATAATAAGGATTCATAAGATCACGAATCTGCCCATCCTGAGTGCCAAGATTGAATGCCTCTATGCCGGAAATTTCAAAATGTGTTTCAAAAGGTAATTTTGAAAAATGTATTTTGAAAATGGTTCATCAATATCGTTTCTATATATAAGCACAGGACACGGCCTATAAAAGCACGATTTCTAACACAATTCGAATGAAGTTTCAATGTTTGCGTACGAGGACGTATGTACACTTGTAAACGCGTAGTGGTAACGCGGGTCAATGATCCACTCACTATCTCCGGGTGAAACAAATGACGGTAAGGGCGAGTTGGGCGCGAGTTGCGCGCCGGCTAGATTCAGGCGGGTGATTCCATGGCCATTCTGTAATATTCTGTGGTATACATAAGGCAGGCAAGTGGCTGCTTATTTTGGTTAAGCCTTTAAATCGAGTTAAGTTGATAGGTAGGTACAACTAAACCAGGACCGATCGGAGTGGCGAGCCTTGGGGGAGGCGTCCAGCAGTGGACGTACGAGTATATCGGCTGATATGATGATGATGACGATGATGAACTAAACCAGAGCAAAGAGCTCCCGACATCCGAGATCTACAGCTTAGTGCAGGTAATCTCACCTGCACTAAGCTTATTAAATTTGGTAAGATAGCATTATTAAATTTGGTAAGATAGTCTAGGAAAATACGGTCCTAACCTTTCAAATTCAAAGTCAATTCGAATTCAATCATTTATTCAGCTAGTTGGCCACATAGAGGCCCTTTTACACGTCAGAAATGAATTTACCAGCGCTTAATCTTCAGCGATTCATTGCTTGAGAAGATGTGCCGAAAAAAACTGCTAAAACACTTACCCGGCCTTTTGTCATAAAATCCAAATATAAATTCACCTTCCTGCAGAGACGCATCAAAACATTGTTCATATCCTCTTGATTAAATCTGCCAACACATTTAAAGAGTAATTTTAGCAAAACTACGTAGTTTAATTGTTCGTAATAATCCACATTAGTAATTGAGCTTTGGTGCTTTCTAACTTTCAAGCCAAGGTAACAGTTTTCCTGCAGCAAACCAGTTTCGCAAGGATTTCCTCTGACATTCCGGGCTGCAGATAACTGCACTATTATTAAATTTGATTTTTGAAACCTATTAGTGGTTAGACTATATTTTTTTATATTATTGGGGTTTTTTCAATCAATCTGCATGAAGTTTCCAAAAATTGTGAGAAAACAAAAATGGATACCTACATAAACTGAACTGAAATAATTGGAATACATTTCATTGGTTTGTATATTTGTGTGATCTACGTTCCTATGAAATTTTTTCATGAACTGTATTTTTGATAAAATCAGATACAGAGGGCAATCTCAAGAGGGAAGTTTCAAGGATTCCTACTGAATTATTGTATACGTAATTATTCATTACATTCCTGTCTAAGAATGAAGCTGTAAAGTTTGGATAATTATGGAAACAAGGTTTATTGAATTTGTAAATAGTAATTACATAATGCCCAAAACGGAAACTGAAGCCATTGAACGCATGAATGAAAACAACCCACTAAAGCAAGTGGCCGACTCGAATCCGTGACCTTTGCAATGGCGTTACGTTTACAGTAATAACACAGGCTTTCACATTAATGCAACATCTTATGAAACCTGGACCACACTTTTACTTCCAGAGCCCGAAGAAAGTCCATTATGTTATTTCGGTGAGTTTTTTTCAACGGGCGAGGGGTGAGGCGTGGTATTTAAGATGACGCGCTGCGCGAGCGCACCAGTGTAGTGAACGAACTTACGATGTGGCGGACTTGTGCGATTCTAGCTTTAGCGGCGGCGTGCGCGGCTTTGCCCGCCCAAGACACCGGCCATTCGGAAAACGAGCTCGACGGCCTCAACGACTGCTTACGAAAGGACTCAACATCATGCCTCAAATACAAATTCTTCTCCTTCGTCGACAAAATGATCGGACAGAAAGAAAACTTCGCGATATCCGACGGTGTCACCGTAGTTCGTGCATCAGACGCTCCCCAGGAAACCGGCGCACCCCGATCCCTGGACCCATTATCCAGACTCAAGAGATACTTGGAGACTCACTCCATTCAAGTGGAAGTTAAAGGATCGGATGTAGTCGAATCCGTTTCAAGTGTGGGACGAGCTTTGGAAGAAACTGTATCGTCTTTCACTGATGACAATGCGATGGAAGAAGGTAGAGGGAAGAAGAAGAAAGCGCAAAAGATTTTGGGACCGTTGTTAATGGCGTTGTCATTGAAGTTGATGGCTCTATTGCCGTTGGCTATTGGTGCTATTGCGCTGATTGCTGGAAAGGCATTGCTGATTGGTAAATTGGCTTTAGTATTGTCGGCGATAATTGGATTGAAAAAGTTGTTGTCTCAGCAGAAGCATGTGACTTATGAAGTAGTGGCGCATCCTCATCATACGAGCAGCCATACGTCGAGCCATGACTACGGCGGTTCCAGTGGGTACGGTGGTGACTCTTCTGGCGGATATGCGAGCAGCGCCGGCGGCGGTAGCAGCCACGGAGGCGGCTGGGGCCGGTCTATAGAAGCGCAAAGTCTAGCCTACTCAGGACAAAAGCCCCAGTAAGGCGCCCTAGATTTAAGTATACCGAGGTTTCTCGAACCCATCGCTAAGTTACTTCTTATTTATTGCGTGTGAATGATTATTTATTGACTGATTTGTTAAGTTATTTCGCTCAAATTTATTTAGTCATTATTTACTCCCTTTGTAAGCCTTGATAAGGCGGTCGATTAACTATGAATTATAGTATCCTTATTTTATACATTTACAGCTTATTTTATAAATATTTATGGTTGGCCCCAACCAGTACTTGGCTTTAATATTTTATAAGTATTTTTATTAAGAATGAAGACTTATTTGTACATATCTATCATGTGTAAATATGCGTATATAGTTAAATGATATTCATTTAGTATAAATTACCTTGAATATGTATATGTAACATGTTACATGACCGTACTGTATCTATCTATTATGAATAATGAGGTTATATTTATGTGTAATATCAAATATATAAATCAATATGTACAAATTTCAGCAATCGATTGTTGTCATTAAAAAATAAAAACATGCAGCGTTGTTTTACTACCATGGAATCATAATAAATAAAGATCCGGATCAAATGGATCGATTACTATAGAAAATTTAAATTATCACGCTAATTTTGAATGAAATAAAGATAAACAATATCTCTAACACTTGTAACAGAAGCGAACTACCTTGTTATAGCAATGCTTAACAGGTAAGTAATAAGGAAAACCGCTAAACCAAGAAACCGCTATCGAATGCCGCTATAAAATCGTTTAATCCTGACACACATTTGAAAAGTATTTTTTAATTTAAAATTCAAATCCTTTAACTTGACAATGGGCCACATCCCACAGACCTTCAAAATGCGAACGGCAGTATTTCAACAAAAACAGCTCTTTCAATGCACAACACACGCGATGAGAACATAATTGACGAAGTAAAAGTGACAGGTGACAGCGATTTCAAAAATTGCGACATTCAAATCGAATAATTTTAAATTTATGTAAGATCTTGATTTGTTGCATAAGGTAAAAAATACCTATTTTTTTCTTGGAACGTTAAGGTTTCGTTTTTTATTACTTCATTCAACAGTCAAAAATTAAGAAAATTCTTTTAGAGAGTTACATAATTTACAAATACAAATTGTTTAAGAAATTACATGTCAGCTTATCTCACTCGTACTATGTAGCTCTTGAAAGACAAGGAACTACATTCCTTTTGAAAATACCGAAAGCGAGAAAGCTGCATTTCCTCTAATACGAGGCATCGACCACCTATCATACGGGATAGAAAGTAGAAGGTACTTGTAAAATGGATCTACTCGTATCCTCTCGCTCTCCTTTTCTAACTTAAGGCAAGCGCAATACAGCTTTCCTTGTATCCAGGTCGGACGGTTGCCCTCTAACACCAGAGAAAGGTACTTGTGAAATTATCAGTCACGTTCATAGCATTAGAGATAAAAATTACAACTAGTGTTGTCAGTTTATGATCGTCTATAGCCTGATACGTGATAATTCACATGTATTATTTTGGTTTGGATAAAGTTCGTTCCCAGAACTGTTTTGTTTTATGCAATATCAAAGTTTAACATAATATTCACAAATATTGTTGACTTTATGTTGAATTGTTCAAGTTCATGTTATGAGCTTTCTGCGACTTGTAAATGACTTCTGTGGCTTGTTTATTTCTTAAATATATATCAATGACTTTTTTTACTTGAATTTCTATGAGTAGTCAAAGCAAAGCAAAGTTAGATATGAACTCATTTTCTTTCCTTTTGTTTCATGACAATACTTACCTACATTAAAATATGTGTATTATGACCATACTACTTACTCTCTTTCTCTGATTCTAATTAAATTGTACACCTTTATAACCTTTAGTTCATCTGATCTGATTGAAGCCTCACATGCTCACCTTGTCATCCATCATATCTCAAACAAGTTGGAGCTCATTAAGAATAATTACCGTTTTTTATTTCGCCAATCAGTTTTAGTCATTTTTTGCACAAGTACCGTTCAATTCCGAGTACTGAGTGTTGTACTGTACTTCATAACATAACTTTCTTGAGTATTACTTTTTTGCTTTATGTATTGAATCAAGTAATTCATGATCTCCACCACACCACCACAAGGCTACTATATTTACGTCCCACTGTTTGGCACAGTTCAAAGATTTTGATTCAGCATGATGTGTGTTTTGACCACCACCATAATAGTCTATTTACGTCCTATGACTGGGCACAGGAACCTTCTTATCACGAGATGCTTGCTTTGCGGGCCCAGTGCGGATTGGGGATTTCACACACGAGTTGTTTATATGATTTTGCTACACATAGAAGCCGCGGTGGCCTAGTGGTTCGACCTGTCGGCTCTCATGCAGGGGGTCGGGGGTTCGATCCCGGCTGGCACCTCTAAAGTTTACCTACTTACGTGCGAAATTCAATTTGAATTTACCACTTAGCTTTTCAGTGAAGGAAAACATCGTGAGAGAACCTGAAAGCATCTGCGAAGTAATTCAAAGATGTGTGTGAAGTCCCCAATCCACACTGGGCTTGCGTGGGGACTATAGCCCAAACCCTCTTGTGATGAGAGGAGACCTGTGCCCAGCAGCTGGACGCAAAATAGGTTGAAGTGGTGGTTGTGGCTATACATGGTTATTGGACTACCCAACCGATTATAGAGATAAGGCAAGCCCTAAACATGTTGGTGGCGGGGGCTGAAGATAAAAATCCAAAGATCGGTCTGGGAAAACTGTATGATGGCAATGTCTGAGGATTCTGAGGTTGAGTTGCGCCTGTAAAAAGTTTTTAAATACAATAAATACAGGTTACCAATGATTTTATCTATTTAACCGAGGATCGAACTGTAGTGTCTTTTGCATTTGATGTTCCTATATTTAAAGTAATTATGAACAAGATATTGTGGCGTAATTACAAGTTTGTAAGTAAGTGCTTGGGTCATAAACCACAGTACTTACAGAATGTTTATGTTGCTTACATGTTTTGACTTTCTCTTTAAATGCAAGATTTAATGTAGCGTTCATTTTATTAATTGTAAGGTTATTTCCCATCAGGATGCACGCTTTTATCAAAAATGCTATGAGTATACTGCTACTTTATTATTATTTGCACAGTCATTAGTCACCTCAAGGAAATCAAAATATGTATTTAAGTAACATTAATGAAATTCACGAGAAGGAAAATCTTGTTTTCCACCCGCACTCTCGATTAGATGCAATTTAATTCCCTTGGTTATCATCATTCACCATCATCATCATCATTAGTGGCTTTCTGGTTCTTTTCCCTTACATTTTGCTCTTAATTATTTCATCTTATCGAACTATGCTTACTTGCTTGATGTGGTTTTTAACCACTATTTGTCATTTTAATTTGTCATGGCCGTGTCACCTCTTAAATTTGCCAAAGCAGAACTAGAACTTCGTCATTCTTAATCGTTCGCTCTTGCAGTGCAGCGTAGTTTGTTTTACAATCTTGCGCCAAGTCTCTTGCTGTAGCTATCCTATCACACTGTTATGAAACGTGAACCCAGCAATTATTATAAATTGGAAGACTAAAAGTCTTATTGTATTAGCGTATGCAACGATAACCAGTACCTACTATCACACATACCGCTTCAGGACACTGGCCTCCTCTCATCACGAAATAGTTTGGGTTATAATTTATAGGTCCCTCACGATTCTAGTGAGGGAGGGTCAGGACCTTCACGTTCTCACGTCATTGAAATTTAATTTACCAGCGAGCTTTTCAAAAAAGAACATCAAAATGAATTACCTGCTAGCTGTGCTACTTCCTATGAGGCCTATGTCCAGCAGTGGACGTCTTTCGGCTGAAATGATGATGATGATGATGATGATGTGCTACTTCTACTACAGCCTATTTGCGTCCCACTGCTGGGCACAGGCCTCCTCTCATCACGAGAGGGTTTGGGCTATAGCTGTACTACTAGCTACATATTAACTTTCCCTGTATCCTAACAAACACGACAAGAACGGAATCAGCCAAATAAAAAAAAAGTTAATATCTAAAAGGAATCATAAAAGTTTCAAGTAGCTTCCAATAGTTTTACCGAATTATAACACCTATTGTCACGTATCAAACCGCCTAAATAAAAGAAACTGCTGCATCATACAAAATAAGAGCAAACCTGAACAAAGTGACCAAAAACGACAAGTGCACAGTTACGCCATCTAGGCCAGAGGCACTGCAACAAAACGACCTCGCTTAACTGTAGACGTAGTAAACATAACCTTGGCAAAACTTGTGAATTGGCTGAACTTAGTAGATGAAAACATTACTCAATGATTGATTCTGTCCTACTTGACCTGGGTGTGATAGAAAATTATTTTACGAGTACCTTAAGACCATAAAACGGCACAAATGAATAAATAAGTGGCTAGCACTAAGACTTATTCAAATTGAAAGAAGATCGTGTTTAAAGAAGAATTTAAAGAGAGAAAAACTACTTAAACTTTATTTAATGAAAAAAAAACACAAAGCTTAGGTATAATAAAGATTTTGAAATTATTTGTCGAATGTGATGAGCAGAGGCTGTGCCCAGCAGTGGGACGTAAATAGGCTCTTGTGGTATCATTCATAACGGCATACCTACTAAATGGCCTAGAAAATACCCAATTCAACGTTTTCCTTTTATAAATCTAGACGTAACCATAGACAGACTTGTTGTTTTTTCCCAGTCAATGAACTCATTTCCTCACGTTTACGCAAACCAATAAAAACAAGTCGCAGCGCACGCGCGGCGGAGCCTTGAACTTGTCCGCTATGTAAACAAACATGGCCATGATAATAGTTCCATCGTCTTCCCACAGATGGCGCTGTCATTAACTAAAACAAAAAATAAAGTAAAGACGGCGCTTTTGAATATTTTTCAGTTACTACTTTGGAATTCATGTTGTAATTCATCATGCGCATAGTGAAAGTTACTTGTTTTTTTTTTTAGAACTGATTATTGTAATAAATATTTGTTATGTACATTCACTACAAATGAGATCTTCAGATAACTTACCTTTCTTTTGTATTTTGTAGTTCTTACAATCTTAAATGCATAGATGTCACTATTTTAAAAGTTCTCTTTGAATTTGATATGTAACATAATTAGGTGTATTAGTATGTAGATGACATAATCGTTATGGCTGCTTCGTTGAATGTTAGTAATTATTTTCGTAACTAGGTATTTTATATTGCCCCCACTACCATCACCACAACAACAGCCTCTTACGTCCCACTGCTGGGCACAGTCCTCCTCTCATCGAGCCGTTTTAGACTAGTCCCCACGCAAGCTTCAAAAAATTACTTTACAAATGCGTGCTTTGCAGATGCGAACAAAATACAGTTTACATTTCAACTTCATTGCATCAAAAATACCTACTTTTCATTTAAAAAAATCTAAATGCTCCTTTAGGTACCTACTCGTACTTTAGCAACTCCTATATCGAGGTTTCGAGGTCCATACTAGTGGGTTTTAAGAAGTGCATTATCAGTTAAATACTCGAGACACTCCTATTTTATTATTGGAGATATGTACTTACTACAACGGCCTATTTACGGCCCACTGCTGGGCACAGGCCTCTTTTCATCACGAGAGGCTTGGGCTATAGTCCCCACGCGGGCCCAGTGCGGATTGGGGACTTCACACACATCCTTGAATTACATCGCAGATGCGTGCAGGTTTCCTCACGATGTTTTCCTTCACCGAAAAGCTCAGTGGTAAATTCAAATTGAATTTCGCACATAAATAATTTCAGAGGTGCGGGCCGGGTTTGAACCCGCGACCTTCTGCATGAGAGGCGGTAGGTCAAACCACCTAGGCCACCACGGCTTCAAGCATCGTATATCTTCAAGCTTCGGCTTTAGATATGTACTTAACCATTAGGCATTTATCACACCTGATGGAAAGTGACGACGGAATCGACGATGCATTGAATGACTTATAAAGGTTGTATTAAGTAGATAGATTAAGCAAATTCATGGACACGCCGTGTGGATGTTCTGTATGCATTAAGGACGGCGTTCGAGGCAAATTGCCATTTTCACGGCGTACTCTGGGTCACCCGGTTTGTATACGGTATTTATGTTAGGTTGTACGTAAGGTTGTTGACCTATTAATACGGTATCAGTTATGAAGCTGTCAATGATAAAGCGTAAAGTCTGTTCAACCTAAGTTGTCCTATTTACTGATTACATTTCTCAACCTCAAAATGCGTGTTTTTGGACCATTTGTGTTTGGCTATTTAAGCAAATCTCAGAGCAAACATCAGTATAATTTGATACAGTAATAAACCTTTTATTATCCCAAATATAAGCACTTTGAGGTTAGAATTTTGTTTACCAAATAAAACAACTAAGGATAGGAAGGTTCACGTGGTTGAAGTCAAAGGAGCAATTCAATGAATAACTTGAGACTTTTCATTTCACACGTTTGAGAAGGTCCAAAGAAGAACAACAAAAATGATTTTTCCATTAAAAGAGATAAATCTCACGAACAGCGCTACTTGGAATTGAAATTAACGATCCTGGAAGAACGAAGGCTGCGAGGGGATCTCATTGAGACATACAAATTACTGAACGGGTATACTATTATAATGTAGAAGGCATGAAATATCTATAATGAGTCAAATCACTGAACTAAGAGGGCATTCCGTGAAGCTTGTCAATCCTCCATGTGCTAACAAACCCAGAAGTTGTGAACTCTTAAAAATAGGCTGGACACATTTTTAAAGACACAAGTTAGTGCAGTACCTAATGTACACATATCAGCTCGAAGAGCTGCTAGTGTACATAATCAAATAATAATACTGGCTACGTTTAATCCCGAAAAAACGAGTAGATAGTTCCCGAGGGAACGCGATAACCGATTTCCACGTGGGCGAAGTCTCGGACGGAAGCTAGTCGTTTTTTCTCTATTGGAAATTCTTATATGCGTCATACGTCATTATAATGATGAAATCCATTTTCAAGCTAACCACCTATCGAAATGAATGGCCTATCGCAATGAGCCTGCTGGCGCACAGAAAAAGTACCGGTAGTCTTAGTGATCGCAAGCAAAGTCGCATTCACAATGAGCCCACTGGGCAGTACGATTAAATAAGGGCATAATACATTCGCTCATTAGGCGTGCGTGGGCGCACGACCGCTCAGTGAAAGCAAATTAACTTAATCAGATACTTTAAACAATCTAAATTGTTTTTACTTTTCGGATCGTACTGGCTTTGAAACAGCCACTGTGCCGATAAATGGGTTTGCAGAAATAAATCTCTTACTTTACATAATTGATTTTTGTACATTTTAATATGTATAGGGCGTTAATTTGACATTTTTAAAGGCACCAGCATTATCCTTGTCGTCGTCATCATTAAGTACCATCATCTTTATGTCGCGAGAAAATGCCATGGTTATCTAGTTTTTGGAGTATTTGCCTTTGGTCCTTCTTTTTTGTAGACACGATAAATCTCATTATCAATCATTTACTTTAGTTGGGTGCTATGCAAGAAGCGTGTTATTTTATCTTCCGGGTCCATCATATCATCATCATCATCATTTTAGCCGAAAGACGTCCACTGCATAGGATCCCCCAACGCTCGCCACTCAGACCGGTCCTGTGCTACTTGCTTCCACCGGTTTCCTGACCTTCACGAGGTCGTCGGTCCATCTTGTAGGAGGCCTACCGACAGCTCGTCTCCCGTGTCCATTGGTACATATTAGTTATAAGTATTAAGCAAAATTTTAATGGATTGATTTATTGCGATTTAACTTCTTCAATCCCATTTAAATGTAGTGAAAATTATATAACACTTCTCAATACAATTTGGCTGTGGTAGGAACTACACATCCGGATAGCTACCACCATCTTACTCGCTAACCTGCCACCAAATAGTAGTGCTCGCAATGTCGTGTTCCGGTAAGGTCGTAAGGTAGCTGGTGAAATTACTACTTAGCCTAGAGGCATTCCATCTTACGAGCATCTTATGATTTCTTATGTACCTACATGGCTGCATAGACGCTTAACCATCAAGTGGCCTGTCATTTGCATTTGCTTACCGATAAGCGATTACCGATTTGGGTCAAGAAATATACAGTTATCCGCACTATAGAAACGCTTTATATAACCACTACTAACCTATTTCTGGGGCACAACACTCGAGCTGAAAATGAAAGCGTTTTATGTGGTATTGTGGCCAGCCAGATCTTTACTTTCTGCTAAATGCAGTTTCTATGTTACACGGGATGGTCAAGTTTCTTTCGTGTCTTGCTAAGTAAGTAAAAGGGGAGAAAAGCCTCTCTTGCAATGAAATGACTCTGATGATTTAGTGCTCGGTGACATCGCTAATTGTAAGCGGACAGGATTATGATTATTTCATAGCTATAAAAATAATAAACTTGCGCTATAAGTCACTTATATGTATAATATCGAATGTACAATTTTTGTTTTTTTTTAAGGTTTTGTTGTTATGTAATTTACTTAATTATTAGAATGTGAAATAGAATTAATAGTTTGTCTTCATTATGATTCTAATATTGCATAAGACTAGATTTTTAGTGTACCTTCAGTGTACTAAGTACCTATTTCTTTAGGATCCTGTTACTATTTTTTGGTTGATTGATTGCTTGAATATCCAAGGAATCGTGGGAAATAAAAAAATCAAGTTAAATATGAATGACTGATATATTTTCATCTTTAGTTTATGCATGGCCCATTATGAAACTATGATAAAGTAAATAAACATAATATAGAGAAGATTTGTACAACGGGAATATCATATAACAGGAAAGAAATAGATAACAATAATAGTATTCACATAAAATATCTCGAAGTTGGTATATATACAATATATAATAATAATATATAAAACGAAGATGCAAAAAATAACGTTTTACACAAATACTTTGATATGAAACATATTTACAAAAGATATGTTATATGAGAAGAAATAGAAATATCGATAAGACTAGTTATGTATATGAACACAATATTACTTAAATAAAAAAAATATGTACATAATTGAATACGTGGTAATAAGATTAAAGCTATAAAAATTTGTACTAAAAAACATACAGTTATAACGAGAACAGGTACTACAGTAGAAAGTACAGACGAAAAAGGCGATGAATTTACAAAAAGAGAAGACAAGATTCACTCATTCACACAATTAAATTAATTGCATTTAATTAAAATAAGTTAAATAAATAATGAATAAATTAATTCTCGATCTGAGGTCCGAAATAGACTAACCGAAGATAAATAGACTAGTTGATTGTCCAATCAACTTCTTTGAGCTATCTTGGTTTGGGTTTTAGTTGGCGTATGCGCTGTAAGCCATGTTTTGGGCGTCAGCTGACCGTCCCCAGCCGCCGTGGCCGCCGCCGCCACCGTGGCTGTAGTGTTCTTCGTGATGAGGATGAGCCACGACTTCATAGCTCTCATGATGTTCTTGCTTGGACAGGAGCTTCTTCAGAAGAACCAGGCCGGAAGCCAGGAGGGCAGCCTTGGCGAGCATCAGACCCTTGACAGCGGCGAAGGCGATGACAGCCAGGAATAGGGGAATGAGGGACTGAATCTTCAGCTGTAGGAGACCAAGGATAGGCATCAGCTGTTTAAGCTTCTTCTTCTTGCCACGGCCTGAAATCAAACATTAAGTTTAGCTTTATAGGTAACTAGCTTTTCCCCGGAATTTCGTATGCGCAGAAATATTAAAAAGTAAAATCCCGATTTTTCCCGTTAAGTCCCGTGGGAATTTTGCAAAATCCTTTCTTAGCGGATGCCTACGTCATAACATCTACCTGCATGCCAAATTTGAGCCCAATCCGTCCAGTGGTTTGGGCTGTGCGTTGATAGATCACTATGTCAGTCACCTTTGAGTTTTATATATTTACTAGCTTTTCCCCGCAACTTCGTATGCGCAGAAATATTAAAAAGTAAAATCCCGATTTTTCCCGTTCCCGTGGGAATTTTGCAAAATCCTTTCTTAGCGGATGCCTACGTCATAACATCTACCTGCATGCCAAATTTCAGCCCGATCCGTCCAGTGGTTTGGGCTGTGCGTTGATAGATCACTATATCAGTCAGTCAGTCAGTCAGTCAGTCAGTCACCTTTGAGTTTTATATATTTAGATATTGAAACGATAAAATCTAGTGATATGCCTATTGCTTTAAATCCTAAGGGTCAAACTCAAATTTCAAAGTAGAATAAGGAGTGCCGCGTTGCGATGCAAACGCTCATAGCCGAATTGTATTGTAGCTCAGTAGTTCTTTGAAAACGGATAATTGAAACGTCTGATTGTAATTCAGACCGTCGAACGGCTACTGAACTTCAAACAATGTCGCTTTCATTGTAATTCACTGTGTTATGTCCAGTTTGCATAACAGTCTCGTTCATCTAGAAAGTGCATCGATTACAACCTTACAATTCGAAAGCTTCGAGCCTACTTCCATATTTCGTCAACGCCTGGAGCGAGACTTTTACTCGGTACTCGATCGAGATTTCGATCACGGCCCACCTTAACGGATCTCTAAAACTAGTTACATGTGGTCCTACTTGCAAGTGCGATGGAAATGTAGCAAAAACTAGACTCGGGTATCCGTCCGCTTTCCACCATAATCAACCTTGTTAATAGGTTAGAGAAACTCTGCCAGACCCGTTTGGCCATTGCGATTTCTAGACTCTTCTTCGTATGGTGCGATCTCTCGATCACCGCACGGACATCCGTTTATTATTTCAGCCCCTTTCGCAATTTTCTCGTCTCAATACCAATTACAATTTTTATTGCTCGTTTTATAAACTAATTAAAAGCGCGGTTTCCGAGAACTCGCACTTTCTATTTTAAATGTCCTCACATACGCACCTGTTCGACTGGTTATGTGCAGATTTTTAATTTAATTCGGCGAGAGTGCTACAAATTGTGTCTTAAGTACGTAACGCACTTTGCTTTTTTATGGAGTGATATATTACGCATGGCAAGTTTAAATGACATTTATAATTTGTTTTATGCCTAAGAAAGTGCTCCAATTTTTTGTCTGAAATCGTAGCAATTTATAGATTAGGCCATTGATGGATCATCGCTCATAAAAACGTCGGCTACTCAGTGACCACTTTTACGATAGTCAATGAAACGAATATGTCGAAACCAGTTATTTAAAAAGCGTATACGGCTTTTTGGGTAGCAGCTGCGAATTGTGATCTAACTGCTTTATTTGATGTCATAATTCAAGAGTGATATATTCACGCTGTGGCGTAATCTTACTACAATGGATTTTTCCGCCGCATCTTACTTTTTTTCAAATAGGTACCTATTTACTTTTCTTATTTGTATGTTAAGTGATTCTGTTTACATGTTAAGATAAATTAAGGAAAGTACAATTTGCGTTTTTTTTTTCCGGCTCGCTGTAAGTGTGTTCTCGTTCCCATGCAAGCTTGAGGAGGGCATATGAAGTACCAACAAAATAATTATAGTTCCGAGCCAAACTTTCACTCATTCTGGTCCAGTTATGATCACTTATAATAATTAAATGTTCCAGATTTCATTACAAGCCGTATTGTATAACGATTAATTGCGGTGTAAGTACAATGAAATCAATTTAAAGCTAACCATCGTAACTGTTAAATTCTACAATGTGTCTTGGTTGAAGTTTTAAATACATCATTACTGAGACCTTTATTATATACTGCCTCGGCAGTTAAGGAAATAATCAGAGAGTTCTATAAAGTAATTATTACTCATGAGATTCAAAGCCTTCTGTCAAGTCTATCAAGCCTACTTGACAATTTCGAAAAATCATGCTCTACCGACGAAATTCAACACGTTTCGTTTTTCCACTTTATTACGCAAACTTTAGAAGAAATTAATTCAAAACTACCGGACTTCATAATTATGAACATACTAAGAACTCAAGCCCTTTTCTAACAAATTTCAATACTTTTTGGTATTCTAATCACTAACAACTTATAGTGTCTAGTTTAGTGACTCAAAATTACTGACCTTCCTCAAGCGAGCGCTTGACATCAGCGACCGTGCTTTTAGGCATGCGTAGTTGGATGACATGGTTCTCTAGGAAGTCGGCCGCTGCGTCCAGGAGTCTGCTTTCCACCTGGTTCTCTCGAGCTGTAGGGTCTTCAGGCAGGGGTTCGAAGGAGCGGGCTGATCGTGGGGAACCGGTGCCAAGCAGGCTGATGCCATCGGCGATGTTCACCTCCCGAGCGGTGGCGAGGTTGTCCACGTATTTCAGGGCGCGTTCCTGTTGGCATTTGAGGAATTAAGTAATATGTAAATTTGACGCTTTAGAGTGATAGTGATGGTAAATATTATGCAGTAATTATTATTATTTGGATGTTATGAGGATGATTAGAATGAATTTGTAGTGTTGAATGGCAGGGAACGTATTACTATTGATTGTAATATGTGGCTTTAAGCATGAAAGCGATAAGATTAATTTGAATTAAGAATGTTTGACTTGATTCACAAATGGCAACTATCAAAACACTTATAAAACCTTGAACTAAAAAAAATAACCAATTCAAATCACTGGGTTGAAAATTGACACGTCCACAAAATTGAACAAGTGAATCCGTAGTTAGAGGGGATTTTGGAAAATTGGTCCTTCGCACATCACTGCACACACCTTCAGGCACAAGGAGACGTCCTCCTCAGCACAGCTCCTGACGACACCGATGACGGATCCGATAACGTCATCCTCTCCCGTGGGTTTTGCGCTCACCACCGCCACACTCACAAGTATGAGAAGGAAGGCCTTCATTTTTTTTTGGCCCGGACTGCTTCGGATCGTGAAATGTGCTGCCTGGAGCGAGGGCTAGCGGTTTTATTCTGCGTTCCCCCACTTCGTGATCCCGCCAAAACGAGCGGGCAACTGATACGGTACGCACTGTTACGATTTGAGAACGAGGTAGAAGCGGCATGCGCGATTGCGCGCACGCATTTTTTGGTTGGCTACCGAAAGCTATTTATCCAAAAGTTTAGATAATTTTTGCCCATATTCTATAATACCATCATCATTACCATATCAGTTGTTATGTTTTGTTCCCATATAAATTATTAAGATGAACAGATGAGTGTCCTAAATTTAGGTACTTGCAAGAGCAATCGTGTGTATGAAAACCTTTTATATGGAAATGTATACTGCTACATCCTAAATACTATACCTACAGTATTTAGAATGTAAGCCCTAATTTCAGTGAGTTCCAAATTGAACCAAGAATCATACACCGGGACATAGTTATCTTTTGAAAAGCTTTAAAGTTTCAAAAATGTTAGTAGATCTTGAATTTATAATGTTTTATGTTTTGCTTGTAATCTCCAAATTTTTCTTCACTTATTTTTCAAATGCATTCCCGTTATTTTTTTCTGCGTAATGGTGTTTGTGTCTTACCATTTACACCGTCACTTCAAAATTAAATTCACCGCCATTTAAAAACCCTTCGTCATTCAATTTAATAAGGCCAAGTCTACATCTTTCTTAGTACCGGAGCCCATAGGTTCTATCAGTTGCAGTGTAGGGAGGTATTGGTCCAAGCCTCTCATTGACTGGTCATTTTCTGCGGAAATTAATATTTATGTGATGATTTCTAAAGTTGCGTAACACGATGTAACGTGCAAGATCATCAAAGTGAAACAATTTTTAACACGCTTTTATTAGGTCGACCTGTATGTAACTATATAATGGAATCTTGCAAGTTAAATTTGACCCACTTCGATTTCCGATTGAGCTGAAATTTTTCACGAATATATAAATCACGTGACAATGCAATCATCATAAATGACGTAGAGCTGATCTGATGATGGAGCTGGAAGGTGGCCATAGGAACTCCGTAATAAAATTGCATAAAACCATCGCATTTGGGCTCGTTTGATTCGTCTTGAAGGGTAGATGAAGGATTTAAGGAGTCAACAATAAAACTGTGTCCCAAAAATTTATTTAAAAAAAAACTCATTGATAAATTGGATTTATGCGTCGCGATCAATCTTTTAGTGATACGCCGCATTCAGTCTGTTCCTGTAACACTTTTTTTTCTTAACCTATTGGAGTGTCCTACTGCTGGGCAAAGGCCTTCCCTTTTTTCGGCCAGATCAGTGCCTGTGTTTGCCACTCTTTATCAAAGACGTCTAAGTTGTACCGCCATCTCATTTTTGGGCTGCCCCTGCGCCGGTAACACTTGCCACCACCAAATTCCCGCTACTTTGACTGGGTCATCCCGTCATCTTGTTTTATAAATTAGTTTGATAATCCAGTATCATCACATATTATCAGCTACATATGACTGCGGATCTCTATCATCATCATTTTCATTCTATCAGTCCTCACTCGTCATCTTTGATTTCTTCGCAGATGTAATGCGTAATGATAATTTCAAATAACAATTCGTTGGTCCATAAACCTAGGTACTGAAAGCCAGATTTCAAACCCCTAACCTGTGCATGAGAGGTGGTAGGTTAAGAGTCCTCAGTACGCTCCTTTCTCCATACAAACGTAGTTACGTTTTAATTCGCAAACTACTAAAATTTGGTGCCAATCTGATAGGCACCAAAGGACCATGGGCAACTTTGTATGGAGCATGGTTCTGAAACCAACAGAGCTGAAACTTAAGTCATTAAATAGGTCTTTAAATCTACTTTATTTCATTATATGGGCACAAAGCCGAATTCCATTGCAGAACTGAGATATTTATATTTCAGTCAGAGTAAATAAGATCTATTAAAAAACAGGTTCTCTTTGAGATAGAGATAGGTACTTAAGAATAGATACCTAGGTAGAAGAGGTTTTAAATGACTCGAAATAATATTATTATTGGTAAAACACGATATTCAACAAGAAATGACACCGAACGAATTATTAATGGAACGGTCAATATACCTACCTTCATTTTTTAAATTGGGTTTGCTCAAGGGGATGGCATGTCTAATCTGACAGCGTGCGAGCGGGATGCATTTATACATTTCTTAATGTGAAAGATGAGAGAAGTAATAGATTTTTTGTCCTTATCGGCGTACCAGCTTTTTTGTGTTTGCCACAGCTGAGCTGTGGCAAATAAAAAGAGTAGTCATTATGTCAGTGTGACTTGGTGTGATCAACAAAATTATTTGATATAAGAGAAATATTACAAATATTTTATGATAGTGCACTGTTCTTACTAATATACGTTTGCCCCTATAAGATAGCGATTATAATTCGCTCGACCATCAGGTATAAAAGACGTACCCAGCAAAATTATGATAACATAACCTTTCGTGCGTAAGTATTTCATTTTGGCCATTTAAACTCATCTTGTTCGGTATGATAGAGTTACGTAAGTTATATTTAGCTCGTGTTCTATTAAATTGACCAACTATCTTTGAATAATAACATAAATTAATCATTTTCAAAATACCGATGTTTTTAATATTATCCGCCCAAATTACGATGTTGCTTACTATGTATGCCACCATGAGTCAAGCTGTATTTTTAATTTAGCCACAGTTCGGGATACCAGCTATGAAATATAAGAGTGCCCACCAGATACCCAATATCTGGGGAAAAGCTATGCTGCAAAAATAAAATAAATAAACTCAGGATAATAATATGAATGTGTAAGTCACTTTGTTAGTAACGCTTTCACACGAAGTAGTAACTAGTAATGAGAAATAATGATGATCAACTGAGACGTTTTTTACCGACTTCATTAAGGAGAAACGTCAACATTCGACGGGATCTTTTTTGGATTTATGTACACCGAAAATAAATGAGTAAACATATACTTGCATTTTCATTTCTTCTGTAGTAGGTACCTGATGGTATCTACCTAGCTAGAAATACAGGGAGTCCATTTTGGTGGACTAATTTGGGAATCTCAAATCATGGAAAAACCTGTAATAAAAACTACATGTCTTTATAACAGGTCTTTCCGTGTGCCACTCTAGTAAATATCTTCTGTATATATAAAAGCCATGTAGATAGCTGAAATTTGGTAAGTAACCTACATTTACCACTATTGTTTCTCTAAATCTTAACCGTCAGTCAAAGTCGCGTGTGATAGCTAGTTATTGGAGTGGGGTAATTTTTTACCCACCTTGCCACCCCATGTACTTGACGCACACATACACATTTTATATGCCTATCCCTTACCGGGGTACGCTATATAGCGCATCTAGGAGATACTTAATCTAAGGGTTTGCTCAATACCTACCCTCCAGAATATGAATATTCTCCGAATGCATTTATCGTAGCTCGTACTCACCGTGACTAAAATATAAATATCTCAGTTCTGCAATGGAATTCGGCTTTGTGCCCATATAATGAAATAAAGTAGATTTTAAGACCTATTTATTGACATAACTCTCAATGCGGTTGGTTTCAGGCCCATTTTGACGCATGGTCCTTTTACAAGTAATAGTGGAGCAGAGACATTAGTGTCCAAAATATACTTTGATTGTAATAAATTGGATTGGATAAATTGTAAAGGTCACGGGAACGCGGTGGATGCGACTGGCACAGGACCGGTCTGAGTGGCACGCCTTGGGGGAAGCCTATGTTCAGCAGTGGACGTCTATCGGCTGAAATGATGATGATGATAATGATGATGATGTAATAAATTGAATAACAAAGAAACTAGGACCATTTTAGTTTCCCCCATAGAATCTTCAAAATTAAGTTTTTTGGCTGTAAGTTAATTGTGTTTTATTTTACCACGACTTCTACTAATTTCGGACACTCACAATAATGATTTTATTGTATGTACCAAGTTTTGAGTCAATCTGTTTAGTGATTTGGGAATAAAAGCGAAACTACGTTTGTAAGAAAAGTTGAGAAGCGCCGTGCGTACTGGGGACTCTTAAATCTAGAAGCAATAGCACGGCTTCTTGGGTTATTTTTATTTCAACCAAATTATCTTTATCAGGTTGGTATAAATAAGAAAAGATCTTATAACTTTAATAATGGGATTCTTTCTCTATGTAACTTTTCCAACTATTAGTGTAATTTCTTCAATTTATCTTATAATTTTCTCACTTATTACTCTAAATCGTCGTCTTGTAATGACAGGTCGGTAAGTTCGCACATTACCTGCTAGAGAGTCGGGGCCTGTGTAATTTAAAAACAATAGAGAAATATAGAGATGTGCTGAGACCACGTATACTACAAGCCTTGAGTATGCAACCTGCGGTAGAGATTATTATTAACGGCCTATAATAACATATGGACGAACAGTGCCTAACAGAATATGTCAAAATATATCGAGCAAACTGACATTAGAAAATACGTTCCAATATGCTAATAACGCCTCTTTATAATATGTGTCAAGATAAATGTTTTATAAAATGTAAACCTAACACTTAAGTGTCAAATTTACTGAGCGCCAAACGGGCCATTTTTCTCCGGCTGATTGTGAATTACTATAGATCAATGTTATTGGCGGTTTTGTGTGTCACCTCGACCATGGCTGATCTATTTTGACGGCCCTTTTGAGTTTTGTTACAGTTCACAAATGCTAGAGATTAATGTTTTTGATGTTCCAAATTAGCTTTAAACATTAAAAGCACCGAAAATAAAGTGTAATAGCTCTTTTATAAGCCGTGGTGGCCTAGTGGTTCGACCTACCGCCTCTCATGCAGAGGGTGGGGGGTTCGATTCCGGCTCGCACCTCTAAGTTTACTTATGTGCGAAATTCAATTTGAATTAACCACTGTGCTTTTCGGTGAAGGAAAACATCGTGAGGAAACCTGCACGCATCTACGAAGTAATTCAAAGATGTGTGTGAAGTCTCCAATCCGCACTGGGCCAGCGTGGGGACTATAGCCCAAACCCTCTCGTGATGAGAGGAGGCCTGTGCCCAGCAGTGGGACGCAAATAGGCTGTGGTAGTAATAGTAGTAGTAGTAGCTCTTTAGTTACATCACAGATTACATCCATGGCAAAAAGAAATGTGGCCAACCTTAGGAGGGCTCCCAAGGTACCTTTCCTCTTTTTGTTGAAATGACGACTGGATTTACAGGACTAAATGGCGTTTTATCTTTGGATGGACTAGATATAAGTGGGAAAAAATCCTCTACGTGATCTTAGTTAATTTGTGTCATTCTTCTAAGGTCACTTCTTGAAAAACCCCATGTCCATTCCAATCGTGCCAAACACATGGAAGAGAATCGATAATTAAAAAAAAAAAAATTGTTTATTGGTTACGTTTCAAATATCAGTGAGTAAGGTAGAGATCTCCCATTAAGTATGACAATACTTGTGGCGGGAGATCTCGCTCTTCCAATGACGGAGTAGTAATTAGTTACATAACCACTAAAATTAGATGTAAAATGCTTATATTCTAATTTACAATAAAAAATCTTGTTTATATATATTGGGTGTGTGTGAATGTGCGTGTGTGTGTGTGTGTGTGTGTATGTGTGTGTGATTACGTGTGTGTATGTGTGCATATGTGGCTAATATATCTTATTTATTAACTTACTAATGTGTGGAATCGTTAAGGTTTAAAAATAAAAACAATTTCACTTTTCATTAATTTCCCACGCGTCATTATTTTCCTAAGTCCAAAATAACCGCAGCCTTTATGTACCTACGTGCGACCACGTGAGGTCTAATTTTGTTTTTCGTTACGAAATACTTTCTTTTGTGGTATAAGTGAATTGCACGTAACGAGAGTTTGTAAACATTGTAACGAAAAATGCCGAACAATATAACACTACTACTACTACTACTACAGCCTATTTGCGTCCCACTGCTGGGCATAGGCCTCCTCTCATCACGAGAGGGTTTGGGCTATAGTCCCCACGCGGGCCCAGTGCGGATTGGGGACTTCACACACATCTTTGAATTACTTCGCAGATGCATGCAGGTTTCCTCACGATGTTTTCCTTCACCGAAAAGCTCTGTGGTAAATTTAAATTGAATTTCGCACATAAGTAAACTTAGAGGTGCGAGCCGGAATCGAACCCCCGACCCTCTGCATGAGAGGCGGTAGGTCGAACCACTAGGCCACCACGGCTTCATCAACACATATAACACTACACTACAAGGTTACTAAAGACACGGCCGTTAATAATATTCCAGCTGCATATTTTTCTAGTAGTGGGTAGTTTTTGTTAGCGGTAGGGCCTGGTGCTAGGTCCGTCCGGGGTGGTACCACCGTTTTTCCCCGCTAACCTGCCGCCAAATAGCAGTGGTCGCACTGTTGTGTTCCGGTAGGGCTTCATCAAGGTGGAACGGAAGAAGAAGCCCGCCAGTCGGAACCAGTGCGGCACCGCACCGACCGGACCGAACCACCTGCTGCGTCCCGCGATACCCACGACGCAGCTGTACGTGTCCCGCCTGCATCACTCCACTAAGAGCGAGGAGATTGTGGAGTATGTACGAGTGAAGACCAAATTCACTCTGAGGGTTGAACGGTTGGAGCCACGCCACAGCGTGAATTTTAGTTCGTTCGTGGTGAGGGTTCCCACCGAACATCTGTCAACCTTCACGAGAGAGGAATTTTGGCCGAAGGGAGTCGTGTTCCGTCGCTTCCGTGGAAGACTGAACAGCGATTCCAGAGTGCGCCTCACGACGAAGAAGCAATCGTGTTAGTTTTTAAGATTCATTTTAATATGTATGTTAGTCTTTAAGGTATATGTAATATGGGCCTAGATGCCTGAAATAAAATGTATTATTATTATTATTATTAAGGCAGCTGGTGAAATTTCTGGCACAGAGTCATTCCATCCTAGGCCTCAGAGTAGGCAACGCATTCGAGATCTTATGGTTTCTTAATTCATAGGATTTCGGTGTCCATGGGCCGCAGTAACCACTTACCAATCCTGTAGAAAAAATCCTATTCAATTTTCCGAGGAAAACACTAACTGAAGAAAAGCTAAAAAAGTTTCAAAGAAAAGCTAACAATACGACTAGTTGAAACGTTATCAAAGCATCAAGTCCATGCCTGTCAACTAATCTTGATACTTTCTTAGATAGCCGGCGAAACTCGACGTGCTTACGTTTATTTAGTGCCTTATGCACTTGACCAACTTTACTATAATTTACCGCACAACTAAAGAAAGCTTTCAGATAAAAGAATAATACACTCTTTGTCAACGGCATAAGAGCGTTACCTTATGCAATATTAGCCTTGTCATGCTGTAATTTTGCGACCTAGAACGAAAGTGTTTATAAAAGCAGCTTCCTACGACCAATCAGTAACATAATGACGGAGTTTTTACATGTACAGTCGAGTTCGCCAATATATATTTTGCACCTTACCACGTTGTAATAAGGTCCATGAACTCGACTGTACACACCTACAATGATAAATTACCACTTCTTTTGCAGATAGGCAATTCGGGAAGTTAATTTTGCTCGTTTGAGGAATATTTCAAGATTAAACCAACATTGAAGAAATTTGACATGCACTTAGTTTGTCAATGTATATCTACACATACTACCCATTTTCATGGAGATAATATTGAATTTATCTCTTATAACATAAGAAAAATAGCATCGCACAAAAATACTGTGAAAATCTAGAAGTGAACTATGAGTACTAAAACATAAAAAAATCCAAAGTAAGAGTTTTATAACGCAAAGCACCGCGGCAATATCATAATTCTGCTGGTTCATCCAAGTTAATGCGTTTACACACGTAAAAGTTGCTTAAATGACTTGTTATTTTGGTACTTATATGAGTTTGTTTTAGTCATTGATCTATTATAAGTAAGGATTCACAATCAGCCGGAGAAAAATGGCTCCGTCAAAACGGGTGCCCGAACAGCTAGGGCACACCTTTGGCCTTCGTTATAAAGAGGAGTTATCAGCATATTGGAACGTATTTTCCAATGTCAGTTTGCTCCATATATTTTGTCATATTCTGTTAGGCACTATTCGTCCATATGTTATTGCTTATTATAGGTCAATGGTTTTAGTATTGTATTAGTTATATATCTAAACGCGTTTTAGGAATATAATAATCATGAATTGAACCAAATTAAAATGGGACCAATTTGGAAGTGCCACTTTTCGATGAAAAAAATAATCATCGAAATCGGTTCCTAATTATTATTGGCAGTGTAATCGCGTAACGGGTCTCAAGTTGATTAAAAACATAAACTATATAAAGTTTGGAGCTCTTAGTAGAAACTAACTAACCAGTATTACCTATATTATAATACCATCTTCTGCCCGCGACTTCGCCCGCGTGGAATTCAGTATAGCGTTCGCGCAGGCACCATGCATTTTTCCGGGATAAAATATATGTTGACCAGTGTTACAAACTACCCCATACTAAATTATGTTGCAACCAATCCAGTAGTTTTAGAGTTAAATCCGGACATAGATACATACACAATTTATCTAAAAATGTTTATTTCGTTTTCAGTACTTATCATTTAGGTATATACTCCCCTCGACTGGACAGTTTCTTTTAATTTTCAAGTTAGAGATGCGATTTCTACAGTCTTATTTTTGGGTGTTATTGGTATAGTAGATTCTTTCACTTTCGTTTTCACTGAAGACATTCTTTCTAGGCTTCAAACGCTTGTCGTCGAAATATCGATTTCTAACTAGATCACTTCCGTAAATCGATTTTCCCTCACGTAGGTGTAAGCTGTCAATGCCGTTATTTGAATACGTATCATCACATTATCTGAAATATTGACTTGTACGCCGTGATCGAGGAGTATAGTACCACTTAATGGTAAATACGTGGTCACAGGACAAAGCTAGAGCGCAGTTGAGAAATTGTAGTCGTTTTTTTTGTGGCCGTTTTGAAGTTGTCCGCAGAACAAAGTTTTTGCTTTAAACTTTTAGACATGTATTGTTGTTTCCTGATACAAAAACCACATGTAATGCTTTTTACCCATTTGTTATAGAAGTTTTGTTATTGGGACAGTCTTCTATAGATCATAATAAAATTATAAGCCTTTTGACACTATTATAGTAATTTGTTAACTTGAAAATATAAGCATATCCAATTTCAAGGAGTCAACTATATGATATTCAGTTTTGTGAATAGCTACCGCCACCACATAAACGGTCTAATTTACTTCATACCGCCATGTGTGCGTGCTGAGACAACCATCAACTATGCGTTGAAAGTGTTGGTGGTGCTTTTTAAATAATAATATAAAAATCGAAGCGTTTTAAAATGTGAAGGCGCGGGGCTTTAGATAGTAGAAAATCTCTACCTACTGTAAAAAGATAAACATATCTCTGTATTCGACTTAACATCTTTCACTACTGTTCATTCATGATATTGTATAAATGAAAGTGCTTTTTCGGTAGTATAAGAGGCGCATTGGAAGCTTTTGTTTATTTAATGGTTAGCAAGTGTCGAATACGCGAGTCATCAATCAAATCAAACATCAAATATAATCATTTATTCAGCATGTTGACTGTTATGTTGGCGTATTAGCACGTTTTGAATCTACCACATAGAATAATAAATTATCACGATTTCTTATCTTATTATCGTAACTGTAAGGGAACAATTGCAAATTCAAATTGTTCATTGCATAATATCACATTACAAAGAAAATGAGGAACTTATTATGAGTAAGGTAGGTATACTCGTATGATTATCATTTCTGATCTCTCTGAGTTTGAAGGCGGTTTTTAGGGTTCCCAAGTCCACAAGGAACCCTTATAGTTTCGCCATGTCCGTCCGTCCGTTTGTCCGCACTGTTGCTCAGAGATGCTTAGTTTTAGAAAGCTGTAATTTGGCACGAATATACATAAGTATTAGTTACGCTGACAAAGTGGTACAATAAAATTTTGAAATATATTTTTTATAGGGTACCTCCCCTACTCGTAAAGTGGGGAATATTTTTTTTTTTCTTGCGTAGCCCATTGTGCGGCTATCGATGAATAGGTTTTAAAAAAATATTGTGAGTTTGTTAAAACCATTTTTTGATTAAGTGATGCGTTTGTGAAATATTAAGCTTTAAACGTGTCCCCTCCCCCCCCCCCTGCCAGTTAAATGGTGGTATTTGGATGGCTGAAAAAAATCACGGTTGTTGCATATATAACGTAGTTGAAAGGAAAACTATCACAGCTAAGAAGCTGTACAAATTTACGAGTCATAGTCGACCAACTTATGAAATGATTAAAAAACCAATGATTTTTATCGACCGGCAGGGGCGTCGGGCGGGCACGTCATACCACGGGCTAGCTAGATGCTAATAAGTCTTAGAAAGGTACTGTGGGCATCCTCAACTTCGGAACCCTATACTTTGCGCGTGGCCCGACACGCACTTGGCCGGGTTTTTTTTTAAATACGTAAGCTTGGTCGGACGCAGCCGACATTTGGCGCCAAAAGATAAACCTACTTGCACCAAGCTCGGGTTAGTCTTGGCTCAGACTTTGTTGTGCAACTTGACTCCAATTAGAGGGTAAACCAACCAAGAGGGTAAATGCAACTGGGCCACCTGTTCACCCACTGACCACTGCCTAGAAACCTGGTGATTTGCATGGCTTTATTAGAGGTCTAGTCTAGGTTATCGTAGCACAGAATATTTAATAGTACTTAATCGTAGGAACGGATATGACGATGGGGGGTTTTATCTTGAGGTACTACTAATAAAAAGGCATTTGAGTCATCGTATCTGTGTGTACACAAAACACAAATAATTTACTCGAGGAAACAGGCCAAACCAGAACACTTTTACACGTCGTTATCAAATGAACTGAAGGTAAGTATTTACTTAAATGAAAATGTCAAATACATAAATTAATAAGAAAATAATAGAGTAGGTACTGTGACGAGAAACGGAGGGATCGTCATATGGTAGCGCTATGAGGTACTCCTTGAAGTTAAATGAAAAGATAGGGTTATAATAATACTTCTTGTGTATTGTTTTTATCATCATCATCATCATCCACAGCCCATAGTAGTCCACTGCTGGACGTAGGCCTCACCCAATGCACGCCAATGAGCTCTGTCCAAGGCGTGCCGCATCCAATCTACACCTTGCGCAAATCGTCACTCCACCTGGCAACAGGGCGTCCTACACTTCGCTTGCCTTGTCGTGGTCTCCACTCAAGAACGCGTTTACTCTAACGACTATCCGCAGTTCTCGCGATGTGACCGGCCCACTGCCACTTCAAAGAGCTTATTCTTTGGGCTATGTCGACCACTTTCGTTCCCTGCCTGATCACCTCATCCGGCGGATCCGATCTTTCAGAGAAACGCCGAGCATAGCCCTCTCCATAGCCCTTGGAGCTATTGTTTTTTATAGTAGGGCCTAAGTACAAGCGCACGTTGCTACAACGAGCTTCAGACTACTTCTAGACATTCCAGAACCGCTTTCTTTTTTTAATATTCAAATAATTAGTAGTTCTAAACCGTTTTACAAAACTATAGCCCTAAAGAGTTCGTATAGCGAGGGCTATACCAACTCTACAGTACCTACCTACCTACTACTACAGCCTATTTGCGTCCCACTGCTGGGCACAGGCCTCCTCTCATCACGAGAGGGTTTGGGCTATAGTCCCCACGCAGGCCCAGTGCGGATTGGGGACTTCATACACATCTTTGAATTACTAAGCAGATGCGTGCAGGTTTCCTCACGATGTTTTCCTTCACCGAAAAGCTCAGTGGTAAATTCAAATTGAATTTCGCACATACGTAAACTTAGAGGTGCGAGCCGGAATCGAACCCCCGACCCTCTGCATGACAGGCGGTAGGGCGAACTACTAGGCCACCACGGCTTTACCCTACCTACCTATACTTTTCTAATTAAAATAAAATGTATAACTCAAGAGCTCGACAGATATCGCCACAAAATTTCGAATAGGGATAGATTGTACCAATAATAGGTAATAGGGAACCCCACCCCAACAAACAAACCAACTTAAATTCACATTTATTTTGCATCCTGTCAATAATATTACTTACTCATTACCTTTGGCTCCACACAGTCTGTCATTTTATTCGACTTATTATATAATTTATCTCACACACTTTCCCACAGTATCAAGTTAGCACAGTAGGGAACCTGTATTCTGACGCAATAATATTGAGGTCAGCAAAAAACTAAATCAAATCGGCGACGTATTCTGAATATTCATGGTACTTCCGGACATCCGTATACGCTTTCACTATATAGAAATTACGTAATAAACGTGTAATAAATTCGATTTGACGCGCTAGATTTGACGTATTTTACTAAAAAGGTAAATTGCGCGTGAACTTTGTGATGACTTAGTGTATTACCAGTATGTAGATCAAAGCTATAACAGTATGTAGCAAACAGATAGACTTCTATCCATATAATACGCGTAATATAAATTAAATGCTGTTCGATAAAAGACATGAAAGGCAAACTAATGCTTTATACTTTAAACGCGCTAATAGGGATGACGACCACTTTTTTTTCCTTAGTCTATCAGGAAGATTATTGAAAAGTATTGGACACGTATTTTTTTCTTTTTTCACGTAATCAAACTTATACGGAGCTATATTGAGTTGAAATATCGCGTAACGTCACGGTTAGGTACGATTTATACCTAACGGTGACGTAGTTAGCCCCTACTCTCCAACTTTAAAGCGTTTTATCTTAGTAATTCTTTGGTAATTTGATAAAACAAAAAATACGTGTCTAATTTTTTTTATTACCTGACTGACGGATGAATTAGAATTTCGATTTCTTCACCCTGTCGTCATCCCTATTGTGTATATTTGTCTGTTTCTTTCTATCTTTATTTATTTACACAAGCGATCTCAGGAACTGGCTCTAACGATTTCGACGAAATTTAGAATATAGGGGTTACCGGAGGCGACAAATTGATCTAGTTAAGTCTCATATCTGAAAAAACTCGGTATTAGTTATTTTCACCTGAGCAAAGTTCGGTCGCCCGTACTTTTTCATAATGAGACCAAATCTTAACAACTATTAAATATATTTTTTTAACATCTGCTAAATTATAGGTAACCTTTTTGCATGTCTTTGATAAAAATGTAGAGCAAAGAAAAAAGTACTGATTTGCGATAAACTATATTTTATTTAGTAAGCAAATATATTTTGGTATTATTCTAAAGTTAAAAGTTAGTTCAGGCGTACAAGAATAGGATTATGTGTGTCATCAATGTCAGTGTCTTAAAAACATGTGCATGTCTGATGTAGACATGTAAATGTTTCAAAGTTTACATAATAATGTCAATAAAAGATTACCTATTATAACTAAGTACTAAAATAAACTACTGCGCTCGAAGCTGTCGACCATTATGTATACCTGGGACAAACAGTCCAGTTAGGTAGGTCCAACTTCGAGAAAGAGGTCAATCGTTGAATCCGACTCGGCTGGGCAGCGTTCGGGAAGCTTCGCAGTGTCTTTTCGTCCAAATTACCGCAGTGTCTCAAGTCTAAAGTCTTCGACCAGTGTGTGTTGCCAGTGATGACTTATGGTTCCCAGGCGTGGGCGCTTACGATGGGTCGCATAAGAAGGCTCAAAGTCACTCAGAGGGCAATGGAAAGGGCTATGCTCAGGGTTTCTCTGCGTGATATAATCGGAAATGAGGATATCCGCAGTAGAACTGTGGTCACCGACATATCCCGAAGAATTGCGAACCTTAAGTGGCAGTGGGCGGGGCACATTGCTCGCAGGACTGATGGCCGATGGGGCCGGAAATTTCTCGAGTGGCGTCCGCGAACCGGGAGACGAGCTGTCGGTAGGCCTCCAACAAGATGGAGTGACGACATCGTGAAGGTCGTGAGAAACCGGTGGAAGCAAGTAGCACAGGACCGGTCTGAGTGGCGAGCCTTGGGGGAGGCCTATGTCCAGCAGTGGACGTCTTTCGGCTGAAATGATGATGATGATGATGACTATAATAAAGTTCCGAATACACTAAAACGACAATACAAGTAGATGATATTCCAAATAATATTATAGTTGTCCAAATTGTAGGTAAAGATTTACACGTTCTCTAATGTTTTAAAGTACTTACACATTAAAACGATAAAAAAAATATGACATCTCTTATTCAAAACTTTACTTGTCTTCATTTTTCAGTAACTTACTAATTTCCACGTCCTGATTAAGCCATAGCACAAAAATTTACTAAATGCAGTGAACTGTTAGAAATAGAAATGCGTTTGTAATTAACGATACAGCTAATAATAAAAAGGCTAGACCAATGGGGACTATCGTTTATTTGCTCACCGGTTGGCGCCACTGTTAACTGAGGTCCAGAAGTATAGCTGTCAAAAGCGACTTTATAAGATCGGCGCCGAAACAAAGTTTTCAATCTTGAATCTCATTAAGTTTATTAATTATAAATAACTATAATCATGATGATGAGTATCGAGTAGCTATTCACACGCGATAGCTCCCATTAACATAAGAATCTATTTTCTATCGTAATATTCATTTAATAAGTATATTTGCGGTAGGACCTGGTGCCAGATCTGTCCGTGTTGTTACCATCATCTTACCCGCTAACCTGCCGCCAAATAGCAGCCTGTGTAATTATAGGCACAAAGGCATTCCATCTTAGGCCTCAGGGTAGGCAACGCATTCGAGATCTTATGATTTCTCAATAATAAATCATAAAATTTCGGTGTTCATGGAACGCATCGGCCTGAATGCTTCTAATCGTTTGCCAACCAATGACATTAAAAAAAAGTCTAGAAGTTATTAACTAAATTACCTTATTATTGCGGTTATGACTAATTAAAAGTTTGGCTTGCTCTTACATTACCCTATGTTTGGTATGCATTATTATGCATTATTTGGTACCTATACCTACATTTACTAAAGAAAATTATAACATTGACAATAACACTCACATGTGCACATATCTAATACTTTGTTTGCGATCAAACGTACGTTTGTAATGAATTATACTTACGACTTTTACTATTTTCTCCTTAATGGCTGAAAGTTTCCCACACTCAAGTTGAGTGTAACTTAAAACATTCTTAAAACAAAGCAGGCGGTTTCGAGGCGGTCATTGCGAAGTGGCTAGTCTGATGTAAGCTGTGCGATGTCTTTGACCTTTAGGCCGTGGTCACACTTGCACGGATGTTCTAGACATTACGTAAGTGTGGACGTAGGTTTATCAGGTTAGACAAACCATTTTTGCATATCCGTGAATAATGATGATTGTGACATAATGACGGAAGTATTATTATCGTTATGTGACAAAATTTTACGTTCTTATTGTCTTTAAGGAGATATGAGAGCGAGTAGGGCAGTGGTTTGATCGACCTACCGCCTCTCATGCAGAGGGTCGGAGGTTCAAAACTGGCTCGTGGCTCTATGTACTGTAGAGTTAGTATAGCCCTCGCTATACTAACTCGTTAGGAGCGTAGTTTGTAAACGTTCTAGAATAACTGATTATTTGAATATTAAAAAAGAAAGCGATTCTAGAACGTATAGTATTAGTCTGAAGCTCGTTGTAGCAGCGCGCACATGTAAACATAGGCCCCATTTTAAAACGAATATAAAAGTGATAATTATAATTCCCTATTTTTTATTTAACTTCAAGGAGTACCACGCACTACCATCTGACGATCCCCCAGTTTCTTGTCACAGTACTTACTACCACAGAATATTTAATTTTAATAGTACTACATACAGAATGGCCACGGAATCAACCGCATGAATCTAGCCGGTGCGCAACTCGCGCCTCTGAATAAAATAACTAAATCTAAAATATAATGAAATGGTTTGAGGAAGTGAAAACTAAACCAGACTAAATAAAGTAGATAGATATAGGATGTCACTCTGACAATAATAACGAATCGAATGTTCACCTTTTTCGTCAGAATAAGCGCTAGGGTGGAAAACAAATACATATACATACAAGAGTGGAAAAGTTGCCTGCTTATCGGTATTTTATAGGATACACTTTGGAGAGTGTGCGGGGGAATTGTTTGATTTAATTCCACCATCCCCATTTCGTCACTACGGGACTAGACTTGGTCTTGGATTCCATCGAAATGTTGTAGATATGATATTCCTCCAGCACTTACGAAGCGCTTCGATTCATGCTTCATCATGCATGCGAACAGCTAAGGAGTGGATCGAATTCTCTACCGGCCGGTGTCTTCCCCGATAGTTATAACTTGGATCTTTTCAAGTCGAGAGTGAACATGTACTATCTAAGTAAGCATGTATCACCTTCGACCGCATCGTCACTTACCATCAGGTGAGATCGTGGTCAAATGCTTGCTTATAGTAATAATAATAATAAAAACCGGCCAAGTGCGTGGGCCACGCGCAAAGTATAGGGTTCCGAAGTTGACGATGCCCACAGTACCTTTCTAAGACTTATTAGCATCTAGCTAGCCTGGTAGGCTGGTATGACGTGCCCGCCGGACGTCCCTGCCGCTCGAGAAAAATGGTGGTTTTTTAATCATTTCATAAGTTGGTCGACTATGACTCGTAAATTTGTACAGCCTACAAATACACACTGTGATAGTAGCTGTGATAGTTTTCCTTTCAACTACGTTATATATACCACAACCATGATTTTTTTCAGCCATCCAAATACCACCATTTAGCTGGCAGGGGGGGACACACGCGACTCTAACAAAAAATAGCACTTTAAAGCTTAATATTCCACAAACGCATCACTTAATCAAAAAATGGTTTTGACAAACTCACAATATTTTTTTAAGACCTATTCAACGATATAAAGAAAAAATATATTTTAAAAATTTTATTGTACCACTTTGTCAGCGTAACTAATATGTATGTTCATGCCAAATTACAGCTTTCTAGAACTAAGCATCTCCGAGCAATAGTGCGGACAGACGGACGGACGGACATGGCGAAACTATAAGGGTTCCTAGTGGACTTCGGAACCCTAAAAAGTGTGCAAAAGTCGTAACCCATATTTTGGCTTTGCCGTCGGGTAAAGTGGTAGAAAAGAATGGTGTTTGCGAGCGAAACAGCCAAGTTTCACTGCTCTTTCCCACAAGGGGCTAAGGTCACAAGTTCACGAGTAGATGTCGATAAGTCGTTTCACTCATACACGATTTGTGAACGCCGTGCGCTTAGCCATTTACTTATTATTATAGGTTATTCTTCTTCCAACAAGATGGAGTGACGACCCTGTAAAGGTCGCGGGAACGCGATGGATGCGAGTGGCACAAGACAAGACCGGTCAGAGTGGCGCTTGAGGGAGGCCTATGTACAAGACATATGTACTGACGCTGTGCCACCTTAAGACGCTGACAAGAGCTAATGACCAATGCTAATGCAATCGAGGCAGGCAACTGTCACAACGGAGAATGTCTGTTTGCATTGGAGGGAGCGAGAAGCACGACCGCGGCATGTGGGCGATATACGTAGAAAATCAGAAAAATGAAGATTAAAAAAATCCCACATTGCAAGAACAGTATAAATTAGCAATTTTTTTGGTACGAGATTTTAATTATAGAAATTTGCGTTACCAAAACAAACTTATGGAGCCGTTTAAATAGGATTAGAAGACGTAACTTCACTTTTTTTTGTCATTGAACCGGTTAGTAATTAATGAATAATTAATTACTAACCGGTTAATCATGATGATGATGATGATGAATTTTCTCAACATAAAACCAGTTCAGAGAAACAAAATTTTCACTCATACTTTTCTGAGGCCGACTTCTCATATTAATTTGAACCCTCGAGTATCCACGTGATAAGTATAGATCAAACCACCATCATAATTAGGCTACCTATCATTTCAAAAACAAAGTCATTGAAACGTATTTAAGTTTATATAACGTAAAATAAGTTTAATATTTACAACTAGGTAGGTATGAACATGTTAAACAACTCTGATCATAATGGCTGAGTTTGGTTGAAATAATTATAATAAATTATAAGCTAATTATTTTAATGGTGCCCTTTCTTTTCACTTTTTAACTAATTCCAGTTTTCACTGTTTTTACGTCTAGCTATGTTAATTATTGTTTAATCTAAAATTGAAAGCGACTCGTGAAAAAAAGAGAACTGTTCTCGTTTAAACTTATTCATATTTATACACGAGTCACAATTGTCTTCAAGCATTTGAAAAAAAGAAAATGGAATTATCCTAATACCAATATCCTATACGCTGGTAAATTCTGACGCGTAAAAGTGCCCCTATGTGGACAATTTGCTGAATAAATCATTTGAACTGAATCGAATTGAACCTAGCCTAGGCCCTTCAAATTTTAACAATGGTAAGTAAGTTATTTATGATGAAGACAGAAAGAACATTCAGTTATCGAGTAAAGTAACCAACGACGATCTTAATTCACCGTCACTTCCAGACAAAGTCAACAATCGACTACGTTCATCGAACGTTCGAGAATCATCTAGAAAGGTCGATCCGTGTTAAGCTCACGTCGCGTCGGAGTGAAAGTGATCACACGGCGTAGTGAAAAATTGCAGTTCGGCACTTGTGTGGTGGCACCTGTGGTGTGAACATACGGGCGGCTGTTGCGTCGAGCAAGTTGGCTGACTTGTTGGCGAACTTGATACCTAACGAAATTGTGAAAATGAGTGGTAAAAGTATTAAGTAAATAAGGAACTGAATAAGGTTTCATCTAACTAATAATTATTGGATATGTGAAAGATTAGATTGTGTTATTGATTGTTATTCAATTATCGCTAAAAGGGAATTAAGTTTAGTTTTAGCACACAGTTCTTAGCTTGGAGTGTAAAATATCTATAATACCTAAACGCTTTTTATAGATATAGGATACAACATTTCTCAAATATAATCACTTAGTCACTAAAAAGAGAGATCGGAAGTTTTGATATTATATTAGTTTAAGTAAAAAAATACGCAGACGAAGTTTTACTTAATAAATATACGGCTACAGAATTATAAGGAAGCTGATTGACTGATAATTCAAACATGCCTAGCCAGAATAACCTAATCATACCCGCTAATGCTATTGAACATTTGAAGATAGATTTTTCATATAGCACAAAAAGCACTGAAAAGGGGTGAAATTGAGAAATTTATTTGTATAAAAATCTATGCATGTAAAAACATGCGAAAACGAATTTATTATTATTTAAGAATGTATTATTTACGAGTAAATACGTAGCAGATTTGAAATACTTAAATTAAACTGATTTTTAACATTTTTGACGTCTTGGTAAACTGTACTGTTGTCGTATTTTACTCACATTTCTAATTGGAAATTGTTTCAAATGATTCTTCTAGTAAAAGTAAGTTACATTACATACACTACTATAATGACTTGCTAAGTTGGAGTTAGAGTTTATTCTCAATGTAAGAAATACATTGGGATCGGTGTATTGACGTGGACGGATATAAAACGGTTTAAAATATTTATGAAGAGGTACATTTTTACACTTGTCACTTCCTACTGAGCTATTTATAACTAAACTAACTCTATATATCTTCTTCTTATATATAAAAATGAATTGCCGTGTGTTAGTCTGGCTAAGGCTCCAGAACTGCTGAGCCGATTTGACTGATTGGTTTTTGTGTTGTATTCCCCGTGGTGTGGGTTTAGAACGAAAAAAAAAGAGTAATCTAAAGGAAAAATAACTTTTTATGGGAATACTTGGTGATACGAAGTTCACCGGGCCGACTAGCCCTAATAAATTAAAACAAACAAAATATTATGAAAACCATTTGCTTAACTGAAAAGAAAGAAAGAAAGTTATCACTTAAAAACCATATCGGTAGGTACTTACATAGAATGAACGAATGAATAGATTATATTTAAGTAAATGAAAAAAGACAATAATCTTGACTTGATACTTAGAATACTTAATTTAATTATATACATATTATGAAAATATGAGATACAATTACAAATCAAATTAAAACTACTCGAAAATAACTGAAAACTAGTACTTAATTGCTCATCGAGCGGCTCGACCAACAAGCTCGCTGGGTATTTCCTCTGTGTTTTTCATCGACTACTCGCACCAACCGCTTTCAAGTTACCGACGACCCAAGACGAGGGTTTCGGATAAGGTATTAAATTTTACGTGTGATATAACTTCATTTAGTGTATACATGTAAATTGGGTTTGAATGATTTTAAAACGGAATTATTGAAAACGTCATAGCATATTTGAAGAGGTTAGGCTTTAGTAGAGTTGAAGACCGTTAACGCATTCCGAGATATATTGGTTTTTTATCCGATTACATTCCGAATTTTTAAACAAAAAACAATACTTAGGTACTGATACTTTGGATTTGATTTAGACCTATGGGCGGCGGTAATCTCCCTAAGTCTGAAAGCTAAAAAAAATGTGGATTGGGTGGTTTCACATTAGGTATTTAAAAGAAATCGGCTACAGATTCCAAACATGAATACAACAGGAGGTAATATCACTGAACTCTTTGAGTTTGATACCAAAATCATACATGCTAACAAAATTGGAGGAGTTTCCATCATTTTCTCATTGATCATTGTAACTGAACCAAACTAAAATGGGACCAATCCGAAGGTACTACCTTTCGATTAGAAAAATAATCATCGAAATCGGTAAACAAATTGACAGAGTAATGCCGTTACATACATACAAAAAAAAAACAAAGGTACAGACGAGTTGAGAACCCTCCTACTTTTGAAGTCAGTTAAAAAGTTTCAAGAACTAAAATACGATCTACTTTATACCTAAATAGAGAGAGATCACGTACTGCAATGACCATAATGACACACTGACTAGGTATGTAAATGAGAAACGTGAAATTAGATCGCTTCAATCATCATGCTGAGTAACTTTGACGCCTGATTTGATTGACATGGAATCGTATCAACTTTAGTGTTTCAAGAAGTGTAAAGTGGATGGACGCATTTTTTTTCAACTTTACAAAGCCTCAGGCGTCCCAATGCCAGTTCCCATCTTTGTGCAAATAAGCGTCTATTGACAACAATGATGTAGGTATTGCTTATGCGTGCATAGGTACCTACTTCATTTTCAAGGCATTTTTTTCTTGCAACCTCTTGGTCAGTCAATTTGGATTTTGTTTCCTTTTGTTATTTATATATCTGACTCTATCTTAATATTTTTATTCCTACAAAGTTTTTTTTTTAGATGTAAATAAGAATAAAGTAACAACGCACGTTGTATGTAACTTTTCATACTCAGGTGATATCATGATGAACTTAATATTTAAATTTTAAAGTGATCTCACTTAACGGTAAAAATTGTATCTTACCAAATCTCCACTTCCATAGTTAGATTACATTTGAATGTAAATTATTGGCGTGTAAGGATTTGTGACTCAGTATGGCCCACTTGTAGTACCTGTAACCTACTTGGGTTAGTATACTTAGACCATAACCCATACTTAAGTCTCAAGTTTTTTGCCATGTTAGCCACATACTAGTTTTTTTTTAATAAGCATATATTAATGGTTCCTATAGGAAAACGAGCGCACAGCCCACCTGATGGTAAGTGGTCACTGTGGCCCATGTACAACGAAATACTATGTTCCAGAAACCATAAGATCTCGAATGCGTTGCCTACCCTAAGGCTAAAGATGGAATGCCTATGTGCCAGAAATTTCACCGCTGCCTTAACACCCTACCGGAACACAACAGTACGAGCACTGCTATTTGGCGGCAGGTTAGCGGGGAAAGACAGTGGTACCACCCCGTAAGGACCTAGCACCAGGCCCTACCACTACAATCTTGCCATTGATCTTGGTGGCATACCACCTATCTCTTGGATGGCTTGCTCCCCCAGTCCAGAGCATTTCACAAAGCAACCAAACATGGCATTAGACGCCGAGTTCCAATCTCTAGACAATAACAACTAGTGTCTATGATAGCAGCTATCCTACAGCTGCTGTAGCCCTCGCTAGTCCATTTGTTATATATTTATTTTGTGCCCCATATCTGAACCTTTTTGAATTTTCTCCAAAAAACTGAATTGACATAAAAAAACTATATAATTTTGGAAGCTGAGAAATGTGCCCTGTCGAGGACAACATATTTGACATACCTACCTTACAAACTTAGGAAAGCATTTGTAGATTACTTAAGTAGTTAGAGTAGATTGCAAAGTGTTGGAGTATTTGCTAAAGGCCTAATAACCACCAGTGATGTCATTATCTAAAATTCTGAAGAGTATTGCTAGCGAATATATTAAAAGTCGTGTTGCCCATTAGGTCCGTACTAAGACTGTCAATTTCCTGACATTACGGCGTACATCGGAAATAGCCAGGGAGGTTCAGATTTTCATACTTCGCCTGTACAGCGCCATCTAGATGTTGCTCATGGAGTTCAAATTTGTATGCAGGCTACTTAGGCAGCGACATCTATTTATCGCATTTAACACTTATTTCGGACGTACGCTGATTTGTTTGAAGGTTGTCATTCTAAGTTTGCCTTGCTTCTTCTATGGTACTTAGTATCTACGTTCTTTACTACAGTGGCAAGGTTAGGAGAAAATAGCTCGCAAATTTCCTTAAGGCGCTTTACCGTCGTAATGAAGACAGTTCGGCGTCATACCGCGGTTTCTGTCAAAGGTGAAGCTCTCAAGCCCACACACTCTTCAAGAATGTTTAAACAAAATATTGTGTGGCTTTACGATTTACAAGTCAAACATCAAATGATTTGAGTTTTTCTGACTATAGGTAAGTAGAAAAGTAGGACTTGATCGACAGACATTCAGTACCCGTATTGTCGTATTAAATTATATAAAGGTATGTTTTGTATTCACTAGAATGCTTTCACATAGGTAGGTAAGTACCTACCTATATAATATACAGTAACTCGTAAAGTTAAAAGCGATGATGTAATTACGGTTAATTTCATGCCAGAAAGTCTGGCATTTTTTAAGTAGGTACCTGCCTAACAACAAGAGTATGTCAAGTTTATACCTAGATTTTGTGCTACCTATAAAAATATTTGGAGCATACAGAAAACTAGTGAAATTATTGACCACAAAATGGAATCGAACTGCCGATCTTACTCTTCAGTCGCGAAGTGAAACTACTAAACCAGTTCTCACGTGGTTCTCACTGGCGTTTCACCCGAAAGAGTCTATTCACTATTCCTCGCATATGGTGCGTCGAGTAGAAAGTGAAATTTAAAAGTAACCATAAATAAAATAAGTCATAGGCAACCCAGGTGCCCGAAAATTGGTCCTACACTAAAAAAAAAAAAGGCCAAGAAACGCGTTAAACTCGCGTCGAGAGGGTTCCAATCCTTGATTATTTTCAATGACGACATTTTCAAACCGTTTCACAGGATATGTTCTTTTATATCAAAGATTTCAAATACCATGGACTTCTTAATAATTTTCCTGTAATTTATAGGTCAATAACTATCCTCCGTATTTTTTCCAAAATTTAAGGTCACATAGTTTCGGAGATAAAAAGGAAGTATTTTTCGCCTATTTTCCTAAATAACTCGAAAAGTATTAACCAAAAAAGAAATAAAAAAAAATATTTGAGACCCTCATAAGATACTTTCATTTGATATGTCACACGATATAGTTTGAAAAACTTAATTAATATTTTTTCAAATTTAGCTCCCAAAAATAGGATCCGTATAAAATTCATTTATTTTCGTTATACTTACTAAATTTTAACTTAATCGGTCCAGTAGTTTCGGAGAAAATCGACTGTAACAGACCGACGGACACACACACGAGTGATCCTATAAGGGTTCCGTTTTTACCTCTTGAGGTTCGGAACCCTAAAAAAGGTTTCTCATCACCGCCACTGCTTATCTACGAGTACGTCCCACTGCCTGGACACGGTCCTCCTCCCTCATCCCGACATGTTTTGGATTATAAACCCCAAGTCGACATAGTGTAGATTGAGGAATTCACAACGCGAACAAGCAGGTTACCTCACAAGTTGTTCGTTCACCAAAAAGCTTAGTCGGTAGATCTAATTTGAATTTCGCACAAAGTACTTTTACTCACAGGTGTTTGTTGAGATTTGTATCACCCACTGCACGAAATGCAGTCAAACCAGCCTACAACGGCTTCTACAAACATTCATCATTTAGTATTATCACAGAGACATCTGTGTCATTTCGTGGACAGTTTACATCTGTATGATTTCAAAGGTCTTATCGGCAGAGTGGCGCGGGACGCAGCGGGCGCTATGCCGCGCGCGCACGGTTATTACTTACTTATCATCCCCTCCGTCGTAAACATGCGCAGAAACAGAAATCCCCTCTACTTTCGCTCACCGCTCAAGATCCGCGCCGGGGCCTGAGCTAGTCTATTTACTAACTGATACTCTAAATACCGCCTGACCAATAGACTGACAACCAGGCGCGGATCCACCGTTGTGGGCACTATGGGCATGCCCACAACCCTAAATAGCCTTATAGACAGGCTTCATGCCTAAGACTTCACGTCACATTTTTACAGCCCAATGAGGTTGATAGTTTCGAACGTCTTGATAAAAAAAAAAGATAAGAGCGAGTTAAAATCGCTTGGAGAGGGTTCCATTCGTTAATTGTTTTCTATATCATTTCAAATATGAAATACTTTGAACTTCTTATAGGTTTTCATAGTAGGTAAGTAAGTACCTAATCTGTAGGTCGAGAACTAAGAAAGAAGATTATCTTCCATATTTTCAAAATATCAGGCCCAGTAAATTGAATTCATTATTTAGGTTATCGTACGTTACGTGTTTGGGTCACTATGTTACATATACGTACCAAATTGCAGTAGTTTCGGAGCTAATTGGCTGTGACAGACGGACGGACAGACACACGAGTGATTCTATAAGCGTTCCCATATTTCCTAAAGTGATGAAAAAAAGAGAGACTGTCAGGCCTGCTAGTTTCTGAAAATTGTGATGTTGAGATTTTGCTAAATAATTAAAATATTGTTCCTACTATACTTACTAGAGGCTCTGAGAGCTGTAGACATCGTGAATTTATTTCTTTGCATTGCTTGAATCAGTTTTTTTTACATTATTAAAAAAACCCATAGCTCCGCATTTTGAAAATTTTACGAAAAGTGACTAAAAATGAAAAATTGCGAACCTGGTCACACATGTGCGTTTGTTATGATCGATGTCGATATAAAATGAAATTTTGGTTAGGTGGCTCTTCTAAAAATAGCGACCGTCAACATAGCGTACACCGTATCGTACTATTTGGGTACTATTTATTTGCATAATCTGATCCTGGATAACGTCACGCAGAGTCTATTTTTGCTTAATCCACGCGCCTTCTAAGTTGTGTAAACCTGTACGCTATCTTGACTGTCACTAAAAATACACTTGTAAACTCAGTTCTCAAAAACGGCTCGAAGAATTTGTATTTGGATAAGCTAATTTTCGCGTCTGTTTGGACTTTTCAAATTTGTGGAAGGTTTAATTACTTTAAGGATTTTTTTTAGTCGGCTTCCAAAACATTATACTGCATATTTGTTTCAAAAATAACCCTCCTTTGCGGTGCGCAGTCGGGTAAAAAGACTTTCCTTTAAGTTTTTTTTTGTTTTTAGCTAAGCGATTTGTGATGCACAACAATTTTGTTTTCTCCAATTCATAGCCGTTTTTAGGGTTCTCAAGAGGTAAAAACGGAACCCTTATAGGATCACTCGTGACTGTCCGTCCGTCTGTCACAGTCGATTTTCTCCGAAACTACTGAACCGATTAAGTTGAAATTTGGTACGTATATGTAAGTTTGTGACCCAAAGACGGACGTGTAACGAAAATAAATGAATTTTAAAGATAGACCCTATTTTTTGGGGCTAAATTTCAAAAAATATTAATGAAGTTTTTCAAACAATATCGTCTGACATATCAAATAATAGTACTTCTTATGAGGATCTCAAATATATTTTTTTTATTTCTTTTTTGGTCAATACTTTTCGAGTTATTTAAGAAAATAGGCGAAAAATGACCATTCCCACCAATTTTGGAAAAAAGCGGAGGATAGTTATTGATCTATAGATTACTGTAAAATTATTAAGAAGTCCGCGTTATTTGAAATCTATCATATAAAAGAGCTTATCCTGTGACACGGTTTGAAAATGACGTCATTGAAAAAATCAAGGGTCGGAACCCTCTCCACGCGAGTTTAACTCGCTTCTTGACCGGTTTTTAAATTACCATGTAATTGAATTATCACATCAAAAAAACAATACAACAACAATAGTTTCAGCAATATTATTCTAAAAAAATAAGTACATTATTATCCTCTTGTCTCGCACTTGACCAATTTTCACACGTGCCCACAACCTTTTTTGAGGGCTGGATCCGCGCCTGCTGACAACCACATAGTCTTAATCAGTATACAATAATGTAACTACGAACAAGGGTTTATTGTTGGTACAATTTCGCGGAGTAATAAGAAAAAGTTCCGCAGGAAATTCATCCCTTAGCATAATTGAGAGCAGAAGTATTGTAATGAAAATTAAATACTATTCACATGCATACATTTTTTTTTAATAATCTAGCAATCTCACAAATCACAGTTTGTAATGTATACAGCGATTAATATTCATTTTCTGTCTCATATTCTTATATCTAGCGCGGGAAATAAGAAATTAACAAAAGTCTCGGAAACGCCCTACATAGTTAGTAAAAGTCGGTGTCAACTCTATCAAATGAATAAATTCACTGCCCTGTGCCAGTTAACTTGACACCTTCTTAACTAGGTTTGGTGCCTAATAAGTCATTTTTAGTTCGATGTTTTATGGAGATTTTTTCACATTGTTTATTTAAAAAAAGAAATATTTAGTCCTCATCGGCACAACATCGATTATGGCTAGCTGGGCTAGCTATTCCAAACTTAGACTTTATTCATTCACAACTGCTGTAGTAAATGGAATTTTCCCGTAGAAATTATAATTATGGATAATAATTGTACCAGAACTGATAAATTAATGTTAATGAAAAAAGAATAGTCTAGATATAAGCCTATACAATGAGGCTCTTACTTAGCAAGATTAGAACAAAAATTTGTATGTACATCTTGTCCGTTCCGACATGAATTACACTAGCAAATGGTCTCCTAGTAAGGGACGAGCTGAAAACCAGCGCTGTGGTCACCACACTGCAGCATTATGCTGAGCTTTGCCCCTATTTAACATCACTACACTACCTACCTACAATATCACATTTCTATATCTTAAGTTAACTACATATTAATTTTATTCTATGGAGCTCTGCTAAGCCAATGTATTCATTTGTCTCAGAGACTGTCTGTTGTATATTTATCTTTATTCCATTTAGAATTAATCATTGGTCTGGCCGACCTGCATGGAATTAGTTGTTGTAAACAACATAGTCCTAGTACATATAAACAATGTTAAGTTTGGGTTAAGTTAAAAATGTACCTACCTTTTGGGATGTTAAATAAAGTTTTGTCTATGTCTATGTCTATGTATTAGAAATTTGAGTTTATTTTTAAAAAATATATGAAAACAGTGGTCTTAGGTTTCTCCTTCTCAATAAAAAAATCCTTCTACTTAGACTCATTAGGTACCTTCACTAGGTGTTTAATTCACAAATAATGGGAAATTTCCCAATGTTCCCACAAAACAAACAGTTAGGTATTATCAATCTTATCATTATATTTGATGACACTCGGGGAAAAGTTAATTTTAGAAAAAGATGGGAATAAGAAAATGATATTACCTGTAAGAAGAATGACTTGCTGAAGCCATTGTCTCGGCAAAATTCTCAGACCATCCAGCTTTTTAAAAGATCGATGATTTATGATACTACTACTACTACTACTACTACTACTACAGCCTATTTGCGTCCCACTGCTGGGCACAGGCCTCCTCTCATCGAGAGAGGGTTTGGGCTGTAGTCCCCACGCGGGCCCAGTGCGGATTGGGGACTTCACACACATCTTTGAATTACTTCGCAGTTGCGGGTTTCCTCACGATGTTTTCCTTCACCGAAAAGCTCAGTGGTTAATTCAAATTGAATTTCGCACATAAGTAAACTTAGAGGTGCGAGCCGGAATCGAACCCCCGACCCTCTGCATGAGAGGCGGTAGGTCGAACCACTAGACCACCACGACTTCCAATTTATGATAATGATTAATTAAATATGAAAACGAATGTTCCTTTTGTCCTAGTAAATTCTTTTCTGACGTGTAAAAGTGCCCCTATGTGGCCAATTTGCTGAATAAATGATTGAATTTTGAATTTTTTTTGAATTTTGTCCGCGACTTCGCATGAGCATAAATATTAATATGGTAAACTCCTATGTTTTCGCGTTCCTGTAAGAAATCCTCTCTTAAGAATCCCCTAAACTCTCCAAGGAACCAACATAGGTACCAATTTTCATCTTCCTATAACCAGTATTTTTGGCTATTTGTTGTCATCAGTCAGTCAGTATAACGTAAGAGTTCTATAATATGTCTGTCATATTCCAAACAGAAGATCGGTTTATATTTCTTGTTACTTAGGTACTTAATAGATCCGCTATTTTTTTTCACTAAACCTTCACATATTCTTTTATGTATGTTAGTGTGTTTCTATTTTAATCACTCGCGTCAGTAGGTCAAACTGTGTTGGACATTTTTGAATGTATAGGATTGAAACCTGTTCCATACGAAGGTAGGCAAGAAATTTGTTAAAATGTCTTTTAAAATAATAATTGTGGGTCATAAATACCACGATATAATACAATTTATTAAGTATTAGTAATCATTATTACAGGCCAACGTGTTTACTTTAGCTAATGTGCTCGATCTATGCTAGATTCTACGGTCTGCATTTATAAGCGGAGAGCAATATATTATCTAGTACAATAAAAAGTGTTCAGATTTGCCCAATTTTCCAATGAAATCATCAAATCCTGAATGCACTCATGCAATTCCTTGTTAAGTCATAAATCGTCCACGAAAATGTTTTGGGCGCTCTTCTAGCAATAAATTCCTATACGTTTTGAAGTATATCGTCTCTATTATCATCACTTTATTTTACAGTAAATCTATCTTTCACCAATTGTCTTTAAAATATCATTATCGATTCAAAAGCGCGCAATCAAAAACAATCGTTACCGATCATCTTTAAAAACTTTCGGCGGTTGCCATTTCAAAGACTTAATGAAAAAATATTCGAGGAATTTCTACGAAAGTAAAAATCAAGGCAAAGAAAACGAAAGTCGGCTGCGATGTAACATGTCGTGCTAGAGATGAGTCTTGAAATTTTCGGCCAATATAGCTCCGGCGTTTACTGCTCACGATACGACCGCTAGACGAGCGTCTAGGAGTGCTTTGCTGTCGTTATCGATAGATGGCAGTGCACGCATTATTGCTGTTATTTCAGTATAGTAGTACAAACTCTACTATTACGTAAATTTACAAAGCATTTCGTTTTCATGGTTTAGAACACGCATGGTTTTTTTTTGTAAATGTGTAAAGATTTGCATGTCGATTCTTCGACAGAACATTCTAACCTAATACACGCGAAATATCACCTTGTGTAAATGTTCTGGAAAATAAATGATTCTTCTTCTTCTTCTTCAAGCATTATATAGGTAGGTAGGTTGGTCCTATTGTGGACGCTTAATGAGTAACCAAAATCCAAAATTCGATCGAAATGGCGTTTTTCTTTTACCTGTTCTAAGATATATAAGGGTTTAAAATATATGTTTTACATGAGATTCGGCGTTCTTTCTGCGGTTAAAAATGAGATCGTTGATTTTTTTTAAATGTATGTACTACCTTATTTATATAATTATATCAAGTATATCTACATAATACTATATACAGATAAAACACTTTGACTTTGAATGCAAAGATAAAGTTTGTTTGCTAAGACTCAAAAAAAACAAACGAATAGGTACTTAATTCTCGTTAGAATTGGATAACTTTTATTTGGTACCTACCTGCGTATAACTTTAGCAACGCTCTTTGATTGTAAAGTATCTTTATTCTGCCAACTCTTTTTCTCCCTTTAAAATCAGATTTCTAATGTCAGTAAGCTTCTTAAAGCTTCTCTCAGTAGACTGTGTCTTGCAAACATGTATGATTTTAGATAAAGTGGGTGAAAATAGCTAAAAATGATGTTTTTTAGATTATAAGACTTAGCCAGATCGAGTTTTCGCCCTCGTAAAAGCTCCTAAGTTCCAGTACAAGATGCTTCGCTTCCCAAATCTTAAAAGAAAGAATAATCTACACTAGAAAAGTCGTACGCTGTAAAAAGCACCCTAACGGTTCAATGTCGTCTGATCTCTGAACTTTCGATATCGATCGATTCGATGCTACTTTCTATCTCCCTCTAATACCGGGCATGTGTCAATCCTCTCTCTCACTCATTTCACAATATTTCACAATGCCTCAGGTACCTAATTGTTTTAATTATACTTTCTACATCACCTTTTGATAGATTATCTGTGGCGAGTATGAAATATATGAGGAAATAAATATTATGAGTAGGTACACGGCACGAATTTTAATGTTTTTAGCTTGCATATAGGTACAAGATAACTTGATCCAACCAGAACCGAAATTAGAGATATATAAGAAGGTCCCCTTTACATAAAAAAATATAATAAAATCCCAGCTAATGTAAGGAAGAACTGAAACAATAAATAGTTCTTAGCTAAATTCAAACAAATACTGCTAAAGAATAGTTTTTAATGACGTTTTGAAGTACTTCGATGATAAAAGCATTGAGGAAACTTAGTGTAGAATGCTAGACATAATTATAGTATCTAAATTATAGCCATGCAAATAAATATTATGAGAAGGTCCACAGTACGAATTTTAATGTTTTTAGCTTGCATATAGGTACAAGATAACTTGATCCAACCAGAACCGAAATTAGAGATATATAAGAAAGGTCCCCTTTACATAAAAAAATATAATAAAATCCCAGCTAATGTAAGGAAGAACTGAAACAATAAATAGTGTTTAGCTAAATTCAAACAAATACTGCTAAAGAATAGTTTTTAATGACGTTTTGAAGTACTTCGATGATAAAAGCATTGAGGAAACTTAGTGTAGAATGCTAGACATAATTATAGTATCTAAATTATAGCCATGCAAATAAATATTATGAGAAGGTCCACAGTACGAATTTTAATGTTTTTAGCTTGCATATAGGTACAAGATAACTTGATCCAACCAGAACCGAAATTAGAGATATATAAGAAAGGTCCCCTTTACATAAAAAAATATAATAAAATCCCAGCTAATGTAAGGAAGAACTGAAACAATAAATAGTGCTTAGCTAAATTCAAACAAATACTGCTAAAGAATAGTTTTTAATGACGTTTTGAAGTACTTCGATGATAAAAGCATTGAGGAAACTTAGTGTAGAATGCTAGACATAATTATAGTATCTAAATTATAGCCATGCACTGCCCGGGTTCACGTACACCTCTGTAATTTTATTTCTGAGATATTCTATGTTATTACTACTACTATTACTACTACTACAGCCTATTTGCGTCCCACTGCTGGGCAAAGGACTCCACTCATCACGAGAGGGTTTGGCCTATAGTCTCTACGCGGGCCCAGCATGTATTATTGTGCATCTGTTGTTTAAATGTATGAATTTGTATGTGGTTGCTGTAACATGAACAAGTAAAAGAATACTTCAATTTAGATTTTAAAATTTTATATTCATCAACTCACCAAAATAAATTGACACTCAGTATTCAGTATTCAGTATTCAGTCATTTATTGCCATTATAGAAATTTCCATGCAACAGAATATACACACACAATAATAAAATAGAAACACCTTACAACTACAAAACTAAAATACAGTATCACAGATATTACTTAATAAATAAAATAAAATAAAATTACAAAATTAATCAAAATTTTTTGCGAAATATTCGTCAATATTATAAAAAGGTCTTGTTTTAAGAATGTTCTCAATTTCTTTGCAAATTCATTACAGGTACACTGAAAGTAAATCGTCACCAAAATTTCAATTTTTTTCTTTTTTTACTTAGATATTTTGTAGAATAATAGGAAATGTAATGAAGGAACACGTTATACCGACCACACATAAGTACATGCAATTTGGAACAATTTGCAAATATGGTTGTTATTTATTTAACTGTGAGTAGGTAAGTAATTTCTCACATTTACTATTGCTACTTTGTACTTACCACCTACTTGAAACTATCGTGATTCGTGAACTGGCATTTTAATATGAAACTGTAATTTTTTTTAAATGAAACACCAACCAATATAATGAAATTTGTAATACCTATAATAAATTGTTGTTAAATTAAAACTTCCCGTAGATGACACGAATATACTCGTACCGTACGCTAATATAAAATAATTGCAATGTCTTTTCTACTAATAACAGTTCTAAAAATATAGTTAGGCATTACATAAAACGGATGAAGAGAAATTACTCTCATCTCTACAATAAATTATTAAAACTCGTCTTATAATAATACATGTTAAAACACCCAAACAACTAATTCAAATTTATGCAAATAGCACCGTTCACTTACTCGCACTTTCTTTGTGTTATTAAAACGTTTACTGAAACCAATACTGCACTAAAGTTAAAAAGCGCATCAATTTCATCTAAACTTTAACACACCCACAATCAAACTAAAAACCTTCCATCCCAAATAGTAACTTATTTGCATAAGTACAAACAAATTCTACGGTAACCCAGATGAGAAGCGGCGAACCAAAGATTATCTAAGGTGGGGGGGAAGTGATAAAACTGTATGGCAGAGCCTCCACCTCGCCAAACATTGCTGACATCTCTCGATGTCAGGAAATTAAAGCCGGTGAAAGAAATAGAAAAAAATAAATTAAAAAAATGAAAGTTTCGCTCGTTCTCGTGCTGGCCCTTGCGGCGTTTGCAAGGGCTGAAAGTGACAACACTATGGAAATCGCCATGAGCTTCATCAAGGACTGCCAAGGAGACTACTTTTTATGTGTCAAGGTCCATAATTTTCTTAAATTAAGTGAAAGTGAATAGTGAACGGAACGTGTTTACAGTGCCTGTGGAATCAAGTTTCATCGCGTTACGAGGATATGTCTCGTGTTTTCACTAGTTTTTTTGGGGATGCAAGTGCACCGAGATCTTTCGAGTTGCATCAGTTTACTTATTAAAATAACCCATATAGAATAATCAGCATCAACTGTTTAAATTCGAAACAACATAACCCACACTAACAATGATAACATTGACTAACTTTAGTTTACACTTCACAGGAAAAACTTCTCAAAATCGTCGACAACCTAAGAGCGTCGAGGAGCATCAACATTGCTGATGGGATCATCCTTAAGGGAACCCCGGAGATGCGGTCTCCTAAGAAGCTGGACGCTCTTCCCGTTGACCCCACGGCTCGCGATGCCGAGGTCAACTACAGGCTGATGGACGGAGTCGTCAGCCTCTTCGAAACCCACGCCGTCGAGGTCAAGATGAACCCCGAGGACAAGGAAACCATCCAGAGGTCACTCGAAGAAGGTAATCACTCATTTATGTTTCCGTGCAAAACTAGTTTGAACGCCGCTATAATTGGCATTATAAATTACATCGTAGACAAACTTGACTCGAATAAATATAAACGTGCTAAGTGAAAGCTAAACCTAAACCAGATTAATCCGAAAGCATTGACCAAACGTCTGAGGATACTAATTAGAAATAAAACAGTAAACGTTTGCATATTTGATTTCAGGTCGCAAGAAGAAGAACAAGGGAGGCGGCGGCATGATGGGCATGATGGGACTTCTTGGCGCGAAGGTGCTGCTCGGAAAGCTGTTCATTGTGAAACTGATCGCGCTGAAGGCTCTCGCTACCGCCAAGGTGGCTTTAGTGCTGGCTGTGATCCTCTTCGTCGCGTACTGCTTCAAGCAGGACCACAGCAAGACAACTTATGAGGTCGTACCTCATGCTCATCACCACGAGAGCCACGCTCACGTTGAGCACGGCGGCCACGGCGGCGGATACTCCAGCTACGGCTCCGACTGGAACAAGAACCTCGACGAGGCCCAGAACTTGGCATACAGTGCATACGCCGGCCATAGCAAATAGATCTATATAATGTTACCATACGTGAGGACCCAGTCCACCAAACCTCAGCTGTACAAAGACTTATTTATATTATTTATTGATTAAATTATTTCTATTAACTTATTGAATGAATGAATAAACCGATGTGTTGAATTTGTGTTTTTCCATATCCCATATTACAAAATAAGCATGATTAAAAAAGTAGCCGCGTCATTAGACGCAATAAAAAAGCCACACGCCCATCCAAAATAGTAGAAAACGTGCTTCAATGATGCGTAACAACCGGTAACTATTACAGCGTGCGTCTGTAAAAGGAAGTCAAAAGCTCTTGCGGCCGACTCAATGACGCTTTAGAAAATAAAAGTAATTGGTTAGCACGACCACACGGTTCTGCCGAGAGCAACATCGACATCACATACTAAAACGACGTAGAGATTAGCTGAAGACAAAGAACAATTATCATTTAAGTGTTCGTTTAAGACTGTCTCTGCTATCTAATATGTTTAGTTCCGGTACTTTTAGCTGCTTATCGGTTACTTCATATCCGACAAGTCCAGTTTCCACTCTCTCTTATGTGTTTATTTATGTACATACGTTCCACATTTTCGTATATACGATTATAAGTCGAGAAATCTCGCCACATACCGGGCCAGCGGTTAACGAAGCCACTTGTTCTGGACTGGAAGCGAAAACAGGTTTAAAGTAGATGACTACATCATTTAAGGTCCAACTTTCTATAGATGGGGTTTCTCATATTTTAACAAAAAATGCTAAAGGTGATACTTTGCATCGGAAATTTGAATAGAAACTTCGGCTGATTTGAATGAAATGTTCTTTAGTAAAAGGTATAATAATAAGCTGTATAATATCCGTGGGTGAGCATTATACACCAATGGGAGGATATGCCATAGATAGCCTCAGGTGTGAGAGCAGTAAAAGTGAAACTCATGAGAATTCGACTGTTACTCAATCAGTCTTTTATGGCAGGCCGGATCTTAATGGATGTCTGGCCAAATATGGACGTGGCTACGGATATAAAGCATAAAAGCCGGATAAAGAATATACCAGAAAACACCGACGTACAAATTACTGTGGCTCATGAAGTTGAGCGAAAGCTACTAATTTCAAACACGAAATTAATCTGGACTAAATCTGCTGCATATCACAGGATTCACTGGGTGGTATTAATAGATTATAATATCTTATAATAAATGGACTTACACCAAGAATATCTAGGTCGTTCTAGTGGAGGTGAAATCATTACGACCAATATATACATATAGGTAAAATACCAAAAGAAAGTAACATAGGTAGTTAATTAAGCAAGAGTCCGAATTCGCAGAAAGACGTGAGCGTGGGATAGTCATTTGTTTAAATTTTACTTTTCTCAGGCACATCTTAGAACATCTTGCAATTTTTCTTTCGAAATCGAGTTCCAACCGGTTTGTGAACGTATTTTTATTAAATCAACTTGTTATTAATTATAAAAGTCATGTAAGTTTTTTGATGAACTGAAAGGGAAAGTTGAATGCTTTAATGTTTTTAAGATAATAATGCACATTTATTTGTATGATGTGCATGTATGAAGGTATTTCTGATATGGTAAATTATGGTCACCACGAGTGAAAAAATTTCAAGTAAAAAAAAAAAACCGCCTCCAAACTCCGACAGACTGCGATGTCAATGTCAAGTTCACTATATGATTATCATTTCTTTGGGTCAGTTCACTTGACACCGACTTCGCAGTCTGTCGAAGATCGAAGGCGGTTTTTATTTCTTTATTAAAAAAAATTTTTCGGCAACACTTTCCTTACCCTCTCCAGTTTCGCGAAAATTACTCACTTTTTATCTTATCTCGAACAAAAAAGATCATCGAAATCTTTTCACGTTTACCTACTATTTATTTTTGGTGAAAATACATTTAAAAAAATGGCGAATAGCATTGGTGTCGGCCAAGGCAGCCATTGGCCAGTTTGCGCGGTATGACATTGACAGCAATTACTATTTCCAATGGGAACTATCGTTTCTTTGCTCACCAGTTGGCGCCACTATTGACTAAGGTCCAGAGGTACAGCTGTCAAAGGCGACTTTATAAAATCGGCGCCGAAACAAAGTTTTAAATCTTGAATCTTATTAAGTTTATTAATTATAAATAACTATCATCATATCGAGTAGCTATGCCGCAATGTTGTGCAGTTCCGTTTTGTTCGGTTTTTTTTTTTTCAAAGCGTTCACATTCATCGCCAAATAATCCATATTTGCGATAATTTCACGAAGGAGATCACTTTTGAACAGGCAAATTAAATAAATTATCATTTATGTCACGAAGCCCGCCAAAACCAGTGAAAAGTGAATGTTATTGGACCTCACGCGATACTAGCGCCTCTAGCGGCAAATTCACACTCGATAGCCCCCTTTACTACCCCGAACGCAGTCTCAGTGCAAATAGGAGGCCTAATTTAGTCTCGTCCAAGGTATGTGGATCCCATGTGGGTCCGATTAGAAAGAAGAAAGAAAAAAAAATCTCAACGTTCGAAAGAACATGTGTCGTCGATATAAAGACTTTTTTTCAAATACCTACTTACTTTCTACGTATTCTTACATTGTACATTAGTATTAAATTACTTATTGTTGTTTAAAGTTTGTAATTTGTTGGTATTTAATAATTGTTGGAAAAAGCCGAGTGGTTTGACCTACCGCCTCTCATGCAGAGGGTCGGGGGTTCGTCTCCGGCTCGCACCTCTAAGTTTACTTATGTGCGAAATTCAATTTCAATTCACCGAGCTTTTCGGTGAAGGAAAACATCGTGAGGAAACCTGCACGCATCTGCGAAGTAATTCAAAAATGAGTGTGAAGTCCGCACTTGGCCCGCGTGGGGACGATAGCCCAAACCCTCTCTTGATGAGAGCTTAGGAAGCCTGTTCCCAGCAGTGGGACACAAATTTAATAAGCTGTAGTAGTAGTAGTAATTTTTTTTTTATTTCTTCATCGGGAATTTGAAACACACATAGATCTGAAATCAGTAGGTAACTCTAATATCAGTAAAAAGTGAAGACAGTTGTTTGTACAATGAGATAGCTGTTATAAGTTATATCTAGAAAGTGGAGATACGGTGGAAACTCTATCTTTAATGCGGTATAATTTACAGATCGCCTACTAAAGTAGGTTCCCGCTATATCATCATCATGACGCAGAACACTATACGTGCCTGGCGCAGGTGTTTCATTTTCTCGGTTATTGGTCTTATAGAGATCTTCTACTATCTAAAGTCCCGCCCCTCCAAAATTCAAAACACTTCAATGTATTTAAAAAGCACCACCAACACTCTCAACACATGTGTGCGTGCTGAGACAGCCATCAACTATGCGTTCAGATTGTTGGTGGTGCTTTTAAAATATATATTTTTTCTTTAATTAAAAGCGTTTTGAAATGTGAAGGCGCGGGTATTTAGATAGTAGAAGATCTCTACTAGACTATAAGCTTCTGCCCGCGACTGTATTTCTTTTTTTTTTTTAATTTTTTATTCCAAAAAGAAAATACACGTTTATTACAATAATTATTTACTCGCCAAACTGTTACGTTTGATGGCGAGACGCGCTCGATTTTATCACTAAATACTTAATCTATTTATTAAACTAGTAAATAGTAGTTAAGGCCATTCATAGACCCAGCTCAGCCGTCACTGTCACTCGTGGGACGAGTGAAAGAGAAAGCGCTACGCACAGAATGCCCGATTTAGTTAGAATTTAACGCGTTTTAATTTCTATAAAAATACCGTCTAAAAAAATGGCATTTATAAAGCTGTCGATGTATGCATATAATATGGATATTTTTTGTGTTATAATTAGTTTTACACTGTTTGATATAATAAACTGGACTAAAGTTGGATTAGCGGTCCGAGTTAGAGGTTACTTTGGAATTAAATTGTATCGAGCGAAGTTTCGTGAAACGTGTATCGAAAGCTGTCAATGTAAGGATGATATAATCAAATATAACATATGTTTTTTTCATATTTTTAACTTTTAACATTTCTTAGAAAAGTATGATCTTAAATGAGCAATTTGACGATGCTGGGTCAGGGAAGGGCCTTAATGGCGTTCCCGCGAGAACTATGCATTTTTTTTCGGGATAAGAAGTAGCCTATAATGTTGACCAGTGTTATAAACTACCCCCATCCCAAATTTTGTTGCAATCCGACCAGTAGTTTTCGAGTTAAATCCGGACATACATTAATACAGACAATTTTTCTAAAAATAGTTTTTTTTGCGTTGAGTATCGTTTAATAATTAAAGTCCCCTGGACTTGATAGTTTATTTTAATTTTCAAGTTACAGACGCGACTTCTTCTACTGACTTATTATTAGTCTATTATAATAGGTACTAGCTTCTGCCCGCGATTTGGTTATCGCGTTCCCGCGGGAACTATGCATTTTTCTGGGATAAAGATAGCCTATGTCTTTTCTCGGGAACCCAACTATCTCCATGCCAAATTTCGTCTCAATCGGTCCAGCGGTTGAAGCGTGAAGAGGCAACAGACAGACAGACAGAGTTACTTTCGCATTAATAATATGGATATGGATAGATAATAATTGTGTTTTTTTCTATGTTTCATAGTACCTACCTACTTACCCACTCAGCTGCTTCGCCGGTGCAAAAGCTATGAGGAATTGGCAACATTAGTTGCCAAAAGCAAGTGAGTGTTAAAACATCGCGGAAAAGTATATAAACATTTATTTTTCTCAAAATGCTATTATCAAGCACACTCATCAAACAAGTAAAACACGGACACGTTATCTTACAATCTGAACTCCAAAAATAGAAAACTTTCCATCGCGATCATTAACTAGTATTGTGGCCGGCGCAGGCGTGAAAACAATTACTGTGGATCATTCTAGCTAGTAATAACATACATGCGATAAATGGTAACATATGTATAGTTCTGCCTGTGGAACTGGCTGCTTGGCTTGAAACTTGGCATGCTGATTCCTTGCGAGAGAGAGGATTTCCCGAAATTCCCACCCAATTTAGCGAGTTATATCACATAATAGACTCACTCTCTCTCTCTCTCTCTGTCTCTCACACACACACACACACACACACTTACACTCACACACACACACACAATACCCATTTACACCTAAACACATACATACCATTAGATATACCTAAATACTTAAATTTACTCTTTAAAATTATATTAATCGCCTGGCAATCCAAAAACGTTCGGGCTTCGCGTTCTTTTCTTCCGAGAACGTGTAAGCTGTGAAGCGATCTTCCTCCTGAGGTGTTTCCGTCGCGCTATGACATTGGGATCTTCAAGAAGCGAGTGAATAGGGCTCTTAAAGGCCGGCAACGCATTGGCAAATCCTCTGGTGTTGCACTTGAACATGGGCGACGATGACTATAGTATAAATAAAAACCTTGTTAGGTTAGGTTGTGTTAGGTTTGGTAGTTGTTGACCATTATGTATACCTGGGACAAACAGTCCAGTTAGGTAGGTCCAACTTCGAGAAAGAGGTCAATCGTCGAATCCGACTCGGCTGGGCAGCGTTCGGGAAGCTTCGCAGTGTCTTTTCGTCCAAATTACCGCAGTGTCTCAAGTCGAAAGTCTTCGACCAGTGTGTGTTGCCAGTGATGACTTATGGTTCCGAGACGTGGGCGCTTACGATGGGCCTCATAAGAAGGCTCACCCAGAGGGCAATGGAGAGGGCTATGCTCGGGGTTTCTCTGCGTGATAGAATCAGAAATGAGGATATCCGCAGTAGAACTAGGGTCACCGACATAGTCCGAAGAATTGCGAGCCTTAAGTGGCAGTGGGCGGGCACATTGCTCGCAGGACTGATGGCCGATGGGGCCGGAAAGTTCTCGAGTGGCGCCCGCGAACCGGGAGACGAGCTGTCGGTAGGCCTCCAACAAGATGGAGCGACGACCTCGTGAAGGTCGCGGGAAACCGGTGGAAGCAAGTAGCACAGGCCCGGTCTGAGTGGCGAGCCTTGGGGGAGGCCTATGTCCAGCAGTGGACGTCTTTCGGCTGAAATGATGATGATGATGATGACATAAAAACCTTAGTTTATTTTAAAAGTATTCTATGATGCAGTATGAAGAGTGATACCTCCTGATACAAGTATATTATTATCATACTTAATAGGAGACCTCAACCTTATCAAATTGTAATACCTGTAAAGTTATGAAAAAATTCTGCCCGCGAATTCGCCCACGTGGAATTCGGTTATCGCGCTCCCGCTGAAAATATGCGTTTTTCCGGGATAAAAAGTAGCCTATGTCCCGGGACCCCAACTATCTCCATGCCAAATTTCATCTCAATTAGTCAAGCGGTTGAAGCGTGAAGAGGTAGACAGACAGACAGACGTCGAGAGTTACTTTCGCATTTACAATATTAATATGGATTTTCATTTTTCATTTTCATATCGCGGGACACGGCTAGTCACTACATAGTATAAAACAAAGTCGCTTTCTCTGTCCCTATATCCCTACGATGTATGCTTGAATCTTTAAAACTACGCAACGGATTTTGATGCGGTTTTTTTTTATAGATAGAGTGATTCAAGAGAAAGGTTTTAGTATATAATTTATTATAGTTTAACACTCAATTCCCGCGGGAACGGCATAACCGAATTCCACACGGACGAAGTCACGGGCAGAAGCTAGTTTTTTATAATAATAAGTTAATGATTCCACTTATTCTTTTGGAATCATTAACTTGAATAAAACAGAACTAAAATCACTTCAGAGGACTATTAACACTGCAATGACTAGACATAGAAAACATCATCCCAGATCTTGCGTTCAGAGACTGACTTTACCGCGTATGATGGTGGCAGAGGATTAATCGATATTCAAAATCTGCACAACAAACAAATAACCAGCTTACGAACATACTTCCATAGCAAAGCCATGACATCTCCACTTCATAATGCAATAGCCCAGAATGATAAAAAACTCACCCCACTTAACTTAACTGAGAAATCGACACAAAAAAATGAAGTACAGAGAGACAGACTGACTAAACTAAATGAATGGTCCCGAAAAACTTTACATGGTCGGCATCTTAGCGACCTGAACCAACCCAACGTCGACAAGACAGCGTCGAACGAGTGGCTCAGGCGTGGTGAACTGTTTCTCGAAACAGAGGGATTCATGCTTGCTATACAATGACCAGGTCATCGAAACCAATAACTACAGAAAACACATAATGAAAGTACCAAATTCATCGGATGACTCCTGTAGGAAATGTAAAGGACCCCCCGAAACGATCCAACATATAACTGGAGCATGTAGAACAATAGCTCAAACTGACTACAAGCACAGACATGATCAAGCTGCAGCCATCATCCATCAGTATCTTGCACTCAAATACAAACTCATATCAGAAAAGGTAGCATACTACAAATATACACCACATACAGTACTAGACACTACAGACTTTAAACTTTACTGGGACAGGACTATACTTACAGATAAAACAGTACACTATAACCGACCGGACATAACGCTACACGACAAAAAAAACCAGGTAGCATATTTAATTGATATAGCTATTCCTAACACGCATAACCTTTCATCTACACATACTGAAAAACTTACCAAATATACAGACCTAGCTATAGAACTAAAATGTCAGTGGAGATTAAAAATGGTAAAAACTGTGCCTATCATTCTGTCATCCACTGGAGTCATACCTCACACACTACACACAAGCCTCAAACTACTAGACATCCATCCTCTCACATACATCACGTTGCAGAAAGCGGTCATACTCAACACATGCAGGATTGTCAGGAAATTCCTGTCTATGGATTCATCGTCAGCTTTCGTGCTTGGCTAAGGCCCGCACGAAAGTGTAGAACTGACCCCCCTTTTAGGGAGAAACAAAAAGTTAAAAAGCATAATAATAATAATAATAATAATGTTTTATTTCAGGCGTATACCCATATAGCAATTTAACAAAATTACTAAATTGTATCTTAAAATTAGTCAATAAGTCTTATTTACTATTGCTAGTGCGGTGCACGGGCACCCAGTGCTTCAGGGTCCGACTGTCCAGGCGCACGGCCAACGTGCGCAGGATCTCATTTTGGGATCTACTCAGACGATCCCGAAACGATGCTATCCGAGATCGAATAAGTGCAAAAAAATCTGGAATACCAGCATTGGCAAACATCTCGGAGGCGCTGCAGAAGCGGGGCAGTTTCATAAGAATGCGGTAGGCATCATTGTACTGCACTCTTATGGTGCTCATAGCGCGTCTCGTGTAGTTGACCCACAGCTGGCGTGTATAGAGACATTGACAGAATGCTCTAAACAGTGTCATCTTCACCGGGTCGCCACACCGCCCGAAGCGCCTCGCGAGCATGTTGCTTCTCACCGCGGTGGCCCGACGTTCACGCTCGATGTCGAGATCGTCTTTGAGATCTTCCGTGACTACATGTCCCAAGTACCTGAACTGTCGAACCCTTTCCACAGCAGAACCATCTAAATACACTGGCCTTACCCTCTCTGGTGACTTTCCTGATGGAAAAACCATCAGTTTCGTCTTCTGTACGTTATACTTCAACCCGTGCTCAGACGCATAGCGCTCACACACCTCGAGTAGTCTGCATAGGCCATTGATTGAGGGACTGAGAAGCACCATGTCGTCCGCATAGCTAAAATTATTTAGACACGTTCTACCAATATGGCAGCCGACATTGGTGTTTCTCAGTTCCACAATCAAGTCATTAACGTACAGGCTGAACAGGTCTGGAGAGGTCAGCCCCCCTTGACGAACCCCGCACTCGAGCCTGTATTCGCTAGAGGTGGTGTCGCCCCATCTCACCGTGTTGCATTGGTTCTCGTACCAGTATCTCAACAGACTCACCGTTTGTTCAGGTACATTAGACTCAGCAAGTTTCTCCCATAGTAAATTATAATTTACCAGGTCAAAAGGTCGACTGAGATCTAAAAAACAGGCATAGACCGACGTTTCTCTGTCCAGGTAGTGACTCACAGTGGACTTGAGAGAATATATCGCGGAGTCCGTTGAGAGACCAGTACGAAAACCAAATTGCGCGTCATCCAACATCAAATTGCTCTTCAGCGATGGGTGAAGTAGTCTCTCCAGTATTTTTCCTAAAATTGTACCTAGGGAAATTGGACGGTAGTTTTTTATACTAGAGAGATCACCCGTTTTGTTTTTCGGAATTGGAACTACCACGGTTTTCATAAGATTGCTAGGAAGGTACCCATTAACCAGACATAGGTTGTAAAAGTCTGCTAGTACTTTGAAGATTTCCTCTCCCGCATATAGTACGTGCTCTTTACTCAACGAGTCAAAACCCGGAGATTTACCTCGTTTCATCTGCCTAACAATCTTCATCACATCATCAGGCGCGACTGTGTTGTGCGTGGTCACAGTAGGTTCGGCGCGAGCGGGGGCCCTCAGCCCAGGGCGACAGACGGTAAGAGCTGGAAGAGCTACGACCTTGAAGCGATGTGAAAATAACTCAGTAATCTCCTTAGGTTTTGATACACTCTCGACACTGGCGGGTACATTAGGTTTATAATTTAGATTTTTCGTAGCTTTCCAGAATTTACCAAATTTTTTATTTGAACGGTGCATACTTAATATTTCTAGTTGAATATTTTCTTCGTTATTTTGACACCACTTCAGTTTGTTCTTGAATTTTTTACGACTGTTTATCATATCCGTATAGCACGCTCCTGTAGTAGGCCTACCGCTTAGTATCCAAACATTATAGCACAGTCGCGCCTGCTGATGGAGCTCCTTTACGTGGTAGTTCCAACCAAGAATCCGCTTAACTTTGTTCCGTGCACCACAACTACTATTTGCACTGCTAATTGCAGCTTGCCTTATGATATAAATAATACCTTCATAAAACTCGTCAATAAGATATAGATGACTTTTACATACAGTGTAAATATCACAAACATCACAACTTTATAAAACGAGCAAAATCCTTACTTGTTTATTAGGATAGTCCATACAAAATTCGAATTAATTCTGGAACAAATTCAACTTTTGCATATGCACTATTCGAACTGACGATTGAAAAATCAGCCCTGAATTTAATTACTTTATCTAGGAAAAAAACTAAATAGTTTGTTAAAATGTTAACCAATTCAAATAAACCGTACTATAGTGCTAGTACCAAGTTGAACACAATAGATAAATTACCATAATTTGGTTGGTTACTCAAAAGAGTGGTTATTTTTGTTTTTATAACTTGCCTCCATCGTTACCACACAAATAAAAACTAAACTTAATATTACTTACCTAATTGCTTTTTTTTGTTTCATTGAATACAATTTTTACAAAAAAAGTCTATCGTGTTTTTTTATTGTAATGTAAGTATACATAGAGCTTCTCAAAGAAAATATATTTTTATTTGGAAATTTTTAGTAACATGGTAATGACATCATGTTTTCTGAGATCTTCACAAAAAATTTATGTGTGAAGTAAGTATATCTATTTCCATTTCTATTTGGCCTCATGGTTGACTGGTAGGAAATGCATTTAGGCATTAATTCCGCCAATTCTATACATTTTATATTTGCAATGAAGTTTAAATAAATAAGCACCCAATCCGCACTAGGCCCGAGTGGGGACTATACCAAACCCTCACATTATGAGAGGACGCGGGTGTACAGCAGTGGGACTTAAATATTCGTTGTGGCTCCACTTCACATAGATGAATATTAATAATTCCATACAAAAAATCGGTTGTCTATAAAGTTGGTTTATGGACGATAATTTTACGTGATCACGTCATTTATTTATTTATTTATCAATTTTATTTACACAGCTTTACAGTATGACACCAATGTACTGGTAAATTAAATGTAGGTACACATTACTAAACTAAAAACATATAGCTTAATAAATAACACTGGATTCTCTTTTATCCAACATCTCACAATATTTAAGGCATTCACAGCAAACAGCCACCCATCGCCAAGCAAACACATCACATTCTGGTGCTGATGCCAGTAGCGCATTCAGAATTCCGAGAGCACGGACCAGAGGAGAATTCCTAGACGACACAGTGCGTGTCACTGGCACGGCCAGAAGAGGGCGGACACGAGGTCTGAGGGTCACTTCGCGAACATCAGGTACAAACAGCCTGACAAGTTGACCTACCAATTCCGGACAGTCATAATAAAACATTAATAAATATGTCCTGTAAACGTAGGACATGCATCGCCATAAGGATATTCATTGCGTATGTTTTTTCGCCGGTGCAGCCGGCGTTCATCAATTTATAAGACGTTCTTCTTCTACTACTTCTACAGCCTATTTGCGTCCCACTGCTGGGCACAGGCATCCTCTCATCACGAGAGGGTTTGGGCTATAGTCCCCACGCGGGCCCAGTGCGGATTGGGGACTTCACACACATCTTTGAATTAATTCGCAGATGCGTGCAGGTTTCCTCACGATGTTTTCCTTCACCGAAAAGCACAGTGGTTAATTAAAATTGAAATTCACACATGAGTAAACTTAGAGATGCGAGCCGGAATCGAACCCCCGACCCTCTGCACGAGAGGCGGTAGGTCGAATTATTAGGCCACCACGGCTTCTATAAGACATTATCAAGTCAAAAACAATAGAACTGAATTTAATTTACACATACCTACCAATTGAAATAAATTCAGAAACAGGAATAGTGACTTCCTAGTTATTATAAATAATAATAATAATAAATTTTATTTCAGGCATCTAGGCCCATATTACATATACCTTAAAGACTAACATACATATTAAAATTAATCTTAGAAACTAACACGATAACTTCTTCGTCGTGAGGCGCACTCTGGAATCGCTGTTCAGTTTTCCACGGAAGCGACGGAACACGACTCCCTTCGGCCAAAACTCCTCTCTCGTGAATGTTGACAGATGTTCGGTCGGAACCCTCACCACGAACGAACTAAAATTACTATACTAGCAAGACCCGCAGCCACGCTCACGTGTAATAAACTCATTCATTCAATTCAATTGTGTAATAACTATACGAACATTTAGTCGACGGACAAAGTAATTATAACAAACTAGCTGACCCCGCGGACTTCGTACCGCCTTAAACCTCACGGAGCCCGAGACCTTTCCAACGAATGCAAAACCGTGGAAATCGGTTCGTGCGTTCTGGAGTTATAGCGTCAGGGAGGAAACCCCGACTTATTTTTATATAGTAAGTAGATTGAATATTTTTATTAGACCTTATGGATACCTAGTTGACAAAAGATCAAACGCCTGATGAAGTTGGAAGGCCAAGGTCCTTTCTTAAGAAATTTCTCTTACGAATCAGTGTCGGTGAAAGCTGTGAAAGCTTTCTTTGTACCCTGAACGCGACTCGCGTCTCTAATTTTTACACCAGGCGCAATTGTTATTAGAACAAGGCTTTGCTCGGTTGAAAATAATAGTCAAAATGAGTTTGCCCAGGAATGAGATAGCTAGATCGATTTGTCGCACTCGAAAACCCTTATATTTCAAATTTCGTCCAAATCCGTTTCGGAAATCATTCGTTACGATCACTCGTACTCGTGACTTACTGACTAATGAAAACGCACAGCCGATATCACTGGTCGTAGGAAAATGGGCATGTAGGTAGGTTCTTTGTGGAGTGTAAGGGAGCAATAAGAGAGGATTCTCGAAATTTCCACGAAAACGGGAAAAAACGATATTTTACATGTTAGTGTTTCTGCGCATACGAAGTCGCGGACAAAAGCAAGTAATATTATAGGTACCTACTACTATAGCCTATTTGCGTCGCACTGCTGCGCACAGGCCTCCCCTCATCATGAGAGGGTTTGGGCTAGAGTCCCCACGCGGGCCCAGTGCGGATTGGGGTCTTCACATACACCTTTGAATTACTTCGCAGATGCGTGCAGGTTCCCTCGCGATGTTTTCCTTCACCTAAAAGCTCATGGTAAATTCAAATTGATTTTCGCACGTAAGTAAACTTAGAGGTGCCGGAATCGAACCCCCGACCCTCGGCATGAGAAGCGGTAGGACGAACCACTAGGCTACCACGGCTTTTTATAGGTAGGTACCCAATTGGATAGAATGCACGTAAGAAAACATTCTTAAAAGTTTTCATCTATTTTTATAGAGAACGACCACTATCAAAATTGACGAAAATCACTTGATGCATCTTATACCTTACATCAAGAGGTTTTGCATAAATTTATAGTGAAAATGTAAATTAAGTTTCTTTTAGCGGCCATTAATTTAAAGCTAACCTGTTCTGGCGGAACAAAGCAATCAGTTTTATGGTGGCATGCCATGTTTAAAGCCATACAGTTATTTATGACGCCCAAAATTCCTAGAAAACTTTCTAACCTGACCTAATTTCGGAGTTTGATTTTAACCCCACCTTTGGTATTTAGAACTGTCGTATTAAAACTTCATATTTATAACAACAAGACATTAGTTTGAAATTGTTTTGTACACACTGTCAGAATGGTTGGTTATTATTCTAAGTTATTCCTTTATTATTATAAAGTACCTGGGCGACCGAACTTCGCTCGGGTGAAAATAGCCAAAACTGAGTTTTCTCAGGTATGAGGTCTAGCTAGATCGCTTTTTCGCCCCCGTAAACCTCTAATATTCCAAAATTCGACCAAATTGTTAAAGCCGTTTCTGATATCACTTGAATACAAAAAAAAACCCAGAGAAATATACAAGATCAGCGCGTTTACAGTATAAGATAGCTACAGGTTTACACAACTTAGAAGGCGCGTGGATTAAGCAAAAATAGACTCTGCGTCAACTGCTTAAGTGCTTCACCGCGCGCCTTCTAAGTTGGGTCGTGCTACAGCACATAGGTACACCTATTCGTATTGTCAATTCATAAATTGCAGGTATCTAATTATTATAGCATCCTTTTTAAAACCTAAAGTACTTGATTCTTTAGTTTTTACTAATTAACTTAATAATGTTCTTTTTCTGTAAGCCGCTCAAAATGTTGCTCATGCGAGAATACTCGTACGTATGTTTTGGATAAAATATATTTTATCTGTTTTCTAATTCAAGACTATCGGTGATAATTATTCTGTGAATGAATCCTGTATATTAATGGTATTAATAACGAAAAAGATGAAATTAACCTATAGAGCTGTAGGATAGGTAACTAAAGTGAAATAAAATGCTCCTTTAAAAATACGACATTTATTTTGAGATTGTTGAAGAGGCGTGATATATAAATAAATAAGTTAACTACAAGTTGATAAACTTTTGGTTTTGGTTTATTGGCTTCTTTTAATATTATTATTACTATCAGGCACACAATAAATACGCATTCACAAATTTATCAAAAAAATAATACACACATACATACATACGTACAAAGTCGTGATACACGATACTATATTACAAATCGTACACAAAGTAAATAGTAAATATCCTACAAAAAATATATACATAATGATTAAAAAATAAAATATAAAATATCGAGATATTATATATATAGAGATCATTTTAATGATTTACGTATTGGGTACATATAGGCAATAAAACATAGATAATAAAACATTATAGATATATAATATTACATGTAAGTAAGGAAAGTATAAAAAAATAAAGCATAAACCGATTAAAAAATCATCATCATCAATCATCATTATCAAAAAAATAAAATTAAGTAATTGTAAAAACCAAAAAGAGTGGAAGAAAATAATAATTACAAAAAAGAAAAAAAAACAACATAACATAACCATCACAAACAAACAAAAAAATACCATTTGAAGACAAAAGTTTCCTTTTCAATCAAATTAATACGGACAGTGTAACTTTGGTTTCAGTGCCGCATAAAATGATTCAAAAGAAGTTAGAAATAGGCTCAATAAATAAATAGTCAGACTCGTACACACTCACAAACAATAAATAACCTTTGATCCATTCAATAATATTTGGTTTTAGGCCACTTTGCATCATTGCGATTTTTGTGGACCTTTTTCGATTATACTGGTAGACTTATCGGTGGACTCACTGCTTTTTGTAAGCAGCATACGCCAAGTCATTAGCCTCGTTTCCAGAGCGTCCCCAACCCTGGCTTTCCCAACCGTGGCCATGCTCCTCAGCAGGTGCCCAACCGTGCTCCTCATGTGCGTGCTTCTTCGCCAAGAGTGCCTTGATGATAGCAATGACCTTGGCGATGAAGGCAATTTTGGCGATGACCGCGAGCTTCAACACAGAAAGTGCGATGATTCCCAGGAAAGCGAGGGCGAGAGCACCAGCCTTGAGTTTAGCCAGCGCCAGGAGAGATACAATCATTTTCATCTTCTTCTTCATGTTACCCTTCTTTTTGCCGCGGCTTACCTCGTCTAAAAAAAAACAAATTCAAATTAAATACAATCTCGCATCAGCTTACCTACTATTGAAAGGTACGAGTATTTTACCTACCATTTGTCACCCTCGTCAGATCTCTATTATATTGTTTCGATAATCATTTCATTGATAAAACATAATTGAAATAAAAAAAAGGTCAATTCAAACCCTACTATTCATATTTTTAGTGGGATTCTGAAAAAGCTTATTAGCAGATTCGTGTTTTGTAGTTTCGACGAATCTCGTCACAGATAGCAAATAAATGGAAGAAATCATTTTATACTGTCTCAGTTTTTTTTTCGACATTCAACTATCAAAGTTCATTTCATATTACAACAATTACAATTACAACTATTTTATATTACAAATGAAACACTAATTTGATAATCGGATAGTATTTTTTTATGGATCCTTTTAAGGTTTACTCACACTGTCCTAGAGCCCTGGATTCCTCCTCTTCAGCACCATAGCTTATCTCGAGCTCGCTGTTCTTCAGCAAGTCCGTTGCCTTCTCCCAAAGCCTTTCGCCCACTTGTTTGCTCCTAAGCTGCGAGTCTTCGGATAGCGGTTCCAGGCTTCTGGCTTCATGATCTCCATTGTTGAGGATGGTAATTCCATCAACGATCTTGATAGCGCGGACAGACCTGAGTCTCTCAGTAGCTCGGAGGGCATGCTCCTACAGAAGACAATTTTTTGTGAATAAAAAAATCTTCAAGATTAAATAGAATTAAGATTATGGGGAGAAATATTTATGAAATTGATAATTTGTTTGGGGGAATGCTTCAACTGGAAGTATTTTGACGTCTATACCGGGTCAAGCCAAACGTTGTGACGATATTTTACCCACAGAATCAGCTATCTATTATAAACATGTTTTTTAAGTTTTTTTTTAGAGTTGTTAGAAATATATATGGGATTCAGGTATCGCTCACACCATCAATCCCATACTGAGAAATAAATTTTTTGACCAAATCAAAAACAAAACTGTTTAGAATCGATAACTGATAGCTGCTTAGAATCAATAGCTGATACTGAGGGTAAAATATCGTCATAACATTTTGCTTGATTATATAGCGATATAATCAACCCTTTAACCTACAAGTACATAGCCATAGATAACAGGCACGTTATACACGACAGCGATTATACACGGCTGGCCATTTCATAATGCAATGATGAAAAACATACTTTGGTTTGGGAAATTAAGTACCTACCTAAACCGCCAACCACATTAACCCAATATAAATTTGAAACCATTCATAAAATCTACAATTGGTCATTAATTTTAAATTAACTAGTCTGTAAAGTCGACTCGGTTCAAAGCACTATAATAGTAGTTTATGTAACAGCTACATAATAAAAGTCCTTAAAATACGGGTAGGGTTCATAATAATATCTCACGAGTGTTTTAAGGCCTAATTAAATGTACAGTTGCATTTACAACTTTATGTACACTCATTTTATAAATGCTGTAAAGATGCTTTAATATCTGTTCAGAATGGCGGCAAATCAAATACGTCACTGTAGTGATGTAGTCCATGCTTTTTGTACATTCGATGTTCAAAAATCATGGACTAAATAGAGCCGACATTTTTGAATTGGAACTTTTATTCGAAATTTGAACGTCATTATGACATAGAATTCCTTTGTGTAAAATGAAATTTATTGTATGACCACAGAAAGGAAATTCGCTTTGACAGAACTTGCTGTCATAACGGATATGTCATTACCACCGATTTTTGAACGCATCATAGAGCATTTATGATATGAGTGTTGATAAAACTGTTTTAAAAAATTAGTAGGTATCCTGATCGTGTCGCAAATATCACTTTTTAGGGTTCCGAAGTCCACAAGGAACCCTTATAGTTTCGCCATGTCCGTCCGTCCGTCCGTCCGTCCGTCTGTCCGCACTATTGCTCAAAGATGATTAGGTCTAGAGAGCTGTAATTTGGCATGAATATGCATATTAGTTACGCTGACAAAGTGGTACAATAAAATTTTGAAATATATTTTTTTATAGGGTACCTCCCCTACTCGTAAAGTGGGGATGTAATTTTTTTTTCTTGCGTACCCCATGGTGCGGCATATCGTTGAATAGGTCTTAAAAAAATATTGTGGGTTTGTTAAAACCATTTTTTGATTAAGTGATGCGTTTGTGAAATATTAAGCTTTAAAGTGCTATTTTTTGTTAGAGTCACGTGTCCCCCCCCCCTGCCAGCTAAATAGTGGTATTTGGATGACTGAAAAAAATCACGGTTGTGGCATATATAACGTAGTTGAAAGGAAAACTATCAGAGCTAAGTAGGCTGTACAAACTTAAGAGTAATAGTCGACCAACGATGATAATTTTTCTCGAGCGGCAGGGGCGTCGGGCGGGCACGTCATACCACAGGCTAGCTAGATGCTAATAAGTCTTAGAAAGGTACTCTGGGCATCCTCAACTTCGGAACCCTATAATTTGCGCGTGGCCCGACACGCACTTGGCCGGTTTTTTATCTGTCACTTCAACAAAGTACGCCGGTACACAACACAACATACCTTGAGGCACAAATTCAAATCACTGTTTACGCAATCCACAAAGTTGCCGATCACTAGTTTTAACACTGATTCATCCTGGGGCACTGGACTGGAGTAAGCCAAAGCGGCTACACTGAGCAAGACCACGGCGAACTTCATCTTAGATGTTTAGAGGCACTTGATCCACCAATATCGTTTTGATTGTGATGCCCAATCGAAAAGTCAACAGTTTTTTATCTAAATCGCCCCACTCCGGCCTTTTGGCGGATTTACATTTTCAACTCGTTTGATATTTTATCGTAGACACTATGGCCGATGACACACTTATTCGGAACATTAATATTAATTTTGTTTTGGATACCACGCTTTTTCTTTCTTTCGGCGTGATGGGTTTATGCTGTATGGATATTGGATAATTTTAACATTACCTACGTTACTGATGTAATTGTCGTCATGTTACTCGTGTTACGTTATAGTTTTATGTCAATGGCTAAATATATTTTAAATTATGTATTCGAAGATCTAAAGATCAAATACTTAATTATGATACGGGTAGTATGCAGGATCACTTTTCTCTTGTTTTTATTACTATTTAAATTCCTGTATAAGTATGGGTACGTATGGGTGTACTTACTTACTTATCTGACTTGTCCTTCTTTAGTATCTAGTAACTTGCAAACAAACGTTCCAAATCTTTGAACACATTTACAGTTTGAGCTATTCGTCTGAGCGGTCGAACTGGTTTTTCAATAGTGGGCGAGTACAGTCATGGGCGAAGATAAGTATCCATCCAAAGCGTCAAGAACTCAAGATATGTGTAAACCAACTCTAATTGCTATGTCATTCGAGTCGCTGTATACATTACTCTTGACAAATAAGAGCAACATTATCAATTCAATGTAATGGATAGCATAGAATCAATTAAAAGTGTTTTAAAATAAAACCGAACAAATTACAAGAACTTTTTTATTTTGATAATAAATTAATAATCGAGGTACTTCAACATGGCAACATCAAATAATAAATTAACACGCACACACACACACAATCATACTGCTTATTAGTTAAGTTGGCCGCCGTACGCTAAGGACTGGGCGTCGTTGGCTTTCCGGCTCCAACCCTGGGCTGGTTCGTAGTTATACCCAGGATGTTCATCGTGGTGATGAGGGGCGGAGTAGCTGATGGTGCTGGTGGAGGAATGACCGCCCTTGGCCAAGAGTTTCCTGATGAGGTTGAAAGCATTCATGGCGAAAGCAATCTTGCCAAGGAAGACAGCCTTGACGGCAACAAAGGCGATGACTCCAAGGAAGAGGGGGATGAGGGCGAAGAGTTTCAGCTTCAAGAGGAGAAGGAGGGGAATGAGCTGCTTGATCTTCTTCTTCTTTTTGCCACGTGCTGAAAATAAAATCGTTTTTAAAATTACAAAATCTGTCTGAAATTTAACAAAACATGGAGATAAAAGTGAATCATGTAAGCCTTATTCCATAAGTTATGGTAGAAAGCAACGTGACATTTCAACAGATCTTTGTTGATCTAGACCGCTCTACATCACGTTTGTCCAGTATCTCCTAGGATCAGTTTACTATGATGTAAACATGGGGAGAAAGTTAGTGTTTGTCGTGAGACACGTGCACCGTTAACAAAGGGACAAATATTATGCGCCTCGGAGAAATTCGTTGACATAAGACATCAGTAAATATTTACTCAATCAATACCAATGTTTAACTAAAATTGATGTTTATATATCGTGTTCCATTTTTAGTTCTATTTGAATGCATTATTAAGAATCTTTTGAAATTCTAATACTTATGTTTACTCCTTATCCAAATTTCATCATTATCTATCTATCGTTATTTTTCAAAAGTTCTTTCTACAAACCTTCCTCATCGAGACCTCTGGATTCGTTGTCGGGCTCAGACAGACGTAACTGCAGTACGTGATTGTCCAAAAAGTCACCGACGTTGTTGGCGATCCTCTCCTCGAGCTGAGCCTCCCTGATGGGGGCTTCTTCAGCGAGAGGCTCGTAGCTGCGAGCAGAGCGGGCCGTGCCAGTGTTGATCAGGGTCATACCCTCGAAAATACTGATGTCTTTCGTGACTGCCAGCTTCTCAGTGAACTTGAGGGCTTTTTCCTGAAATTTGATGACAACGTTAAAATTTACATCACTTTTCGGACACACATTGGTTTTAATTGTTTTGTCACTTTTTTCATTTGTAGTTGCACTTTGACCTATATGCGTGACTTTTAAAATGCACTCGTTGAACACACTTCACAAATCCGTATTCACCTTCAGACACAAAGACGTATCCGTTTCTATGCACTCTGACACAACATTGACTAAATTTTCCGCTATTCCATCTTGCACGGGACTGCATGTGGCTAACGCCACGATGGCTAAGAATGCAATTTTCGACCACATCTTTGTTTTGCAATGCCGCACACTGCTACTTGCCAACGCTGGGCAGGTTATGATGTTCTTCCCAAAATTGTGATGGATTTTATCCTTCGATCCCCACTACAGTCAATGTGACGCAAAGTGCGTTGTTTGACGTACGACCGCCGAAGTAAGGGTAAGTAGAAAAATAAATATTGGATGTTAGAAAGCGAAGTTTACGACATCCGTACTTTGTTTGATATGCTAGTGCAAATGAATGAAAGAAAAAGTGCGAATATTTGTATTTTCATTCTAATCGACGTGCTAAGTTTTGTACGTAACATATGATTTGAAAAACTTGCGATTTCATTACTTGGTACGTATACTCGTAACACTGCGTTGACCATTCTAGTACGGCATTGTGTGTAAATGGATAAAAACAATGCGAGGCGAAGCGTCTTTTTTCTACAACAAACATAAAATACAACTTTTAATGCTTGGTGTTGCATGAATTCATCCTTATTTAATATGTAGCTATTTTTTAATTCAGTATATTTCGGGGTCAAGATTCTACGACTCCAAACCGGTAAGGTTTAGTATCGCACGGCCTCGAAATCGAACTTTCTGTCGCACTGGATTCCCTCGTTTCCCTTTCTATCGTTTTTGTCGTTTTTCACCAAATTACAAATTGATATTTAAATATGATTAACCTTAAACGGTAGCTCTCGGCTCATGATTTTTAAGGTCCTTTTTAAGGTCAAAAATAAGCCATCGAAAAATAACTAAACTATTTGCAACGGGAACCTCCACAGGTAAATGAAAAAATCGATGAAATTGGAATGGCAAAGCTACATAGTGGTGCTTTAATTCTTAGGTAAGGCAAGCAGCTGCTTACCTTACCTAAGAATACCTTAGAGGTAGCTTACCTTACCTTAGAGGTAGAGGTACCTTTTTGGTTAGGTATCCCTTTCATCATCATCATCATCATTTCAGCCGAACGACGTCCTGGACATAGGCCTCCCCCAAGACTCGGCCAGACCGGTCCTGTGCTACTTGCTTCCACCGGTATCCCTTTGTATCGTCACATTTATAACCCGTATGAACCTATCTAATTTAGTCCATAGATAATGCAGTTTGCAAAGTCAAAAATGTACGTGCTTATAAAACAACGTGTTTTAAAATTACAACCAATAAATAAAGTGATACAAAAATCAAACTTCGTAGTAAAAATGCAACCTAAAAAAGTAGCGACTAAAGAAATGAGTGCTACTTTTACTCGAAACCGGAACGCGGCATAATTTGACCTACAAACGTTACCCAATGATGAAATAAGCAGGGTAGGTGCATCAATTGTTACTCATCTGACGCAACTCGGTGAAAGTAGCGGTTTTCGCAAATTCGTAGGAACTTTTGAACGGTATGAAAAAATGGTAAGGGCCAGGAAATTTCGGGAGAATGAGGACCACCGTATTGCTTCTCACTCAGTTCATTTGGCGCCACTATCTATAAGGTAATGGCTGTTAATGTCAAAGTTTGTCATCTCATACAACAATGTCAATGTCACTGTGACATTTGACGATTCGGAGGCCTCGGTGTTGCCAATTTAGGGTGTAATATGGCATATGATGTGCTAAATTGGCAACACTGTACCTCATAGGACTCAAACGCCTCTAGCGGGGAATAAACTCGGGGTGACCTTCGTTGCCTGTGATAGGACTCTATGCAAGGTTCACCACACAGGCAGTGCTCACATTTAAAACTATGCATATAAAGAAATACATATAGGTACAAACAAAGTAGAACCAGCATAAAAGACATTAACAAAGGCTGAAAATACTATTACAAAATCCATCAAAATTGATCAATCACGTCACGCAGTTGTTAAATACACTTCTTGTATCTAATTTATGTAGGTACATTTCCTATTTATTTGACACTGAATATTGACTATCGGATACAAGAGGTGCTACATTGTAGTATTGTGAGTTGCAACGTAATCTGTGAATGAATGAAAACGACGCGTCATACGATAAATTTGTTACTAGTTAACTCGTTTTGTCTCGTGAATAGCTATTACGTCGATAGTGCATTTTAAAAGTGTGTTTGAAATAAGCTCAATTTGTCAGATGTTATAGAATGTAATCTTGCTCACTTAAGTACAACGATTTTTGTTTATTTATTCATTTACAAACAGGGTCATTCTATTCTAGAACAGAAAAGACAAAAGATGTGCATTGCTTAAGATTTAATCTATAAAAAATAAAAATATATGTTTACGGGTCAAGCAAAACGTTGTGATGATATTTTACCCACAGAATCAGCTATTGATTGCATTTTTTTTTTTTTCGTATTGGTAAAAAAATAGTAATGGGATTGAGGTATCGCTCCCACCATCAATCCCACTACTGGGCATACTCTTTTTATAGTGTCAACGTTTTGGTTGACTCCGTACTAAAATACTACTACTACTACAGCCTATTTGCGTCCCACTGCTGGGCACAGGCCTCCTCTCATCACGAAAGGGTTTGGGCTGTAGTCCCCACGCGGGCCCAGTGCGGATTGGGGACTTTACACACATCTTAAAATTGCTTCGCACTCGCAGATGCGTGCAGGTTTCCTCACGATGTTTTCCTTCACCGAAAAGCTCAGTACTAAAATACCCACGTCATAATTTTCATTTATATTTGTTTGAAGAGTTTCTTCTTTTTACTGAAATACATTAGATAGGTACTTAGGAATGCGTTATAATTACCACGTAACATCGGAACTCGCTCGGATCTCGCTCGAGCGACATTCCTCCGAGAAGAAAGTGCGGATGAGTCAGGCCGGTACGACATGACCTTGAACAACGGTTATTCGGAAGCTGCGCGACCACATTAGGTGATTTTAAGCCCATGCAAATTCAATTTTTTTTAAATTAAATCGAAATCCATTCAATTCAGCAAATTGACCACATACGGACACTTTTACACTTCAGAAATGAATTTACCAGCGCTTTCAAGATTCATTGCTTAGAAACACCTATAAGCCAGTAGTTTACAATTATATGTAGAAACAACGTTAGTCGGTCTTGATCATACTGGTTTTATGAACCACTGATACAAAAAAGAGGGGTGTTGTGTATTGTGTGCGTGTGTATGTGTGTGTGTGTGTGTATGCGTGTAGTTCTCTGGGTATCTATCTGTGAAAGCTCCGCAACGGATAAAGCAATTTTGAAGTATTTTAATTTCGACGATTAGGTTCCGATTCCGAATCTTAAGACGCAAAAGGAACCCTTTAGGATCTCTTTCTTTCTCAGCTTTATTTGAAGACTAACTTCTGCGACTGCGACTTCGTTCGCGTGGAATTCGGTAATAGCGTTCCTGCGGGAACTATGCGTTTTTCAGTTTAAAAAGTAGCCTATATGTGTTGACCGTGTTATAAACGATTCCCATACCAAATTTTGTTGCAATCGAACTAGTAGTTTTCGAGTTAAATCTAGACATACATACATACAGTATTTTTTTCTAAAAATCGTTATTTTCTTTTAAGTATCGTTTATATAGTCTCCTCGACTCGATAGTTTCTTTTAATTTTCAAGTTTCAGACGCGACTTCTTCTACAGACTTATTATTAGTATAGACTAGCCGTCTTCCGTGATAGAATCCGCTTAGGGTCCATTTTTCTTGTTCCTTTAGGAATTTCCCTAATCCGCACTGGGCCCGCGTGGGGACTGTGGCCCAAACCCTCTCGTGATGAGAGGAGGCCTGTGCCCAGCAGTGGGCCGTAAATAGGCTGTTGTGGTTGGTTGGTTGGGTTTAGGAATTTCGAGAAATCCTCTCTTAGTGCTCCCCTATATAATAGTCTCCAATGAACCAACATGCCAAATTTCAGGGGCTCTATTCGAAACGTTACATAGGTCAAGGGGATGTCTCTATCCCTCTGTCAAAACGTCATGGCGCTCAAATTGAACACTAAATCTAGCTACTAACTAAAAATTAGGTTTCAACGCCGTGACGCTTTTCCGTGAGACATTCCCTTTCCCTATGTAACGTTTCGAATTATAGAGCTCTAGTACTTTTAGCTGTGCGTTGATCGATCATCAGTCAGTTTCTTGTTTAATAATTTACATAGGTACTTATAGAAAATAAATTCGGTTCACCGCTTTGAAAATTATCAAAGAAAGTGGTAAGTAGGCTTTATTTCCCTAAAACAAAACCGTGCCGTGTGGCCGGGGCCCCACGCACCTGGGCGCGGAGCTTTCGCGTCGCGCCCAGCGGCGCACCTGCGCTCGCGCAGGGCAAGTGCGGCTTTACTTGCAGTCCTGCTGTGATAGTGTTTGGTGATCGGTTGGCAATGCCGAAAACGACCAGTTTAGATTCGATCATTTACTTATTCAGCAAATTGGTCACTTACGGGCACTTATAAATACACGGCAGAAAATTAATCGAATCTATCAGCGCTTGCTAGCGCATTGCCAGCCAAACAGAGTCAGCCAGACAAACTCAGCAGAAAGCTTTTTTAAAAATGTCAATTACTATCTCACAATAGACATTTTAAGGGATGTATAGTCCCACGATGCTTACGATGGGCCTCATTAAGAAGCCTCGAAGTCACTAAGAGGGTAAGCTTGGGGTTTCTCTGCATGATAGAATCAGAAATGAGGATATCCACAGTAGAACTAGGGTCACCGACATAGCCCGAAGAATTGCAAGTCTTAAGTGGCAGTGGGCGGGGCACATTGCTCGCAGGAATGATGACTGATGGGGCCAGAAAGCTCTCGAGTGGCGGCGTCCGCGAACAGGGAGACGAGCTGTCGGTAGGCCTCCAACAAGATGGAGCAACGACCTGGTAAAGGTCGCGGGAACGTGGTAGATGCGAGCAGCACAGGACCGGTCTGAGTGGCACGCCTTGTCCTGCACAGGCCGAACTTCGGTTGAAACGATAGTCTCAACTAGTACTACCAAGTTTTTTTAGCGAATACGTGCGCTACTCGTAATATTGAGTCAATTCTGATGAATACTCCAACTAAGTGGCCAAGCGTAATGAGCCTGCAGGTCCACTTCATAAACCTACTAAAATTGGTCGGTACAGTGGAGGATTTAATGCTATTTTTTATGGAATTGGTATTGGGTTGAAAATTCTGGAAAAAAAATCAAACGTTCTTCAGGGAATATTGATAATTTCGGTTCTTTTCCGTGGGTAATTTTCAGTTTTCAGGTAAATTAAAATTGAATTTCGAACATACATTCAGAGGTGGCAGCCGGGATCGAACCCACGACCCTATGAGAGGCGGTAGGTCAAACCACTAGGTACATTTATGATGTACCTTACTTGAAGGAATTCCAAATGGCAGTTTAAATTAAGACCACACTTAGTAAACAAAGTGCTTAGCAAGCCATTAAAATTCATAGCTCATTACCGACAAGCCATCATTGTTGTTTGAGCAAACTTGGAAAGCTCACATAGCTTTCCACAGAAAGCATTTAAGTGTGTAACGGACGAAGGTAATATGTAGGAACACCTATAAAATATTATATTATTGTTGTAGGTCGCGTATACAATGTACTTTATTTATTTATTTAAACTTTATTGCACATTAGTAAAACTAATATAAAAGGTGAACTTAATGCCATAAGGCATTCTCTACCAGTTAAACCTTTGGACATAATGGAAAATGTTGACTTTAGACAATGTATAAAACCTTTTGAATTATCGCAGTGTGAACAGTATTGAAAACTTATTTCTGACCGCTTCTTTGTCTTAGTGCGGTCGGCGGGAACAATGCTGTTGCAATGTTGTACAAGCACTTTCGGGAAGTGGGTAAGAGAGGCGGCGAAATCACCAACAGGCGGAGGCAATTCAAATCAAATTATTTATTCAGCAAATAGGCCACATCTGGGCACTTTCACACGTCAGAAATGAATTTACCAGCGCTTCCAAGACCCATTGCTTGAGAAGAAGCGCCGCAACAAACTCGGCAGAAGGATTTTTTTCAAAAATTCCACATACTTACAAATTTACATTATATTTGGTTTTATTAGTATGTACTCAAATTACATTTAAGGGATGTATAGTCCCTAACTTAAACTTAAATCTATGATCTTGGAGATGTATAGTCATATATTAGATACGAAAAATAATGAAAATATTAATTAATGACAGTACTTATCTAAATATAATAATAATCGCGAATGTTTAGAGATTGTATACGTCTCTAGCAATCATAAAGTTGTAGGTACACAGTCTCTAAAATTAAATTATACAACACAAGTTTAAAATTACGGTCTCCTTAGTCAATTTTGTAGATGTAAGGTGTCTCCAAAGGTCAAAATGTGGTTTAAAGCACAATGATACTACCTATACCTATAATACATATTAAATTAGATTACTAATAATCTAATTTAATATAAGATTAAAGGCATTAGATTACTAGTAATCTAATTTAATATTAGATTAAAGGAGATGTAGATGGTCTCATGGTGGAGGGTGCCTTCAAGGTGCTGGACTGGAAAGGGCGAAGCATCAATGTAAATGGCGAGTACATCACACACCTTCGATTTGCCGAAGTAAAGTAGTTATGGCTGAGACCATGGAAGACCTCAGTGCTGTGCTCGTTGACCTCAGCAGAGATTCCGATCGAGTTGGTCTGAAAATGAAAATGGACAAGACGAAGCTCATGTCTAACGTCCATGTTGTGTGGACGTCTATCGGCTGAAATGATGATGATGAGATGGTCCTACTTCATAACTACGTAGCAATCGGAAAGATATAACGTTTAATTTCTTTGCGTCAAGGATCATCACATTATTTATTACCTATCCAGGTCTTGGGCTGTGCGCTTCGCTATATAATAACATCTTTTATAATAATATAAGTATAAAAATCAACTGCCGTGGTTAAGAGACTTTAGAAATGCTATACTTAATTGTCATGGCTGATTGTTTTTTATTTGCGTCAGAGTGTTCAGGAAAGGAGGTTGAGGGTCGGGGGTTCGATTCCGGCTCGCACCTCTAAGTTTACTTAATGTGCGAAATTCAATTTGAATTTACCACTGAGCTTTTCGGTGAAGGAAAACATCGCGAGGAAACCTGCACGCATCTGCGAAGTAATTCAAAGATGTGTGTGAAGTCCCTAATCCGCACTGGGCCCGCGTGGGGACTATAGCCCAAACCCTCTCGTGATGAGAGGAGACCTGTGCCCAGCAGTGGGACGCAAATAGGCTGCAGTAGTAGTAGTTCAGGAAAGGCTGGTCAATTAGCAACTTTTCCTGAACACTTGCAATTGTGATTTAAAATTAATACCAGCACAATTCAATTGAGCCGTTGTTTGAGAACCAAACATGTTACTTAATATTCAATTTTTGTGAAGATTAGGTGCTGTGCTGCTAATTAATCGAATAGCTAATTAACACAATTTGTATGCGACATTATAAAATTAAAATATTGGATTGTACAGGTGCTTTGGAATTGTTTATAAAACACGATTAAGATTTTGAGGTACAATTGTAGATTTTATATGAATTACTTGATAGGAATATCGCTAAATTTACTGTTGATCGTAATTATGTTAATTGAGGTTAAAGGTAATTTTTCAATAAATAAATTCACTATAACATTAAATGATTTATTGTCTCTTGCAGATCCATCGTGAATAAATACATTTTATTGTAACTTATTTCGATACTCTGCTCACAATTTTAAAATCGGTCACTCGGTCGGTAATAAATACACCTTTGACGGCTTACACTCACGCCTAAAAGTTCACATAAACAATAAAAAAAACTAAACATAAGCATAATAATCTTTGGAAACAAAAACTTAAAATATTTGGTTATATAAATATACTAGATACCACTCTCGAACTTCAACGAAGAACGCTCACACGAAATTACGTAAAATATAATAATTAAATTAAACAAATATAATAAGGAAGGACTAAAATAAATCAGTCATCACCTATAGTGAACATAAAATTAAAAAACAAACATAAAAATAAACACAATACTGTTGTGTAACTTTCACTCATTCACGCAATACAACGAAACAATTTAAACGGTGGTTATAAGGAATATAAATACACAAATAGATATGTCATTCATTCATCATTGCATTAAATACATCTTGAATAAATTAAATAAATAATTTCTTTAAGATCTATAGCTGTTTGGCATGAGCGGCGTAAGCCATGATCTGGCCTTCTTGGGAGCGTCCCCAGCCTCCGCCGCCACCACCAGCTTCCCAACCGTGCTCCTCATGAGCTGGCTCTGACCAGCCACTGGATTTTTTGGAATCTAGAAGCTTCTTCAGAGCCCCAAAAGCAGCGGCGATGAACGCGATCTTTCCAAGGAGGTAAGCCTTGAATACGGCGAATGCTATGATACCAAGGAACAAAGGCACGAGAGCGGCCAACTTCAGTTTAATGAGAGCGAGGATGGGAAGGAGTTTCTTCAACTTCTTCTTCTTCTTGCCACGACCTAGAACAAAGCATAATTTATTAGCAATTTATATGTTGCACGCTGGCTAAAGATAGTCATATAAAGCTCAATTGTCAGAGAACAATATTGGCGATCGAGCAATCGATCGAGTTTTACACGTCAATACTAGTCATTATATATTCACGGCGAGTGGGGTAAAACAATAGATAATTGAAATTAATGTCAAAGCTGTAACTAAATTGGCTTTTAACTTAACCATTGTATTTATCGTATGTCAAATGATTCAAACAAACTGGAAATGTAAGTTATGTTACCATAACTTAAATTTAAGAATAGATCAAGCCCGCTACGTAGTCGCAAATCGTAAATCGCAAAGGAAAGCATCTTTCACATTTTATGAATATTTTGCAGAGACACTAAGTAAATTTTAAAATATGCCTAACCCACTGAAACCTGTTTAATAAGGAAAATAATCAAATTAGTCTACGCAAATGTAAAATAGCTACCTACTGAGTTTAAGGTCAGAACCGATTAAATTTTGAAGTGACATTTCCAGTTACTTTTTATTGCTTTTTGTTATACTGTACTAAATACATCAACGAACCGTTACTGCGTGTAATTATATTAAAGGTAAAAAGAAAATTAAGAAAAACGTAAGTGAAGTAAGGTAAAAAGAAAATTAAGAAGATATTCGATAATTGTGAAAGATCAGCTTTCTTTTAGATCCACATTTCACTAGGTAAGTATATTAAAAATTACAGATGTGGTTTATCAATTTAATACGTGATAGTAGAAATTGAACAATTTATGCATATTAAATTGTATCGATTTATATCGCAAACGGGCTATCACGCGCTGCATCGGAGGCTGTGTGAAATTCTCGTACAGCTAGTCGGCAATTTTGTTTGATGACTTAAGTAGGTACTATGACTTTTAACTTTTTCATATAATTATTTAGAATCGCTATTTTCTCCGTCAGAAAAACCATAATTATTACTTTCGAGTATACTTAAGGAAAAGCTTAAGTTTATCCCAAATACACAATCAAATAAGATTTTATTCTTATAGCTAACTAACCGTTCCCCGCGGTATTATCCACGAAGGTCCCCATAAGAATTTCAATAGTCGTCTCACATTCCCTAAGAAACTTGTTAGCTCAGGGACACATCATATGGCAGTAAAAGTATATAATAACATCCCTGTAGAAATAAAAAATGAAAATAGTAATAGTTTATTCTACTTAAAATTTAAAAAGTTTTTACTAACCTTAATGAATATAGATAATCTTAATGAATTTTCTGAATGATAATACATACATATAATTTTATAATTGTTTAATACCTAGTTTTATAGATTGCAGTGCCCTACCAGGGTTTATGTTTTGGGACAATATGTAATAGTTTTAAGACATATGTAAACCACATAAAGCAATAAATGATATGATATGATATGATATGAACCTCAAAAAAGAACCATGCCAAATTTCAGCTTTCTGCGACCGTAGTTTTGGCTGTGTCTTGCCTGTCGGTCAGTCAGTAACTGTTTTTTTTTTTCAAAATAAACAAGTTTACCCTATAAAGTGTATTACTACAAAGTGTGTTTAGTAGAAATGTGTTTACATTGTTGAAGTGGAAAAAGCAGTACCATTGAGCACAGTTAAAGTTTACTTTGGAGAAATTGTACACATGCCGGTGAATCGAAAACGTGTGAACCGAGAGAAAGAGGCCTTAGGTTGCCTGTGACAATTAGTACTGCACGGTTATTTGAGTTTTTGTTCCTTGATTAGAACGTATGGCCAATTGATTCATTTTGAAAAAAAATGCTTTCATTATCGTGGGAAACTGTAATATGGTCGATACCTAATTCTGAGAACCTTTTACAAATCAGATCATTATTCATAGAACTGATCTAAAAATGCTCTTTAAATTGAATATAATTATCATATTCTCGTCTTAAATAAATTACATAACAAATTACTAGTTACCTACTAAATTTAAGTAGGTAAACTTAAACGTTTTTAAATTATAAAGGCCTAACTGCTCTCATTGAAGAGCTGCGTCCATTAGTCACACCTGTAATTTAGGCATTTTCTTTTGACTTATTAATAAAGAAACTTTTGTCATTTCCATCAATTATATACACTTAAGTTTTCGTTATTAAGCTAGACAACTTTAATCTGTTAAATAGCATAGTTATGATTTCTTAGGGAAATTGCTTTTTATAATTTTGTCGAGAAGATTTTCTTTGTTTTGAAATCGCTACTCGTCTAAGGGATTTTTGAAGTGATGATAGATTCATGAATCCATATTTAATGTGGCCAATTAGCTTAACAAGTCATTAAATCTTGAATCTGAGGATTTACCTTTACAAAGACGATGAAGTAAAAAAAACTTGTGTTTTCTTCTTAACCAATCTAAACCAATTATGAAGACAAAACATGATTAAATTGATCACTAAGCTGAACTTCAAGAGAAATCTACAAACCTTCTTCTTCAATGGAGTTATCTTCAGTGAAAGACCTGGGCATGCGAAGGGTCAGCACGTGTCCGTCAAGGAAGTCCACAACGTTATCCAGGATCCTGTCTTCAACCATGGCTTCCCTGGCCTTCGTGTCTTCAGGAAGAGGCTCATAACTGCGAGCTGAACGTGGACTACCGGTCCTTGAGAAGGTGATGCCATCAGCTACACTAAGCTCTTTCGAGACTGCCAGGTTTTCTGTATACTTCAAGGCTTTTTCCTGGAAAATTAAGAAGAGTTTGTTAAATCCATATGATTTTTTATAATAATTCCTAATGCTATTGTATATTTTAATAATGTTTGATTTCGAGTATACCGCTTTAAAAAAATGCCGTGATGTATAACTAGTTTTATAATGAGCTCTGTCTTTATTTCTTTACGATGAAAGAATTGACCTAAATATAGGTACAAAACATTTTTTTCTCTTGAGAAGATCGCAGTAGGTCATAGTATAAATGAACTTTAAATGCGAGCTTCTTGAACTTCGTTTAAGTGACCTATTTTTAAAATACACTACTAGTACTTTACTAGGTCACATTTGATGTTAGGTACCACCAAATCCCTAAGCACTATGTAAAAATTTTGGTGTCCAAATTCCATGAGGATCCCACTGATTCATATGTAAATTAAAATCCAAAATCACGTTATCCCGAAATCAAAGCACGTCCTGTTCCCTATCCATCACTGGTTCACTTCACTTCACAACACTTCACACACCTTTAAGCACAGCAGTGTATCGCCTTCAACGCAATCCCTCAGGTTGGAGACAAATTTGTCTACTGCACTCTCCTCCTTGGCCATTGGCAGGCCATGGGCCACGGCCAAAACCGTCAATACCACGAATGCTTTCATCTCCACAGCGGACGTACAATGGTTAGGAATTGCCTTGCAACAGGCAGTTTTATTTTCTCTCCCCCTCCCGACCGCATATGTCACGGTGGGACGTATGACGAAATGTCAATAGTCATAGTTTGAGCATAAAACGTATTAACACGTATTCGCGATAATTTTTTTATGGACGGAAAGGGGGTTATGATAGCGGACTTTAAGGTCAGTTGTATTTGAACGACAGAATTCCGTGTCGTTGTTTGATTTTGGATTAAGATTGATTTGAAATGCTTTTAAATTTTTGAATATATTACTATGAATGGGGAATGGAATGCAGATTTTTAAGTTTGTATTTAAGAATTATGCGTTAGGCCAAGGAGGCCCGATTAGGATTAACCTTTCCATTTAAACTATACTTACCACTAACCAAGCTGCTACATTTAGCACCCGATGTTAAAAAAGAGGTTCAAAGTTTGGCGTATATTTCCGGATTTGATTTTGTTATTCTTTGATAAATTTTTAATTGAGAATGCTTAAAAATTATCATATTTAAAAAAATCGATTCATCACTTTGAAGAGTAACATTTATTTTCCATCGGTACAGGTACGTCGGAAGTTTGTTGAATTTTCCGTGATGAGAGAAGGCATGTGCAATATACACTTAGTCTAAAAATTGGACGGAAAGAAAACTCCATTAATGATTTGACAGTAACTTGTTCCTTCGTAAACAAAGTTACACACCTAAATTATGTACGAGTACTTAGGTAATGCATTGAATCTAGGCACATGTTATACACTGAGACGAATTATCACTTTTCTTTAAGTAATAAAATATGAGAAAAACATTCAATAGATGAATGAAAAATGGGCTGCGGTCAGTTGCTAATGGATAATTCACAAAAGAAAATTACATAAGAATATTATTTCAAAAACGATCACTGCAAAATTAACCACCGCTTTCTAAAACTATTCATAACTTATCCGATACGTTTGCGGAGTTAGAATTATCCGTTTAAAGTCTTTAAGAAGCGAAAGTATTTCAGGATACGCATATAAAGAGACGAATTATGTTAGTCCGTCCGTGCCGCCACTTTAAAGAGGTCGAGTGGGCCCCGCATGATGTAATGCAGCTTTCTTCTCTTACCCAAGAATTCGGTTTTGAGATGGCTTAACTTCCTGTCAGAAATCGGAATTAACAAACATTAATGGTACATTAATAGATAATTAATCTATAACTGTTAAGATGCTTTTAACATGCGCAAACTGTAAAACTATAAATGGTAATATAAAATTCTTAGGACCTTTTAAAATTCAACGTGTGTACTCTTTACATAATATATGTCGACGATAGTAGCTTCTTTTAAAATATCAAAGCTGCGGGTTCCAGGCATGAATTGTTATATGAACATTTTCGAAGAATATGACCTTATCAACGCATGAAGGATTTTAAATACCTAAGGCAAGCCTGTTCTCGAATATTTAATGTAATTTTTTTAGTTACTTATTCTTCAGTTACCTATGAATCTTGCATGTGAAGAGTGGGACATGGGTAATTGTCGTGGTAGTGGTGATGAAAGCTCTCTTTTGTTTCTTCGTTGTTTTTTATAATCGCATCTAGGTCTTATGTGCAATCAACAAATACTATGAATACAAATATATCGTTGCTCAACCACACATCCCTTGACGGATATCGTCTAATCAATGCCTTTGACTCCATACTGGTAGAACAATCAATCAGTCTTCAACCGCAAATACAAAAGACTCGAAACCATATAATTGCTTCGCATGAAAGGCAAAGGTATTGACAATCATGAACAAACAATGACTAGAGAGAGTTCATTGTACATATTCAAAGGACTCCTCTTCAAGTTACTCTGGACTATACCACTAAAGAACAGAAGCGTTAGATTCCTTCGTCAGGTTCGAGTTAGTTTCTTAGAGCTTGGCGGATAGGCAAATACGTTTGTCGCTTCTGGGCACCGTCTGAATGTGAATTGTAGGGTTTTTAATGGGTTTCTCCTCATTTGAATGTATCCGTTCCGGAGTGTACGATTGCGGACGGCTTAGATTGCTTCCGCAGTTGGTGTTACGTTTCAAGTATTATGCCGGTTTTGTCTCTCAGAAATAGGTACTATGAAGTTGGCGTGAACCCGATGGGACTTTGATATGTGAAAGAGATGGAGATTGACAGTAAATCATTCTAGTGAGCTATCAAACAATTTTTACTCACTCAAATACGGATTTTAATAAATTTTTAGGAACCGCACTGATTGACCGGTCGATTCTCATGCAATGACCGAGGGGTCTTAGATGTGCGAAATTTACCAGAGAACTTTTCGGTAATGTAAACCGTCGTGAGGACACCTGCACGCATCTACGAAGTAATTCAAAGATATGCGTGAAGTCCCCTATGAGCAATGGGCTGACTCGGAGAATACAGCCCAAACCCATCGATATGAGAGCTCTGTTCTATAACAGAGCTTCCTCTCATATCGATGGGTTTCTCGATCTGGTTTCCCTATAGAAACCAGATTTTTTCATGCATTTAAATGCATCAGGTATTCCTCTAGGCTATAGAATAACTTCTCATGTTCACATGACATGCGAACGTGTCTTAAAATGACATCATTGCATAGATTGGGATAAAAGTACAGGCCCAGTATTGTTTATCAACGCGACAACCTTATATCCGGCTACGCCCAAATGAAATACGATGAAGAAAGTTCCATGTCATAACTGAAAAGCACTTCTGTACAATACCCGTAAGTGTTGTGGGTTAAGTCATAACCGGAAGCTGTTGAAAATCTGCTAGGAGTAACGCAAGCACCACTATACGCCAAAGATTACGATTTCATAATTATATCGCCTGATTTGTTGTAGAGATAGCTTGAAAATCATCACATGTCGACGAACCCAAACCGACAGATGGTCTAGAATTAGCCAATTCAATTCAATCATTTATTCAGCGAATTGGCCACATAGGGGCTCTTTTACGTCAGAAAAAGAATTTACCACCAGTATTTGCAATGGGGAATGTTCTGAAAATCTTTTTGAAATGGTTTGGTGCCACCGATGTGATCCTACCATGGTCAAAAAAAATAAACGTAAAAAAAAATTAAAAAAAAAAACATGTCAACGTCGAGTTGCCAGTTTATCGTAATAAAACAAAAAAAAATAAGTAAATGTTTTCTATCGGTATCATGCAAAATAAATTATTTGCGCAATAAAATTGTCATTGTTGTTTAAGCACAAAATGGGTAATAACCTATGAGTTACTATGTGATACTTATGTACAATAGGGATGACGACAACTTTTTTTCTTAGTGTATCAGGAAGATTATTGAAAAGTATTGGACACGTATTTTTTCTATTTTCACGTAATCAAACTTATACGGAGATATGTTGAGTTGAAATGTCGCGTGACGTCACGGTTAGGTACGATTTATACCTAACGGTGACGTAGTTAGCCCCCACTCTCCAACTTTAATACGTTTTAACTTAGTTATTCTTTGTTAATTTGATAAAACAAAAAATACGTGTCCAATATTTTTTTATTACCTGACTGACGGACTAATTAGAATTTCGATATCTTCATCCTGTCGTCATCCCTATTGTACTCATTGAAAGATAAAAAGTATGAATCTGAGGTGTATGTGTGTGACCTCCGATTGAAGCAGTTGAATTTAAGTAGCTTCTTTTATTTTCACATTTAATTAATTTCCTTCTAAATCAATCACAAATAACATTTAAAATAATTTTTTTTTAGTATAAAATCAGGTACTCTTAATATTTGTTCCAGTGATCTAACTCATTTTGGTCTAATTTTTGTGACAAATAATAATTAAAATAGCAAAATTTATTCGTACGAAACAACAAAAAATCAATAGACTCAATGAAGTGACAATCGATTAAGATAAAATGAACCATTATTATGGTTCACTAAAAAACGTCGAGTGGATTCTCCGTTACCTCTTATCGCTTGTGTAGTCAGATCGTATCACTGTCACTGTGATGCTAATGATCCGTGGATGCATCATGCGAGAGTGATACCATGACTTGACATAACTTCATCCTTTGTTTTGCAAATCTTTTGTATGAGATATTCTACTTTTTCTATTAAAGAGACAGGTTTCTAGCAGTCATTGCAAAGCTTCACAGTAGCAATAAAGTGTGTTGAACTTTTTTCTCATAGGTAAGCCAAATTGCAAGTTTTTTTATTATAATTTTTTTAATAACTGATAGTACGAATATATCATTATGGCCTGTGAAAATAGCACCACTAAAGGGGATATACAAAATGGAATGGAAATTTAGAACACGATATTTTGTAAAATAATACATTTTGATGCAAGTGCGTAAAGTTTGTCGTTTTATATCGAGTTCCTATCTAGTTATGTTGGCGGGAGCGAATGCGAGCATTAATATTAGGAACGAAAAAATGTTAATTTCGCACGTTTATCAAATGACATTTTTTTTTTTTTATTTGCGGAAAAAATGGAATAAAATTCAAATAAATAGGACGAAGTTCAAACAATTTCGTGAACAATATTAAAGGGGGTTATTATTTTTGTTCAGGTAAAAAAGGCTATTCTTAATTATATACTTACTGTTTTCTGGTAACAACAGTGTACGTGGATGATCTCGTAAGCAATCCTCAAACAATTCATTGAGAAAATGCGTCATCCCGGGGCCCTTTTACATATTCGATGACACAAGGACCCACAAGACCCATTTGTATTTGGAAGAAATTGCAGGCAGAAAGCTCGTTGAAAAGTGTTATACCTACGACAACTTTGACTATGTGCAATACATAGTTATTGATTGACAAAACATTGCCAGTCTTGGAGAACACTATTACTCGCTTTTTGAATATACCTATGACTATCACAGAAATACACACGTAAAACTTTAGCTCCAGTCTTGCTTGCTTAGTTCTACCCAAAATTAAGATTGTTACAAAGCGGTTTTCCCACGTCAAAAAAAAAAACAAACTGTTTAATTTAACAAAAAAGATTTACATTTTATCTGAAACATAGCTTTAATCTTTTAATTCTAAGATTTTATAAACTATGGAGTGTAGGGCATAACCCCCGTCTATTATAAAAGTATATCAGTAGCCATCATCATCATCATCATTTCAGCCGATAGACGTCCACTGCTGGACATAGGCCTCCCCCAAGGCGCGCCACTCAGACCGGTCCTGTGCCACTCGCATCCACCGACCGACCAGTATCAGTATATCAGTAGGAATAGAATAAAATATTTTAGTATAGGTACATGTAGTTTTAGTAGGTATTTTAGCTCACATTTTATCACTAAGCGCTTTCTTAATTATATACGTGGGTATTTATTTTAAAAATATACATTACAAATTACACGCTGTGTTTACGAAAATGTTATTAAAGTATTTATATATTGGAGATGACACAGAAACAACAAAAATGATACATTATGTATACAGAAATTGCTAAAGGTTAAGTTATTTCCCTAATCATTCTCACTAAGAAACAAAATGAGTATAAGCATTATTACCAAAGGTAAACAACATGAAACATGACAATCAAAGCCTAAATACATATTATAAAGATCATTTTACCTTTTACCTTCTATTTAGGGTTTAAACTTACTGATTCTAGTTTGAGGCAAAAAGCGCCTGTTATTTACTTCATAGCCAACAGTCATTTGAAGTAGAGCTTGGTTCACGTTCACGGTTACTTTGGATCAAGGCTTTCTTGCATTTCTTTCTCGTATAACTTTAGATAGAAAAAATATTTGAATGAATGGATGACAATAATATATTGTTATACTCGACAACAGGCCAAATAATTGGATTAGGTATAAAATTTAATGCGTTGTTCTACATAAAAATTAAACGTTGATAAAGCTTACCTGTCTACACATAACAATGAAAACATGATCACTTGCAGTAAGTCTTAAGATGTTTATAACAGTGGATGTTAAAGTGTGTTAAGTCACATAGGCCTCTATTAAAGGATTTAAAATTGTAACATTATTTTCTGTTACGTACTCGTACGACAGCAATTCATTGGTTGTTTTCGTCCCACGTGTTATTCTTCCAATCATAATCGCGCATTATTTAATGTAATCAACAGCCTAATCTAATAATATCAGGGAGCAAGGTCAGCTAACCAGTTAATCGGGTAGTCTAGATGCTATTTCTATAACAAATACTTATAGCACGCGGCGGCGTGACACTTAGGCCATTGATGATCATTAGATACTTAATCCAAAAAAATCCTTAAAAAAGCCGTGGTGGCCTAGTGGTCTTTTCGATGAAGGAAAACATCGTGAGGAAACCTGCACACATATACGAAGTAATTCAAAGATGTGTGTGAAGTCCCCGATCCGGACTGGGCCCGCGTGGGGACTATAGCCCAAACCCTTGCGTGATGAGAGGAGGCTTGTGCCCAGCAGTGGGACGCAAATAAGCTGTAGTAGTAGTAGTAATATATACTTAATCTAAGCACAATATTAATTATGTCTTAACGGCACAACAAAACTAGTCGTTGGCCAACGAACTCTACCTATTGCTATCTGGTTTATATAGGATCTAGTTTTCCAGTGACCTTACCATTGACATCTAGTTACTGTTGTAGTAACGGCCCACTCCGGTAGATGGCAGTGTTTGAGGTACCACTACTACCATCACCATCATCATCATGGTTATTCCCAAGTTATGTGAAGTCGGCGCAACATGTTTTCTTCTACCATGCTCCTGTCAGCCGTCATTTCTGTAAACATCTCTTCGAAACGTATTTACAATCCCATCCACACATTTCTAGGTCCTAATGAAAGTTTTATTACTAGAAGAGTATTTATATCTTACCCAGATTACTTCATTATTGATGATGATGATGATGATGATCATGTTTTTTATTATTATTATTAGTAGGTACCAGAGTAACCGAGCCTTGACCTCGGTAAAGTGGCTACAAATATTTTTACCAGATTTATGAGTCCTAGCGAAATCGACCTACACAATCAATCAATCGAAACACAATGTCTTATCGTGACATTAAAACTGGATACAGTTACAAAAATACATAAGTATATTTATAATAGCTTTTGTCATTATCAGTTTTTTTTTGCTCACGTCCACGAAAATGGTTATTCTTGTAATAATAAACAAAGCATGCAATTTTCTGAGTTCTTTATTTGTACGAAAAGTAACAAACGAAATGTACATGAAACAATTTGTAAAATATGTAATGATATACAAAACAATATTTAGGTTAAATAAACGTAATACATAATATTAATAAGTATGTACATTTTGTTACAAGTAATGATGGTGAGAATATGATTAGATAAAGAATAGTGAACGAAATAGAAATAGACATGAAATATTAAAATAAATAAATATCACAGTTAAAATATTAAAATGTATACGCAACATTATACACTAAAAATAATTAATAGAAACTTAAATATTAAAGCATATGAAATAATAATAAAACAAACAATAACTAAGAAAGATGGACTAGATCAAATAAAACAAGATAAAATAAAATTATATGTACAAAATGAGTATCAAAGGTATTGTGAAAAACAAAATACACAAATACGGATACCGTATAAGGTCAAATATATACTAACATAGTACAACAAGAAGGGCCATACAAATTCAGAACCAGCGTTTATGAAAACAAAAACAACAACGCTCAGCATCCCTCACAACGGGACAATAAATATATTAAATATCTTAGGGATAATAATAAATAAGCCAGCTTAATATAAAATTAAATGCCCGCATTCTCAAACAGCTACAATAATAGCGGTCAAAGGATGATTGTCTTGTGGAATGATACGTTTGAGAATGACGGGATCAGTCAGACTTGACATGAGCACCGTAGGCTAAATTTTGCGCATCATCGATGGCTCGTCCCCAACCGTGCCCACTGCTGGAGTAATGCTCGTCGTGGTGTGGGTGGGCTACAACCTCGTAGCTGGTTTCGTGATGCTTACTGGCGAGGAGTTTCTTCAGGGCAATGATACCGGCGACCAGGAGCGATACCTTGGCTAGGAGGAGAGCCTTGGCAGCCGCGAATGCAATGATTCCAAGGAATAAGGGAATGAGGGCTGTGATCTTCAACTTGGCAAGAGCCAGAAGGGGCAGGAGCTGCTTGATCTTCTTCTTCTTGCCGCGAGCTGAAATAAAAACAAAGTTCAAAAAACCAGGTATAAATTAGAACAATGAATGTCGCACTCGAGACGACGTATTATTTCCCCACTAATGAAGTCCTCACTTAGCCTCTTAATGTTTTATACCATTTAGTCATTATATTTGCATTAAGTTTCGTTAAATCTTTTTATTGATATGCATATCATTTGGTGAGATAACTTCCATGTTCGTGAAAATTGTCTTTGGTTCGGTGGCCTACAAACAATCACGGGTCATTTGTAAGATCGTAAGTAGACTAGGGTAAAGCAAAAGCTCAATATGCAAACGAAATTTCGAATTGAAGATTAAATATTGACTTTATTATCTCCACTGCATTCCTTTACTATTTGTTTACATTCACTAATGGTATGTACCAGTTAAAAAGAAAATATTCGACATCATTTATTGGGTATGCCTTCTTAAAATTGTCAGTACGATCAAACTCAGAAATGCTTGTTGAGCACAGGCAAAGGCTCCTCTTATCAAGATATGTTAGAGCTCCTACCTAACTACTTGTAGGATATCATTATAACTCAGTTGAATCCTTACCACATTTATTTCTAAAAACAAGAACGGTTATCGAATTTAGATAACTCTTAAGCAATCAAACTTAAATGACGAGTAACTATCTAACACCTCGGTAATAACCGGCCATAAAGCCTTGATGCAGTCACTGTAATTATAAAAAGCAAAGGGCAATGACTACTCATGTTCGAAAGCCACTTTCAAAGATAGGCACGGGCTAGGTTTCACGATGACTGGCCAGAACAGGTTCCACCATGAAAGTTCAGTGCGACAGAAGGACTCGACCACCGACTCGACTACTCTAATGACCGCACCAAGATTCCGAGTGCCACTTTCACGACCCAACAAAGTGTTAAGTGGCAAGTGTACTTGTACTTGTACTTGTTTGGAATATGAATGGGATTCTAATTATGGTAATATGGCTACCTCGGTTAATGCGAGGTGAAATCTATCTGAATCATGTGGGTCTGCAGTGGTATTTAATGAAAGCTCGATCGCAATATTTACATTTAAATAGGGCAAATAGGGACTATAGCCCAAACCCTCTCGTGATGAGAGGAGGCCTGTGCCCAGCAGTGGGACGCAAATAGGCTGTAGTAGTAGTAGTAGTAGAAATAGGGCAATGGAAAATTACCTAAGTAACTCAATGGACGATTTATTCATTACGAGAATTTTGGCTTAGCTACTTTGTATTAAAATTATTACGATGTGTATTTGCTTGTAATTGTAAATCCCTCCTACTAATATGTTTTCTGGGTCATTAATAATGACTTAATAATTTCTTGAATTTGCAAGCTGAACAATTTCTCGCGATAACCTTAGTGTGATAGTATCAGTATGTTACCGTAAAGCTCCTGGACAAACTGGAAACATTAATTCTGCAACCTACGCATTCGAGTTACCCTGACCGCAAGCGGAAAACAGTTAAACAGTCTGCATTTTACATAGTAAATGTGATCAAAACAAGTCCTTGATTGCGGCTTGTTTACAGGGTACCGTTATTGGAGTGTCAGTACCTGAAATGCAGGTCAAATTCTTGGACAAGTTCAATGTACACACCTTATAGGCTTCGTAATAGAGTTGTTTACATGCCTATAGAAGTGACGAGAGTAAAATTGATGGCGACTCTGACCTAAGACTAGTCGACCGTGTCTAGAAATCTACGCCAGACTAAGATGGGTGGCGATCATTGACAACTAGCATCCGTCTTAGAAACAGACAGAAGTGGCTCGAGTCTCCCTATATAGGTACTCGTAGTAGATTCCGGATTCTTATGATGGCGGTGAATTTAGTTTATAAGTTCTTTGAAAATATATTTGTATCTGCAATTTTCATAATGTACTTCTCTCATACCATCAAAATGATGATACCAGTGAGAAATCGACTAGTTGGTGTTGATATTTTGGAAAAAAATGTTGTCAATTGTTATATTTAGGTTGATTGCGATAGAAACAAAGCCCAATTTACTCTTATTTATAAATTAGATCTTGTTATTGCACTTTTTATTAAAGCGGTTACATAACCGGATCAATTTCAGAGATGACACTAAAATTTTGAAAGCAGCTGCTAGGTACAACTAAATTGAGTGTGCAAGTAAAAGTTGTTTTGATCTCACTTAAATTGGCCGTCATTATTGACTTACTTAGATCCGGTGAGATGGCTCGTGGCTAAGATGTAACTACTTACTCTAGATATACCTACTTATTGTAACCGCGAAAGGTTTTGCTTCGTTTATTTTAACTGCCTGTGAAATATTAAATAATCACTCGTGTGCCAAATTTCTTTTTCTATTTGCATGATCGACTGTTTCGTAATGATCTCGTAAGGCGATTGAAACTGAAAGTTCTTAGCAAAGTCTTTAGGGAAAAAATATGTGAATCACGATTTTCAGTTTACGTACGATTTTCTTTACAGTTATTTTTAAAATTTGAATTTTATGCTGATGTTGACTTTTGTTTACTTCATAGGTAACTGTTTTTATTTTTAAACTGGGACACCTCTAACTTGCTAATATACATACAATAATATACAGTAGACATATTATTTTCTATAGTATATTTTTGTCTTAAGCAAAATTTACTTTAAAAATTTAACACCATTTTACGAGTACGTTCAATGCGGTTATTCAGTCATGTTTTATTCAGGACCTTGATTAAAAAATAATACCTATTGGTTTAGTGAAAACAAATTGTATTTCATTTTGATGCATCAAATAATATACCTACTTTTGGTAATTAATTTATTGTGTGTTTTTGTTATTAAATACCGATTTCATATCATTTTAAGTATCAAGAGGAAAATCAACTTGTTAAAAAATCTCATAAAGTTTCTTACCTTCTTCAAGTGACCTCTTCATGCCTTCAACGGTAGCCGACGGCAGCCTGAACTGGATGACGTGGTTCTCCAGGAGATCAGCAGCCGAGTCCACTAGCCTAGACTCCACCTGGGCTTCCCTCGCCCTGGGTTCTTCTGACAGGGGTTCCAGAGCCCTAGCAGACCTAGGTGATCCATTCCCGACCAGGGTAACACCGTCAGTCAAGCTCATCTCCCGCGCAGACGACAACGTCTCCACATACTTTAAAGCCTTCTCCTGCAACCAAAATGAAAAACTTAGAACCGTATATCACACACTTGTACACTTTTCACATCACTGAAGTCCAACCTTCAAGCACAGCGTCAAATCGCCTTCGGTGCACTCCTTGACGACACCCAAAACACTGCCAACCAGGCCGGGATCATTGGGTTCCTTCTCAGCGGTGGGCATAGCCCGCGCCACCGCCACCAAAACTAGGACACCTAAGTAACACCTCATATCGTCTACCGGAGCTACCCCTACAGAAAGTTAAACACAAAGTGTGCCCACGCAGTATAAAACGGTCTGTTTTAAGCCTGTCACCCCCACCACGTGGTTACGTACCGCCCGAGAAAAGTGAACCTAAAAGCCAACCATTATGGGGCCACGGAAATGATATCATGTTGATACTGGCAGTATGAACGAATGATTTTTGGGGTTCATTCACATTTTTAAGGATGTATGTGTAAGTGCGCATGTGTGTACCGGTCCCGGATCGGAGCCACGCGAGTGAGATGAAGCGATGTGTTCCCTTTAAAACTCATAATATTTGACCATCTTTGATTTTCAAGCCCTTATAGCCTACATCCCTGACCGTTTTTATAAGTCGAAACCGCCTGTCACGAAGAAGGTCACAGGTTCATCAAATCTGCATCTCTGATGAGTTTGCTTAAGACCAACATTCAATTGAAATTATTCATACTACTAACTAAAGAACAACGAAGCCTGATGCTGGCTTCCTGTGTCCAGCAGTGGGACGTAAACAGACGGTTGTGATGGTGTTGGAATATTGCTATAATCTTAAAAAGATTGAATTTAGATATTTTGTTTTAACAATACATTTTATGTACCTACTTCAAATGTGCAAGATCACTTTTTTGAAATAAAAACCAGAACTGGAGCATTCGAAATCTGTTTAACAAGTTTTTAAATGTAGGTACTTGTAAGAGAAAACGCAAAACTAGTTCTGTCAAAAGTTGTCAAACGTACAAATGCCTACTTGACATTGTCATCACGCGTCATAGGGATGTCATGAATACTGAAGCACATCTTTAGGTTGCCCTTATTGTAAGGCCTACCATTTTTTATCCTAATCTACCTTTATTAATGCAGACATTTTGTGAATTTAAAAAAAAACACATAAGTAAGTTAAGATGGGAGAAGCAATACTACAAAACGGTAAAATTATGATAATTTTTATTTAAGCCTAGTCATAACAAACAACTAACATTGTTTTTTTTTTCAAACAAAATATTTTAACAGTTCTTCAACATAACAACTCATGGATAGCAAGAGTTCAAATTATTTAAACTGTAGACAAGACTGTGTGCACTAACAAACTAGTCGTAATGTATTCTGATAATTAATAATAATAATAGTTACTTAATTCATTTTATAGCCAATAAAGTGCATCGGGTGGAATATAAGTGGTGCAGTGGAGAGTAAACTATGACAGCACGGATGCGCCTGCACATACGACCGGTGCAGCTTTCTGATACTAAAGAGGAAGACAACTTCAATTAGAAAAGTGGCTTTTCTTTAGCACAAGTTGTTTATAGGAGAAGAAACGTAGGTATCACTAAATGAGTATTTCACGATCAGGAGTAAATGACGGCTTTTACTTTGTACTATACTTATTATATTAACTTGATACTTAAGTAGGTATTTGGAATTTCAAGTATTAATGTATTTTGAATTTACTATTAGTAGTTAACTCTTGATCTATTTCGGAAAATAATTAAAATGTAGTTTGTTTTAAAGAACTCTAATTTTATGAGCAAATATATGAAGGTTCCACAGTCACAGTTTCCATTATTTTTGTAGATTATCATATAATTCATTTTCAACTTCATCAAGCTAGAATGTTTGTAGTTTGTTTTCACTTTTCCCATTGTTATTCTATAATTATTAAGTCCATTCCCTTCCCACAAAGAAAGGTACACTTAAAAGATGAATATCATGTAGGTAAGCAACATCAAAACAATCACGTCGCTCCAATGAAGGTCGTTCTTAGAAAAATTGTACTTATCATAAAATCATCATCATTATAATTTTCATGCGTTTCTAAAAGTCATACTTTATCATAATCACTATCTCAATCAATTTTCATAAAATACGTCTACTACTACTACTACAGCCTATTTGCGTCCCACTGTTGGGCACAGGCCTCCTCTCATCACGAGAGGGTTTGGGCTATAGTCCCCACGCGGGCCCAGTGCGGATTGGGGACTAATACGTCTGACCTAGTTGAATGATTTTTCATTATTCAGAGTGAATATGGTAACTGTATCTAATAAGTACGCAATCAAACTCCCTTCAGAATAAGATCAGTTTAGATCACTTCGTTGAAAAGTAAACTGAAAGCCAATATTATTAGCCAATCCTGCATACTATGGTTTACATGCTTTGGACTTTTTCCCTGTTCAAAAAGCTTCGATATTCTCACGAAGAGATAATCTACATTGGAGGAGCCAATATTTGTTCAACATTGGACTAGTTTCAATGGCTCCTAAATCCGCAAACCACCTCGATTTGCCTACGGAAAGTTTTAGTTTGACAAATTATCTATGTTGGAAAAGTAAAGCTTTAACGATCCGTCTCCAAAACCACAAAATAAGTAATAGTACTAACCAAAACGAACCGTTTTGCGGATCCTGTAGGAACTGGACCTAAAATGATAGTTATGACAAACCAGTTCTATTATTAGCCAGGTTATTTTAAAAAGCAGTAAATCAGATTGCCTGAATTGGTATTTAGTAATGATTTCAGTTTGTCATTAAATGACAAACTGAAATTTGATAGCTTTGAGCCCTAGAGAGAGTCTGTACCGATTAATAGTTATCCGATATATTTTTTTATATCCTTCTAGTTTTCTTCAATTTGGTTGTTAGTTCAAGTACTTAATTCGTGGTCTACAATTTTTTTTTGTTCCTACGTTGTGCTTTTATACTTGTAATATTTTCATATTTTTTCTATATTTGCTATATTTTTTCATTTCATTTTTCAATATCGACTACTTCAATAACTGATCTTTTTTCTATATGATTTCTGTTACCTCATGGATGAAACTTGTTTTAAATACTTTTTTATCCGTCCATTATATCATAGGAGAAAAAATTAGAAACAATTTATTCAATTCCTTATTAGGGTTTACACGAAAATTTCACTTTCGCTCTAAAATAAATCAAATAATTATGTACAATTAACATTCATAATTGGAATCGGAACCACATAAAGGCTTATGCAATATTTCAAAGTAGGTATTCTTCCGTTTTCTAATTATTTACATATGTTTCGAGTTACAAATTCTGATTTCGACCTCCGTGTTATGTAAGTGTTAAATCACTAAGGTGTGATGTTACGTGTGTAGGTTGTATCGTTTGAATTTTAGGGTAATTGGTTTGTATAAAATTATCATCAGTGTAAACTATTACACTTCTATTAAATCCCGCCGACTGTATTATATGCATAGTAATTTATAATTTTACAACACAAATTGGTGATGATGAAATTGATGATGATGTGTTATATGAAACAAGGTCTCTACCTATCGCGATATTGAGTAGGTACAGGTTTGTCTTCGTGCTTTGATTTAAATATTTTGGACTACAGTCTAATAAGTAATCAACTTAGTTTCAATCTAGAAAAATATCGACAGCTAGCACTAACCGTCCATTACGCAAATATCATCTCATTTACATAATAATATTTCAACAATCATTCTTCACATCTTATTTTTGTAACATTTACAACACTTCATATAAAATACTTGTCACAAAAAGCGACAAAAATAAAAGTTAAAAAGTGTGGAAGTAAGTAGGTACACACGTATACACGCTTATGAAGCGAACCGACAATCTCCTCGCTAGCAGCTAGCTAATGCGCTCTACAATCTGGCCTTGACACTGCAACAAGAGCCGATTGAGATAATACAGCCTTCAAACGGTTATTGACCTTGCGAGAGAATGTAGTCGTTTTTTCAAGCTTCATTATGAAAGCGCTCTATTTTATAGCAAAAGCTAGAAATGAAAAATACTCTTGTTTTACTGATTTTGGTAGTAAAAGATCACAATAAAAAATCCCTCGTTAGGTAGTAATTATGATAAATAAATATGAAACTGCAAAGTAACTATAAAAATGGTGGAAAGTGCAGCCACGCATCATTTTATAATAGCAAATATCGGTCTGCGGTTTATTGCATGGCATTATTTTCAGGTTTTTCGTACCTTAAGTTTCCAATCTCTGTTATTGGCAATTGATTAGGTTCATCACTGATTCAAGAAAATACCATATTACTAAAGCGAGGTGATGAAGATAATTCCAACAAAAGCGAAAAGTATACAACTACAATCATAGCCACAATGTTACGTAATTTAATTATCGTTATATAATTAAATTGAATTTCACATGTAAGTTGAACTCGAGATGAGAGCGAAGGTGAACCCCCTCAACTCTACGCGAGAGGCGGTTGGTCAAACCTCTACCTCGTCATTCAAAGTGAAAAATCACCCAACTTGAATCCACAAATAGTCCTAGAAGGTGATGCCAATATGCAAAACTGATTGTAAAATCCTACTTGAATATTTTTTTATTCATCTGTTTTTATGTTTATCTTTTACCACTAGGCAGTTAACAACTTTCACGGAAATAATTATTTAGGTTGATTATTCAAAGCACGTTGATCAAAAGTGGACCAAGAATGGGTTGGGATGATTCATTCTCAACAGGAATGCCTTTGTATCAGGCACTTTCTAAGGCTCAAGGACGTTGTTATATAACTAATAATAATGCTGCTTGAGGAACAAACTATTTCGAAATGTGATTTAAAAAAAAGTTTGATACAAAGTAGAAGATGTAGGTACCGAAATCAATGACGAAGCTTGCAGATAACGGTATGTTTTTAATGATAACTACATCAAATTGTACATAATGACGTTGTAAAAGTGATTGTAAAATGCTACTTGAATATATGTTTTTTTTTTATCTTTTATTCCGTGTATTTATTAAGTTTTATAAATTTTTAAGTTTATTACCCAAAATAAATAGGTTTACTTTATTTTTGACACAGTTTTCTTTGCATTTTGGTATCGCAATAAAATAAAAGGTTAGGTACCTTGTGAGAACGAAAGACTTGAATTGCAATCCTTTTTTCTTAGCCTCTACAATTTACTGTTTATATTTGCGCTGTCCAAGGTATGTAATGAACAAAGTAATCATCATTCTTCTTCACATCATTATGATCCTCAACATGATCACCGGCTTACCCTTTACCTACATCATGTGATACCACATGTGCTGAGGCATTTTCTAGTTTATTCAAAGAGGCTCACGTTATGCGTTTTGTATGAAATGAAACCGTACTTGTACCAAGGCAGCCAGTAAAATTTCTGGCACAGAGGCATTCCATCTTAAGCCTCAGGGTAGGCAACGCATTTGAGATCTTACTTCGGTTTCTTAATGGGGGGTCATAGAATTTTGGTGCCCATGTACCGCAGTGACCACTTACCATCAGGTGGGCTGTGCGCTCGTTTGCCTAGACCAATGACATGAAAAAAGTGAAAACTATCTACTTAACAATTTTGATTACAATATCCTTCAATCGAATTATTTGTATTTCACGGCCTCAAAAAGAGGTGGTGTGCCAATTGCTTTAGCAACTTGTATGACAACCACATGTGGTATCCATTACAATCTGTGTCAAAAAAGTGCGTCGTTCAAGTACCAAACCACAACTTGTGTTTTCAACGACCCAATTCCTTCGTGCCAATTTTAGCATAAATTTTCGGTTGTGGATCCGCGTGTGCATAAAACATGAGACGAATCGTCTGTCATAGTAATGTGGTTGAGTAATGCTTTAACATGTAAGTATGCCAGGTTTACGATCCATTCGATATTGTAGGAGAATTCTGCAATTGATTAATTAAACAATCTTTTTATTTACAAATGGAACATTTTGGAAATAAATGTAGCTCTTGCATAACCTGCATGCATTTGCGAAGTAATTCATAGATGTGTGTGAAGTCCCCAACTGGGCCCACGTGGGGACTAAAGCCTTAACCCTCTTGTGATGAGAGGAGGCCTGTGCCCAGCAGTGGGACGCAAATAGGCTGTAGTAGTAGTAGTAGCTCTTGGATTCAAAACAAATTACTTCAATTTCTTTTGTTATATAAAGGTATAGCACGAGGGATTTTTATGTGTCTTTGATAATGTAAACTGTAAATAATATATTTGTGTTCCTTTTTTGTACGAGAAAGTGTTACTTTTATTACTAATTTAGTAACTTTTTCTATAAGGAGTAGGCAGCACACTTAGGCCCGCATTTACCAATCGCCGGACTCTATTCTTCGAATGTACGAACTTCTCCACGATTTTCAACTACACGACGGTTAAAAAATCGAATGAATTTATTGATTTCTTATATTCTTCATATTCTCTGAAACAGTGAACAAGAAGGCGCTCCAGTTAGCGATCTCACGGGCGAAGGCCCTTTCAAGGGAAGAGCTCCTCCAGGGCCTGAATATGGACCCCTGGGGGCGGCCCTATAGAACGGCGCGTAAGAAGTTGCGCCTGCTGGGTCCTCCTCCACTTTATAGTGAGACCTGGTGGTAGGTCCGCCCGGATAGCTAACACCGTATTACTCGCTAACATGCCTCCAAATAGCAGTGCTCGCGCTGTTGTGTTACGGTAATTTCACTGACTGTCTTAACTTAACCCCGCGTTGCCAACGCTAAGGTCCAAGATGGAATACCTCTATGCTAGTAATTACTAGCATAGAGATATTCCATCTTGGACCTTAGCGTTGGCAACGCATTCCATCATCAGTATGCTCGTTTGTTTATCAACATCATGAAAAAATACTATCCTGACAGCACAGAATATTATTTAATAGTACCTACTACGTACAGAATGGCTACGGAATCATCCGCCTGAATCTAGTCCGCGCGCTCAACTCGCCTTATGTGTTTCATCCGGAGATGGTGAGTGAATCGTTGTCCCGCATACAGGTACACACACATTTACGAGTGTGCAGACGTCCTTGCATGCATACAGGCGTCCTCACACGCAAACATTGACACTTCATTCGAATTGTGTTCGAAAATGGTTCGAAATCATGCTTTTATAGGCACTGTCCGCCGTGTGCTGACACTTGACAGAAAGTGCAACCACACAGGTATATCTCAGAGGTACTATCGTACCCAGCATCGACACCGTCCCCAGCGAAAAGGCATTTGCGTCTTAAATTAGCAAAACCTGTCGGTACGGATAATCACCAACTCACGCGCACCTATTTGTACCTACACCACAATACAGTGTGCAGTTCAAGATCGGTTTTTATGGAGTGAAGTAGATACAAACAAACATAAAGGGCTCATGCTAATGGTATTATACTTTTACCAGCTTGCTATGGGACATTGATCACATGTTGATTTGGTGGACTCTTTTTCGACGAAAAGGTTAATAAATAGACGCATTCGAGTAACCAACAGTTTTATTGATAACATTCGATTATAATTAAGTTAAAAATAAATTAATTGACTTGAACACAACAAAAACAAGTTAAACAATATAAATAACATTATTATAAGTTATATTTACATTTTATATTAGACGTTATGTAAAAGATAGTATGAGATCAAAACTGGAATATATAGTCAAATAAGATACATATCAATAAATAAGATATTTATGATACTATTCAAAAATGAATACTTCGATATTTACGTATATATTCATATACTAAAATAAATGCAATATTGTATTTATTTACATATGTACATTAATTCATATTTAACCAAACATATTTAAAACTGATAATAAATTACTTCATAATATTTATATACAAAACCTATACGTACATACATAAAATCAATTGTACGGTAACATATAAAGGTACATACCAATACTGCGTATAAAATAAATATAAAATATACACATACGTACAATAGTAAAATAAATAATATTAAAGCAATATCCAAAGACTCATAAATACATTCATACAATTCATACACTGTTGGATAACTATCATTAAAGTCAGTGCGCAATCAATAAATAGAACCTCGAGGTCAATTTTAAATAAGTTCCTTGCCGTTTCGTCGAATGTGTGTTTCAATTGTACCTTACCCGGCCATTTTGCAGACAAATGCAAACCCTGCCACCACACAATAGTTTTTATATCTCAACATAATACCTACTGACCACATTCTTTGCTTTCTCAAATCCTGAATCTATTCAAACGCTCCGAGTCACACTTTAATTTGGAATTTGTGGAGATACCGAAGCGCTATATGCTATAGTAGTTGTGTATATTGGACGATCCTTATTACTCGCTTAAATAACATTTGGTGGGATCCGATAGCCTATTGCGCGTAAGCGTTGTACGCCAAGTCGTGGGACTTCTCGAGCGACCTGCAAAAGAAATTCGTTTACTTTTTAAATTTCAATGGCTAAAATTGCAGATAGGAATGGATCGTTCATAACTAGATACTCAAAATGGATGCATACATCGATCATCGATGCCGTAAGCTCTGGAACTTCAATTTGTCAAAATCAATTATGAGATAGACGTACGTAATTATTCATGTACCTACTCGTACCTAAAGAAGTTTAGTCAGTGCTATTGCTATCCAATAGTGACCATTTGTAAAATTTTGTGCCCAACTTTCTTTAGAAATAAATACAATATTTTTACAAAATTCTATTTGATGCTAGTCACGGGCAGAAGCTATCAATATTATAATTGCGAAAGTAGCTCTGTTGTTAGGTACCGCTTTCACCCTTAAACCGCCGAACCGATTTCAATGAAATCTGGCATGACATAGATTCGTTTTCCCCGAAAATCACTCGGTAAAATGATTATCAATATAAGACCGATTACCTGACTGAAACCAGGCAGTCGTTCCCTTTTGAAAAAAATCCCATATATTATCCATTAAGAATGTGAAAGGAAGGAAGACGAACTAGCAGCTAGTAAGTAAGTAATCATAGAAATCATCTGATTGCCTCACCTGCTCCAACCAGAACCTCCGTGTCCAGCTGAGACCACGACCTCGTGAGCTTCATGGCCACCTCCCGACGGAGACAGGAGTTTCTTCAGCCCAATGATTCCGGCCAGCACCAGAGCCAGCTTGGAGACGATGAGGGCCTTGCCGGCGAGCAGCGCCAGGGCTCCGAAGGCCAGCGGCACCATCATGCCGCCGATGAGAAGGGGAATCGCGAGGAGGGGCGCCAGCTTCTTCCTCCGGCTGCGACCTTCTTCGAAGGCGTGCTGAAGGTCATTACTGGCTGGGAACTTGATCTGGAAATTGGAAAAGAGTAAATATAAAAATAAGGAAAAGAAATGAAGTTCAATTGACCAGATAATCTATAAACGCACAGCTCAAAGTACTTGATGGAGCGGATTAAAACTTGGCACACTTAATATAACTATCATGACCTAGATATCCACTAAGACAGGGTATTTGGGAATTCTTCCCTGGCTGAAAAGAGGATTGAAAACGTTTATGTTTTTTTCAGTTCGCCTAAACCGCTGTACCGATTTTAATGAAAATTGGTGTGATTAAAGTCAAGACTACGGAAAAGACGTAGGCTGCTTTTTATTCTGAATAAACACATAGTTCCCCCTCTCCCTCTCGTGAAGGCAGGAGGAGGCCAGTGCCCAGCAGTGGGACGGAAATAGGCTGTTGTGTGGTGGTGGTATATTTCCCGTAGGGATGTACAAACCGAATTCTAGGCGGACGAATTCGCGGCAGACGGCCAGTTAATAAGTAAATAAGGAAAAGAAAGGAAGATAATAGAGTTTAGTGACCAGATAGTGATAAATATCCTAATAAAGTACTAATTAATGATATTAATCGAATATACCACGCCACGTTAAAACTGAAACCCGGACATCGGGAATATACCACGGATATTAATTCACACGCAATCACACGAAGAAAGTTAGCGTCTAATGATTTTAATATTTTCCTTGAATGTGCACTGAATTTATTACAATAGCAACGCAGTAAATGATAATAATATTCACTACGATAATAATAGCGAAGCTGTAATCATTGACGCAACAATGTAGTAATAAATTAAATAAAATATATTTTAATTATGATAATTTATGTAATCACTGATGACAGTAAATTATAGTTAGTGATGAAAAAGTAAAAAAGAGGAAAAAACAGATGATCTGTCAAAATAAAATGTTAGTAAAAAGTAAACCCAAAGTCTATTCAACTTGAGGGTTCTTGATGAACTTACTCTTCTGATGGAAATAATGTAAATGAACTGGCAAAAAACCACTGCGAATTTTAACCACTCATGATCAATCACACGTGCATAACAGCTATGCGCGTGAAGTATAAAATAAGAAACCCATGCATTAGAACAGAAACCAACTAATTAATACTGCACGCATTTACCGACTAATTAGCGAATGCAGTTACCAATGGACAAGTAGGCCGGTGCAATAAGAAAACTGCTTAATAGAGTGTGGCAGCAAAAAAACTGAAGATGTATAATTGCTGTTAAAGATGCACCGAGAAAGCCGTTACGGTGTGTCCACGTACGGTATGTCATTGTTTTTTTATATTCGACGTATGTCCAGATGATTAGAGAGAAAATTAATAAGAATAATTTTATTAAATGATCTATTTAAGTTTCGTTGAATCTCTTAAAATATGTTAGATGAGCATAACGCTAGACTAACTGTGAGCTATAGAACACGGAAGAGAGTACTTCCAAATGTTAGTGAAAAAGTATTTAGCTCTGTAGTATAGACAAATTTGTTACTAGGAAAGATAATGAAACTTTTTTGCTATTAAAAAGTTTGTAGACAGTTTTTTAAATGTTTCATTGGAATATAATTTCAATTTATGGATTTGATGGAGAATTTTTTCTTATTCCTACCTAAAGCCTACAAACTAGCATGCTGGTCACCTAATGTTAAGTAGTTAAGTCACCATAGCACATGGACACTAGCAGCTCAAAAAGAGCCACCAGTGCGTTGTCGACCTTGCCTCTTAAAGGCAGCTTAGTCGTATCTCGCTGGAAAAACCCCTGCAGGACGCTAATTTCAGATCTTTTTAAACATCTTTATTGAGTGTCTTTAGTCTTTAAAGAAAAGTAAAACTGAAAAGAAAAGTAAAACTGAAATTATTCGCATTTTGAATTCAGGAAAAGGAGATTAAGCAATATTCACTAAATATTTGTACATTTCCTTGCACAGATTATAGCTAAAACCAAGAAAGTTTATACGGTTCATCATCATGAAACATACCAAGGCAAGTACGAAATCCTAGCTAATTTGAATAAATCACAGTTATCATTCCTTTTTAGTTTATTTTTTACTTGGACATTTTGAATGTAACGATGATAAAAAAATCGGCCCTGGAGAGGGTTCCGACTCTCGATTATTTTCGATGACGTCATTTTCGAACCGTTTCACAGGATAAGCTCTTTTATGTGATAGATTTCCAATACCATGGACTTCTTAATAATTTTCCTGTAATCTATAGGTCAATACCTAACTATCCTTCGTATATTTTCCACAATTTTAGGTCCAGTAGTTTCGTGGATAAGGGAGGGGGAATGGTAATTTTTCGCTTATTCTTAAATAACTCGAAAAGTATTGACCAAAAAAGAAATTAAAAAATACATTTGAGATCTTCATAGGAAGTAATTTCATTTGATATGTCACACGATATAGTTTGAAAAACTTCATTAATATTTTTTTCAAATTTAGCCCCCAAAAATAAGGTCTATATTTAAAATTCATTTATTGTCGTTACACGTCCGTCTTTGGGTCACAAACTTACATATACGTACCAAATTTCAACTTAATCGGTCCAGTAGTTTCGGAGAAAATCGACTGTGACAGACGGACAGACAGACACACGAGTGATCCTATAAGGGTTTCGTTTTTACCTCTTGAGGTTCAGAACCCTAAAAACATTGATATGACCTGATAATACTCAATGGCCTGGACATTGCACCGGAATTTGTATGGCACGAGCGTATGACACAGTTCAGTGCTTTCGCTATCTACTGCCTTAAGCATCTGAACCATTTTACGCCTAGCAGGTCAAATTTGTAAACTGGGACAGTCAGACTAGATTCAATGCAAGAATAAATTTTCAATTGGAAAGAGAGTAAGTCTGTTATGGAGTTCATGGGTAACCTTACGAAATTAAAGGAAATAGAGAATGTCCAGCCTAGTGAATTAGAGAATCAAAATGTCAGAAGTTTTTTAAAGTTCTGTTTGTCATTGTTAAATCAATTCCGATATTAGCATTCTCCTACATTTTACAATAAAATTCTCATGTTTTTATAATCTTCAAAAATATGGTAAAATAAATAAATAACACTCAATGAATTTCATGAATTGCAATTCTTTATTTTACTCGTTCACTTATAGTAAAGAATTGTCAAGAACTTAAATTGGTCACTCATTTTTAGGGTTCCGTACCTCAAAAGGAAAAAACGGAACCCTTATAGGATCACTTTGTTGTCCGTCTGTCCGTCCGTCCGTCCGTCTGTCAAGACCCTTTTTCTCAGGAACGCGTGGAGGTATGAAGCTGAAATTTATATCAATTACTCAGGTCTACTGTCCCTTGAAGCTGTGAAAAAATCAAACTTCTAAGCCAACGCAATCAAAAGATACAGCCGTTTATGCCGCAAATTTTCGACACTTGCAAGGGAATCAAAACCTACAGGGTGCTTCCCGTGAACTCAGAATCTTGAAATTTGGTACGAAGCAACGTCTTATAGCATAGATAAAGGAAAAATTACGAAAACCATAAATTTTTAGTTACATCACATAATATATTTTTTTTTAATAATTTTAACCTTACTACCCATTTCCTCATAAACGCGTAGAGGTATTAAATTGAAATTCATACCAAATACTCAGGTCTATAATACCTTTAAGCTGTAACAAAATCAAACTTCTATGTCAACGCAATCAAAAGAAACAGCAATTTAAGCTGCATATTTTGAAACTCGCAAGTACTCGCAAGGGAATCAAAACCTAAAGGGTACTTCCAGTCGACCTAGAATCTTGAAATTTGGCATGAAGCAACGTTTTATAGCACACATAAAGGAAAAATTCCGAAAACCTTAAATTTTTAGTTACATTACAAAATATATATTTTTTAAGATCTTTGTCTTAAATTTATGCTACTCCATCTTTCCCCATTGTAATGTTATGAATTTCATTTTGCAATAAAATACCATAGTTATGACTCGATTGTCGTAAAGAACGAACTTTGTAAACCTTACAGGTTTGTACGGAACCCTCGGTGCGCGAGTCCGACTCGCACTTGGCCGGTTTTTTATTTATTTAATGTCTTACAACGTATGAATATCAATCACCTCTATTGTGTTTGTATAAAGATAATCTAACATTACCCCCAATTCTATTATGTAACGTTATGTGGTTTCATTCATAATAGCAATTAAAGTGGCATTGACATTGTTTTGGTAACGACGAGTTGCATAAACAATACTACAAAGAGAGACATTGTGATTAATATCGTTGATAAAATTGATTAAAAACGAAAAAAATTAGAATAATGTGTAATTGATCTTAACTCAGAGATCTTTGCAATTAAAGTAAGCATGCTTATCTTATAAGATGGAAGTACATTAGTCGGGAACAGAAAGTAGGTCAAGTGAAACGAGTGCAGAAAAATTGCTCTCAATGTTAGAGGAATCGTGCAATTTTGTGTCAGGCATTATTTTATTGATCGAAAATTGTACAAAATAAACGCTATTGGACTGGATAGAAGAGTGCGATCATGAGCTTGTGAAATTAAGATAATTTTAATAGAAATCTGACCATGGGGATTTTGTATAGACGGAATATTTACTGAAATGTCTACAATTAGGTATGTATTTGATGATGTAATTTAGCTAAACGACGATAATGATAGTATTATTAAGTTACCTGGACTGTATGAGACTGCATGAATCCAACGATCTTGTCCAAGATAAGGTGGTCCAGCGAGCTCTCGTCAAGACCTCTCGGAAGTGCCTCCTCAACTTCCACATCTTCGACCTTCGCATCCTTATCTTTCGTTATAGTGACGCCGCTCATCAGCGTCACCTCGTCACTCTGCGATATCCTGTTCAGGGCCTTAGCTAGCTTGACTTTCAGGCAAGTTCCAATGTCTCCACTGCTGCAGTCCTTGTAGGTCTCGTATGCGACTTTGAGGTCACCCAAAATGGTATCATCTGTACTCCTCCCTTCTACTGTGTTCTGGTTTGTGCTGGCCGTCCGTGCGCTGACTGCGACGGCTAGTGTTAATACGAGGAGGTAGTGTGGTACCATTTTGTGTTCGCACTTGGATGGCGGTATGGACACTATGTTTAAAACTAGAGCAGTGGTAGCGTTTATATGCGCTTCGTGTCACGCTACAGTGGACGAAGCTAAGAGGGATGCATCAGTACGATGCAGTTGGTTGGCACTGTTATGGGAATAAATGGATCTGGTTTATGAATGCTTGAAAATCACAGTCCCTTTAGGGTTGAATTTTCAGGTCATAAGACCCAGGCTTGTCGATAAAAAAAGTAAAAACAGTAAACAACAACGACAGGTCTCTTTAACGAACAGTTCACTTTAATTTTAAGGGTGTGATTTTGGGCGTCGTGTTATGCCATCGACAAATAGTTAAGACAGTCGGCTCACTTAATTGAATAGAAATGATTATATTTATGGTATTTGTAAAAAGTGTCTGGAGAAGCCCCCGTAGTCTAGTGGTTTGAACTAGGTACAGCCGCTCAAGCCTTTGCTTGATCCTTGATGGAATCTGGGCTTGCACCTTCAAGGAAAACATACGGAACATTGCACTCATCTGGAAAATAATTCAAAGATGTGTGTGTTTTGCTAGTTGTAGGGCCTAGTGCTAGGTCCTTCCTGGGAGGTACCACCGTCTTTCCCCACCAACCTGCCGCCAAATAGCAGTGCTCGCACTTTTGTGTTCCGGTAGGGGGTTAAGGCAGCCGACGAAATTTCTGGCACAGAGGCATTCCATCTTGGGCCTCAGGGTAGGCAACGCATTCGAGATCTTATGGTTTCTTAATGGGGGATCAAAGGATTTCGATTGTCCATGGGCCGCAGTGACCACTTACCATCAGGTGGGCTGTGCACTCGTTTGCCTATACCATCGACATAAAAAAATCAAATCCTAGGGTCTGTGTACCCAGCTCCGGGTTCTAACCAAAATACTTAGGGAATCGACCTCACTTAACTCTCTCGTGGTGAGAGGAATCCTATTCGATGAGTGGGATGTCAGCTTTTGTGGTGGTGGTCTCAGTTGTGTCACTGATAGGTGGTGAAGATTTTGACAATTCATTAAAGTCGATTCAAGTAATGTTTTTGACTGATCAAGCGAAGCGAAGCGTTGCCGTTTTAGCTGGGGCAAAAATGCTTTCGTATGTGATATGTATATTCTCTTCGGCCTAGTGTACAGGTTGCATTTATCAACCGATTCTCGACAAATTTTGTGACCGGGTTCCAAACTTACATAGTATGTAAAAAAAACCATATGGGATTCAGATATCGCTCACAATCTACTAGGCCATACTTTTATTACCAACTCAAAAAAAACCTTAAAAAAATATATTCCAATCGATAGCTGTTTCTGTGGGTCAAAATTGAATATCGTCACAAAGTTTTGCTTCACCTTATATATGTAAAAAACGGTTTTAAGCTTTGAAAAAATAGATTGCGAGGTTTATCTGTATGTAGATCACAGAGCCACTAGTAAGTATGTTTTGGCTAAGTATTTAACGAGAATTTTGTTTCAGGTTAAGATTTTTACGAGTGTATAAGCATTAATGCGGTTAATCATCTTCTTTTTCATTAATTACTACTACAGCAAATAATTATCAGAATGAGCTAATTATATTAAATATTGATGTTATGACTTGATTGATAAATAGGTACGCCAGAAGAATATTATATACTTTAAAGTGTAAAAAAAGTGACGGTCATTTATCATTATCATGTACAGACATTGGTGTGCGTTACACCAGCTGGACTAGGTTGGGTGATGTTACTGTACTATTTAATTATTATCTTCTCTATATAATGAAAATGAATCATCGTGTGTTAAGGCTCGAGAACTACTTAGTGGACCAATTTGGCTGATTCTTTTTTTTTTTTTTATTCCCTGTGATTCAGGCTCCCCTTAGTTTAGAAAAAAAAACGGGAAAAGACTAAAGGAACACCTAAAGAAAAAGAAATGTAACTTTGTATGGGAATCGCCTTTGGATGATACGAAGTTCACCGGGCCAACTAGTTACATATAAAAACAAACAAATAAAACAATCTTTTGAAGTTTGAAGGCAGTTTTCTATTTTTGATTAAAATAAAATTTTGGGTACTTTTTCCAAACAATGTTTACCAAGTATTATATAAGTATTTAGAATTTATTTATGAAATTAATATCAAAATCGGCCGCGTGCCTACCTTGTTGAAATTATGAAATCATCCACATAATGTACCTAATTTTGAGGAATTTCCCGATTGTTCATGGTATCCTATCCTCGACATCAAAGTTTCAAAGAAATGGGACCAACTTGGAATTTACATATATATTTTTGTAATAGGAACTTTAATCATAAGTAGGTATCGATTACAAAAATAATTTTCAAAATCGGTCCATAAAGAACAATTAATCGATAGCTTGATTTCCCGAAGACCCAAATACCGAAAGTTAGAATCCCGAAAATTAGAATCCCGAAGATCAGAATCCCGAAAATCCTAATTGTGAGTGAAGACGATTCAGAGCAGAAGCGACTTGCGGCCTGGTTTTTTTTCTGTAACAGACTAAAAAGACTTTCGGCATTTTAACCTTCGGTGTTTTGTACTGGCGGGATATTGTACTTTACGAAATCCTTACTTTCAGTCATGTGTTACACATAATTTTTCTAACAGTGTGCGGGATCTGACTTCGAGAGGCTTACTGGCCGGACAGATGTGGCATAATCACACATCGGCACAATGTGGGCCGATCACGCAGGCGCATTGTGCATTACCAAGTTAGATGAGACAAAAAAAACGCTCGTCGCGTCTGCACTGTATCTATAGTCAAGTCTGGAACTAGCAATCAAATGGAAAAAAAAAGTTTATTGAGAAATTCCACGCAGAAAAACAGTGTACTCTAAACTCTGAGAGGCTCTGAGAGCTGTATACCTCGCTACTTTTGCATAGCCTAAATCATTACCAACCCGCAATTTAGAAAAAATCCAAAAATCGGATTGACAAAAAAAACTTTAAAACCTGGACACTAAATTTCACGAAAATCGGTAAAGAAGTGTGACTTGTTGTAATGGGAAACAGCCAGAGATCGGCTGGACATCCGGTCATAGGAAATCATTTTTGCCCAATCTGAAACGGAGACACTTCGCTCGCTCTGTCAATAAGGCCAAAAATAAACCAATTAGAGCTTAGTAAACTAACCTCTTGGGGATTTAATAAAATTCATGCGCATGAATAAATCATGGAAGCGTAAGCAAAAGCTAGTTAAATTTTAACAAGTCCTATAGCGTGTAAAAATAGAATTATATATTTCTAAAAAGAATTATGAAATTAACTTATATGCACTGAGTAGGTTAAAGAAAAAAAATGACAATAATATAGCTATTGACAAACATATCTAATATATAAGTAGATAAATATTAAATCTGTTGCTGAGTTAACATCGGAGAAAGATTGTAATGTTCATTCCAGAAATGTTTGATCAGCTAATATCCTTTTCTAAAGCAATGGTCTTTTTTTTGGTTTAGTTCCATTTTATTTTTAAATTTTGTCGCAGTTTAAGCCCGTTCCTTGTTTTACGATTACTAGGTACTTTGAATCAGTATTTTAATTCCACAGGATCGCACTATCACTTCGGCGTGCATAGTATCCCGCTAGGTTTCAGTTTTCCATAGCTGATTATGATTCTCATTTTCACTTGGAAATGTAATTTTACTTTAACTTTCACGATTTTAACATGGCTATTTTAGACTATAACATGGCACGCATACGAAAACTTGTTCCATAAACTCAAAAATGGACTTAAATCTTAAAACTGAACATAATAGCATCATAAAAAATAATAATAAGCGAAACAACAAAGACTAGATTATCATAACGGTGATCATGCAGCAAAACAGGTTACTAGCGACGATAAAGATATAGAAATTAATAAATCCGTCTCCATTCATACCGAAATTACATCACAAACGCACCTGACCAAAAACCAAAAGTAACCCACCTGTTAGTTATCTAACCACCATTAACATCTTGATAATGAAGCAGCTTTAAATAGATCCCAAACCACTGTGAGTTAATTACTTTACTTTCTCATCCAACTGTCAATTTATCTAAACCGCTAGGGAACAAGTACGTGATTCGAAAACCAATAGATTTGCTAAAGAACTATCAGGACTGCTTATTCTTAAAACTGCATCTGCGGCTTCATAATCATTTTCAACAGTCGCAATTTTTGCATCGTATCTTAATCTCAATAAATATGAAACTCTTCCGTTACTGAGTGGTGACAACTCACAGCCAAAACTACTGGTCGTAGAGAGCTGGAAGTTGGTAAGTTCCTTCGAGAGTGTAGGGGAGCAGTAAGAGAGGATTACCTAAAATTCACACGGGAACGGGGAAAAATGGCATTTTATGTTTTTAGCGACCAACTTGCTCATCAAAATACCACCATTTGTAAAATCTGAAAGTCTCATAATCTAAAAAAACGTTATCTCGTCAAGTTTCTTCATTAGTCACCATCAGTTATATCTGAGCGATCAAGGTGATCATGAAAATCTCAACCTGACCTTATTGTCAAGAGACGGAAGAAGGCACATTCAGATATTTATTATGACCCCTTGTTTGCTCAAATATATCTGGACGGCTAGTGTAGCTGAATTTGTTCGTACAACATCCGCTTAGAGCCTATTTCTTAGTGTTGATATCAATGTCACCAAATGTCTGGTTTATGACACATGATTTGCGCACTCAAGTCATGAAGCAAATTTAAATCATGAAGATGTAGTAAAGTTACAAGTCTTAATGATCGTATTAGATGTAGAAACTCTCTTCAAAGCAAATGTTTGATCAGTTCACCCATTTCCTGTTCCTGTCCGACATTCCGATGAAAGTATGATACCTGAATTATTACGTTGCGCTTTACATCATCAGGTAGTATTTGTGTCAGCCACCCACGGCATCCTATAAGAAAAATTAAATAAAGAGATTTCTCTTCACACGCCTGCGCCTGCGCCGTCCTGCGTCCGGTTTACATTAGCTGCTTTTCCTTTATAGTACTGTACGCACTTGCAAAAGATGACTTTACCGTCCGCCACAAAAGAAGCATCACCGTTACAGACCGTATCGCTAAGGTTTTAATACTGTCTCATCTAAATGCGACGGCAAAAGCAATTTTGTGAAAGAGTAACGCCCGGCCATTTTAAATTTACCGTCCATAAACTCCGAACGATTGTAAAATGCAGCATACGTCCAAGATTTTAAGGCATATGGTAGCGTTCTGTAATGTAATAGTAAATTTGTAGTAAACAAACTTACGACGTGGTCTTGACCGACAATCTTACGATCAACACTGATCATCTTTTGACCATTTCAATTTGAGCCTAGTGTAGGGAACTGTAAGGTCTTTTGGGCTTTATGTTTGGTGAACTTGAAGATCTGGGGAGTATTGTGGAGGGGGTAGTTACATAAAACACGTGAGATGCAGAAAGTCGACGGCACCAGGCAACAATGGCGAAAGCATTGGCTTATCTATCGATGACCGAACGTTTATGCATTTCCTGGATCTGAATGAAATACGGGTGAGAAGTGGAAGCAAAGGTATTGAAGTAATATCAAGATGTAACATTAGGGAAAAAGTTCAAGTGGCTTTAATGACGATTTGTATTCAATATTGCTGAATGAATTCTACGATGCAGATTGATAAATAGATGAAAAATTTATTACAATTCCACAAAGCAAGATCAATCAATAAGTCAGTATTTTCATGAACTTCCTGACTTCAAATAAATTCACTCTTGTCAGACTTAAAAAATGTAATACCTACTTTAATCTACCTATATTAATATACCTGATTTATCGTAATTATATCTGGATACATAGGAATATATGCATTAAAAATGAACAACAACAAAAAATTGTCAAGATCCGATCACTAGTTTCGGAGAAATACGTGGATCAACATACATACTTACATGTAAAATATTTTGTATACATATTTGCATGGAAGCCCAGATAGACTACTTTATGTGCGAATCATGCAGTTCCAATAATATTACATACAAACGTGTTGAATTGATAATCTCCTTTTTGTAGTCTGTTTATACAAAGATAGCTTTCTCCAAAAAAAAAAGATGATAATTATAATGAGTAAGAACTTTTTGTTATCCTAGAATTTATAACGATACAATCATAGAAACACGAAAGAAGAATTTACAATTATATTATTCACATATTTATTTTTTTACCCAACAAACGTCCGTAGTATGAAAAGCAGTTACATTACCTTACGTTCTGAAAACGTAATGTGAAAACAGTACGGCATGAATGTCATTGTAAATCGAGGAACTGTTACGTCAGTTAAACAAAACTTTTACTCAAGCCGGACGTATAAGAAAAAAATATACTTTCACTCCTTCGTAACTTTAAATTTCGTAATGACGTACTGGCCAAATCTCTGGTACATGAAAATAGACCTTTCACTGGGCAGTTAAGGAAGCAAGTTGAATTTAGTGGATAAGCGAGTTGCGGTATTGTAGCGCACTAGTGTCAGAGCAGGTTGTAAGACAATGAGGAGGTCAGAGGCTCTAGAAATACGTTTTTAATGTTGATTGTTCGTATTTTATGGGTGATTTAGCTAGCATAAGGAAATGAAATGAATTGTGAATTATTGGTAACTTATAATTAGAAAATACTTTAGGGAAATAGATGATAACTGTTTAGTAAAATTATTGGTAAGGTAACAATTTCACAAATTGTGTTTATATTAGAAATTCAAAACACATTTGTTTTATTTAGAAAATAAGCCACATCTGCGCACTTCTATTCAAAATGTAAATATGAAATATAATTACCTAATTAATATTGACAAATAATTCACAATACAATTGGTGTTTCTTCTCAATAATATCTTATATAATGTATATTATGTTATTGTTCCTTGTCAAGCAAATAAAGAAACAGCGAATTTGATTGCCCTCGCTAGCAATCAGTAAAATTTCCACGTTCTCAAAAAAATTACGTCAATTGTGCAACGCGATGTAACGTATAGAACACATGCTGATCGCTCTCACAGATACGTTCCAAATTACACTCGAATTTTCACCCTATTGTTAGCCAGACGTGGGAAGACCCCGTGACGGAGGCCCCAACAATGGCAAAGTTCAACGAGACATAACAAGGAAAGTCTATAAGAATACTGTGGACTGTTACAATTTTGTTACACGTAACAATCGACCCAATCCTGGCGGTGGTGTTTTGTTAAATATAGTGCAATTTTGAAATTTAGAAGCAGCTGGCAAAAATTAAAATGTCTTCACCAATACCTTTATTATGTGTTGCTGTAATTTTATTTCTAGTTGTAGAAGTTATACCGATACAATTGCAAGAAGGTGAAGAATTGAAAGAAAACAACGTCGAACATTCTGAGTTAAATGACTGTGTTAGTGTCCAGAGGAGCACGGAGGTCGGAGTATGTTTTGGCAAAGAAGTGTTAAATAATTTGAACAAGTACGATGAGAGTGAGTCGTTCAGTCTTGCAAATGGTATCAGTTTTGTGAGAGATGAAAAAACGCCGAGACATTTTGGGAATTTTCTTGACCGGGATCCAATGGACTTTCGGTATTGTTTCTTCTTTTAATTAAGTATAATTAGGCACTTGCTTCTTAGGCCAGCACTTAAACTCTATAATTTACATACATACTTTAACCCTCCGCCGATTTGCTTATCATCTTCAATTATCTTCTTATTTTTCAAACCAAAAATTAGACTATTAAAATGAGTTCAAACAGGCTATTCTCGATAATTGATTACTGAAATATAACACTAGCTGAACCTGTGTCGTAATTGTTTGTACATTTACCATAATTTCGAGAATATATTTAACCTTTTACTAAAAACACAACAACAACAAAATACACTCCATATTCTTTATGAAGGTACTAAACAAATATCAATTTTTATACTCGTAGTTCCATGATGGAAGATGCAAGCAATCTCATTTCTAAAAGATCTCTGCACTGGGACCTAAGTGGATTGTACCCTGGACTTGTGATGAGGATTGGTCCAACTTTGGCAAACGGGGTGCTTGAGTTCGTAGTAGATCAAAGGGTAAAAGACAGGTCATATCACCATCAGCAGCATGGAGAAATGTCTACTGGTAAGTTAATGATTTACCTACATTAAAATTTCATTAGGAAAATTGTAAAAGTTCAAAGAAATCCCGCAAGGTGGCTTTAATTGTATTGTTCTGTTTTATTGACTTGAATAAACAAAGAAAAATCATATTTTTTTAAATATAATATATTTATGTCGGCGTCGGGGGACATACCTACCATCAGAAAAAATCTAATAATCATCAAACTCCATCAAACATATCTAAGAATACTCTAAATTCGCAAAAAAGAGTTCATTCGTTGCAGAGCCACGAATCCATAGACAGACACAAAAATACACGAATACACGTAAAACTTATAACACCTCTCTTTTTTTTGGTAGGGGGTAAAAAGGAAACACAATATTTTAAGTCTCATCTATATGACAAGAACCATCTATGTATTCTATGTTGAAAAACTTGCGAAGGAAGCCTAATTTCAGCAGTGGTAATAGTCTTTTGGCTGATACGATCATGTCGAATGTACATTAGCATACGTATTTCTCAACAGAAACTATTTTCTTGTCTTTCCATTATGGAATATAGCATGCAGCGCCATCTCTGTAAAAGCCTTGAAACTCGAGAGTCTCTTACAGTTATGCCAAGGTAAAGCGTAAAGCATTGAACTTGACTTTCACAGAACCATCTGGCGGGATTTCCTTGAACTTTTACAAGGCTATTGGAAGCTTGATCGCATCGACCTTTTACAACCTATCTGTACATCTGTACAAGACACTTTTATTAGTACTATTATAAAGGTAAATTGCTTTAGTAAATTGTTGTTATTGATGATTTAAAATTTTCTTTATTTTTGTTTTCAGGTCGATTGCTGGCAAGAAATTTGCTAGTCCCATTTTTGCTCGGTTTCAAATTTCAATTATCAACATTATTGCCACTGATACTCGGATTAGTTTTGATTGCCAGTAAGAAAGCCTTCTTGCTAGCTAAGATCGCTCTGTTGGCTGTAACAGTATTTAGTGGTGGTTCAAATTATGGTCAGTCTTATGGAGACTTTTCAAGTTCACCACTAGCGTCATATACTTCACATGATACTCCAGGGTATATACATGGACACCATGGTCAAAGTGGATCAGGAGGTTAGTATACTAATGATTATCACCGTTGCCAGTAATTTCACTTTAATTAGAGGTCAAATTAATTTTAATATTAGCATTTTTATATTTTTTAGCAATTGCTCTGCATTTATTGAATCGAACTTTTTTAAATACAGGTTCATTGACCTCATGCCGATGCACTATTCTAAAGCCATCTACATCACCCCTTACATAATTTTTATTACAGTGGATATACTGTGAGTTACATGATCTTTATTATAAAGTAAATTCAATAAGAAACACTTCTTTTCTGAAAATGTTTTATTAGTCTCAAAATAAAGCCATCATTGAGTTACCTTTTTAGATTACAATCACAATTCCAAAAATAATGACTTGACTAAGTCATATTCTGTCCTACCCTTCATTTATTGAGTATACAAAACTCAGCCATGTATCCGTTATTGGCTGTGCCTAGATTGTGAGTTTAGATCCCGCTAAGAGGAATATTTCACAATGTCCTGTGTATGTTGGTATATTATATATCTGCGCAAACCAGCTTCTCGTTTTTTATTCTATGTTCAATATTTAACGTTTTTTATGAGACCTTCACCAATTTCAGGCTACTACAATAGACATCCTCATCATTCGGAGTACTATTATAGAGAGAAATCAGTAGAGCAGACGACAGCATCTCCCATCACACCTGACGAGTTGAAAGACAGGCTTGAGAGGCTGTTCATCACCAAAAAAGATGAAGAATCAAGCAGAGAAATTACTAAAATAAGAAACGCGAGGAATTTTGCTTGGACTCCTCTTAATGTAGGCTAGAATTGATAGACTATCTGTCAGTAGGTCGAAATAAGTTTTTTTTTTTTGCTTGATAAAAATTGAGAATATACAAAGGATTGATTTCAATAAGCTCACTTTGTACTTTCATGCTTATTTTATTTGTTATTTTTTTTTGTAATTAGAATCTTTTATTTTCTGTAAAAACGTAGCACTTCTAGAGTTAGTTTGATTTGTGTTAAATCGTTTCTATTTATTTTGTTATTTTATGCTTATGAAATGGACATTAGAAAGGATTGTTTAAATTTTCCAGCAGAGGGACAATGCGGTCTAGATAAAAAAAATATTTAAATATTCATATGTTTATCACAGAAATACTACACTTATCGGTTTTGGTTTTTCATTTGATTTCACTCATCACTATTGTCTTCTAGTCAAACATTAACATCATCATTCTTTAAAGTCTTTCTAATTCACTTAGTATTGTCACTGTTTTCTCGTGATTTACATACGTCTAATCAATTAATTGTGAGTTCTCGATCATTTCTTATAGTGGGTGTTCACATGTCCCGGTTTAGCATCCTGTATTGTGCTGCGATTACACGCTCTAAATGCCGAGAAACTGCGCATGAGTTGAGGATGCGTTTCCGATGAAACGGGGTGAAAGCGAATTTCTTTGACGGATTTTTTACCAATGCTTTTTTAGATTTTCATTTGGCGTGTTATCAATCGTCCTTATCGTTTTAAGGACAACTAAAAATAAAGATTTTTGGAAATAAATGCTGATGAATTTTTATTTAATTTAAGCTACCAATTTTATTTACCGTCAATAATTAATCAAGAAGCAGGCCCACCTCATGGTAAGTTGTTACTTCCGCCTATAGATATTAGCGACATCATTACGTTGTCGGCCACGTTTGTTTAGGCTTTATTTTCAAATTCAAGAATTTCTATCTTGTTGTAACAAAATGAATGAAACATTTTTTTTTGCAGGTAATATCCATACTAATTTTACAAATTCCAAAGTAGAACTTGTTTTTTCACTGCTAATTTCATAAAATTGTGAAAACTGAAAAATCGTTAAATACCTATCATTAAACTATCGAATTGTAGTAAAAAATATCCCGAAATTTTAGTAATAATTGAACAAGTTGACTGGGTGGTTACATTTAAAAAAATATTCGCAACCGTATTGCTTCGTTGAATCATTCCTAGCGGCATCATGGTCCGCACTGCTTGCCGTAAATTATAAATGTACCACGTCCAACCAGCATTTACTTTATAATCAGCCACCACCACATCTCCAACATATTTCGCTCGACTTTCATCTTTTTTTCACAAATTACTTACGTGTTCTTCTTTATCGCGTGTACGATCTTCGTGCTTGGCGTCGATACCATTTAGCGTGACAATTAGGATAAAGCTTTCTTTGGCGTAATTGGCTTCTATAATTTGAAATGCTCTATCTATTTGAATTGCTGGCTCTCCTACGTCCTTTTAGTCCGGTACATGAAATATCTTTCGTGATTATATGCCTTATGCTTCATAAGTTGTGGCAGCTTCTTTTAAATCGATAGTTTTATCTGCTACGTAGCGGTGGATTTGCTCTGATTTCTTTGTATTTGAATTTAATAACGCATCGGGAGTAGGGTAGCGGAATTCATGCTGTTTTATAAAGTTTTTATTGGATGTTTAGTCCCGTTTAGGTTCAATTAGCGGTAGCAAAACGATGTAAGCTTTAAACGATTAAATAATTAAACTAAATAACTTGGTTGAAAAGTATACACTCCCAAATAACACTGTTTTTCGCGTCGTGCCCAGCTAGCACAAATTTTTTGTAATTGAAATTTTGGGTTCATACTCCCTAAAATTGGTACATACAACATAGAAAAAAAAACAGATCTACACGTCATGGATTGCTATTATTTTTATCTGCGGCATTTAATGTTGGTAGTGTTGATAGGTATACTTAAGTTGGACGCCCCGTCTTAGAAACATTTAAATCCAGTAATTTTAAATATACTAGTAAAAAGGAACAAAAACTTTAAATTGCTTAAAAAATCCTATAATTTAAACCATTAATCGATTTTTATCAAACAGATCTTAGAAAATTTTCAATTAAATCAGCTACCTATGTACCTAACAACTTAAGGACAAAATCGGTCGGTGCACTGCCGAGCTACAAGATTAGACCACAGAAAGATACACTACTACTACTACTACTATAACAGCCTATTTACGGCCCACTGCTGGGCACAGGCCTCCTCTCATCACGAGAGGGTTTGGGCTATAGTCCCCACGCGGGCCCAGTGCGGATTGGGGACTTCACACACATCTTTGAATTACTTCGCAGGTGCGTGCAGGTTTCCTCACGATGTTTTCCTTCACCGAAAAGCTCAGTGGTAAATTCAAATTGAATTTCGCACATAAGTAAACTTAGAGGTGCGAGCCGGAATCGAACCCCCGACCCTCAGCATGAGAGGCGGTAGGTCGAACCACAAGGCCACCACGGCTTCCCGGAAAGATACACATACAAATACAACTGCCACAACCACCACAAAATAGTATTTTCGTCCCACTGCCAGCAGTGCAACTACTGCCGTGCCCAGGCACAGGCCTCTCATCACGAGCCCTACGTGGGTCCAGTGCAAATTGGGAACTTCACACACATTCTTTCATTACTCCGCTGTGTGAACTCACGATGTTTTCCTTCACTGAAAACCTCAGTAGCCAATTCGAATTGAAAATCTGACATAAATAAACTCAGAGGTGCGAGCCGGATTCAAAAAAGATAACTTACAAGCGAAAATCAATCAAACCGTATAGACATCTCAATATGAATGGATTAGCGGTCGATTTAGCGACCGATGCTCTATAAAGGGTTAAAAAGAAACCAAGCGACTACTTAAAGTACCTATAGCTAATTTAATAGGTAATTGATATGCGTATATTGATAATAGAATGCGGTTATACGAATATGTTAATTAACGAAGTATAACTCCATGTAAGTATAGAGAAGTTATTTCTTTCACGCAGTCGCGTGCGCAGTGTACAGAAATAGCAACATTGGAAATCACTAACATACGCAATTACTGAAAAAGGAAGCCACGAACCATGTCGAACGAAAATAATATGAGAAAACGATAGGTTGTTAACAGTCATTAGATCCAAAAAAAAAGGAAAGAACAAATTTCATTACTAATAGTAAAATAAAACACTAGTTAATGTTCTAAAAGACCGTGCACCTCTTGGCATGGTACCCAAAATGCTGGCAGCATTTCCATGTTTACCTAAATCTTACCTAAATCTCTGTGCGAGGTAGAGGCCAACATTTGGAGACCTTGTTAATTTTTTGGCCCAAAAGGATCATTTACCATCAGCAATCACTTGTGAGGAAGTTTCTCAACCAATCGTTTCTTGTCAAAAAGTAAGGAAGGTAAACCTAAAAGGACTTCACACAAATCAGCGTACTCCCGATGTAAGTATTAAATGCGATTATAGATATCGCTGTCGTGATAGCCTGCATGAAAATTTAGAGCGCCCCCTGGATATTGCTCACATACAGAGATTATCCGAATTACACCGCAACGTAGAAAATGTTAGTCTATAATTTACCTTGTCTCATATAAGTACTTACTCATTGTATTCAGAATTCTATTCCACACATATTTAATTTACTCGGATTAACTCTTCCGAATTGGGTAGTCTACTTATTTTATCCCATTTGACATAAGTAAGTTAAGTACCTACACTATTTCACATGTTACGGATATACGGGGTCAAGACGTGTTTGTGACGAACCCACAGAATCAGCTATAAATTCTGAGCATGTTATTAAAGTTTCTAATTTCTTTCGAGTTGGTAAAAAAATTAGTATGGGAGTCAGGATATCGCTCGCACCATCAGTCCCATATTGGGCTATACTAAATTATTATTTTTACTAAAACCTTAAAAAAGCATCCTCCGAATCGATAACATACATTGGGTAAAATATCGTCACAACGTATTGCTGGACCCTACATACGTACTTAGTGTTAAATTATTTACATTTTTCGTCTCTCATGCAAGTGACGACCCGATGTGGAAAGAACACGATGGATGCATGCCTACAACAGCACAACATAAGACCTTTCTGTAAAGCGAACCTTGGATGAGGTCTATAATTATTATTGGGCTTCTTCCGGCTGGCATGACGATCATTCATAAAATCTATTTCTAATCAATTAAGATTTTTATCACCTTTAGTCTGCATTTGGATACTTACATTTTCCCCTTTCAGTAGGTTATCTCAAATTCTTGGCTGAATACTTGTTTTATTATTGCCAATTTATTATCACCTGCACGCAAATTACAATTTTTTAACATTTTATAGAGCGTTTGTGATTCAACGAGACGTAAGAAATGGGATATGATTAATTAAGATAGATAGATAGATAGATAGATAAACATTTATTTGTTGCTACAAACACACACATACACATAAAAACATCGCATCGTACATACAAATAATAATAAAGAACACAAATAAACATAGACTTCACAATTAAAAAACTTAACCTAGGAATGAAATAAGAAAAAGTATGAGTGCGCTGCAGCAGGACAAAAAGGTCCGACTCAGTTTTTCGTTTTGCTCCCACTATAGGAGCAAAACACTGATTATTCTGCCAGAACCTGTGGCCAGACGAAGTAATAGTTGATGAAAATGAATGAAATTAGTCTAAATAGGTATACAATTATTGTTTAAAGAGTAAATAAATAATAAAAGTGAGTTACATACATACAAGAAGAATGAAAGTGCAAGAGTACCTATTTATGATGAAAAAGATTAATAAAACCACTTATCAATATCGATTCATTTATTAACTGACCATGTCAAGCCTCGAAATACCAAATAAAACAAATACACGGTTTCAATTTATTTTAATACACTTTCAATTTTATTTATCTGTTTAGAATTATTTTTCATCATCAAGTTCACGTATATTATGCGATAATTATTACACTATAATTATAGCGTTTTATTAAATACACATTATTATTTTGTAATTGAATATTTATATAAAAAGGTACTCGCGTAACCACCTTGTCGTTGCATTCGACAATATATAAATATACAGATTTTAATATAAATGAGCAAGAGACATGTTATATTTAACTACTTACGAGCACCTATTTTTATTTTAACTTTTACAGCACCACCTATACTTTATCAAACTAACTAAACTTAGTCTATTTTTACAAAATTGGACACTTGAACGTTAAGAGCAGAAATGCACAAATACCCGTCGACTAGCCTAAATTATATCTATCCGTAACTGTAAGTAATCGTACATAATAAATAGTCAATCAAAATATTTAAATCATTAACCTATTCATATTTGGTGCATTCGGTTACATCAGTACTTTATATTGCATCAAACACGATACACACATGCATTAATATTCACATATAATACTTAATTTACATAAAAATATGTATATTTCTAAGTATGTCAATAATTAATGCCATTAAATATTTGGATTAAGCATGGGCGCTATGCCTTACGAATAAATACCTTACAGTTCTCCTAGTGTCGTTTGATTAAGCAAAATAAATAAATTAGATTAATTTAATAAAACTTTGTTTCCTATTGCTACCGCAAAAGGCCAAAACTTTGTGTTTTGGATATACGGTACTTTGCCATGTCGTCGTTGTATTTTGTTTTAAGAGTCGTATGTCTTGAATGGTAGTTATTGCTTCTTCGCGTAGGCATTGTATGCCCTGTCCTGAGCGGCGGCTTCATCCTCCACACTCCTTCTGTAGTGTCCTCCTGGGCCGGTAGTATCGAAGTCATTCCCGTAGTGTGATGAGGAGTACGTATGGCTCTGGCTCACCTGAGGATGCTTCACGATCTCATAGGTAGTCTTCTCATGGGCCTCTCCTCCTGAAACCAGCTTCTTCAATCCAATGATAGCAGACAGCAACAGCGCAATCTTACCAATCAGCAGAGCCTTGCCAGCTATGAGGGCAATAGCTTGGAACGCCATAGCGAGGAATCCACCTTTGATTGCTACACCAGTGATGATAGGTCCGATCCACTTCTTCAGTTTGCTTCTTGCCTCGTTCATGGACCTCCCCATGTCACCTCCGACGCTCGTCGGAGAAATGATCACTCGGTGTGTCTGTATTAACTTGGATGTAGCCATTTGGAGGTACTTGTCCACTTGATCAGACTCCAAGGAATTCAGGTCACCTTCTGGTAGGGATGAGGGGAAGGCCCTGCCGGCCTCGGGCCTCCTCACGAGGCTGATTCCATCGACGATGGGAAGGCTCTCCATCCTGGCGGCACGGTCGGCTAATTTCGCAGCCTGGATCTTAAAGCACTTGACGATCTCTTGGGACCGCTCGCAGGTATCGTACATCCTGCCGAGGAGCTTCATGCCGGCTCCGAAGGTATCAGCCGACGCCACGGCAACGAAAACACTCAAAAACAGGACTATACTCCGGCACTCCATCTTGTTTAGAAAACGGATGCCCTATCTCTATGCTCTGGACAGATGTCCAGCGTGAGCGGTTGCGCCTATTGAAATGTACAGAAAATACATGAGCGGTGGCATTTATCTATTTTCACCGGGAACTGCATTTATCTATAAATCTTTTAGAGCGTGCAATCGTTGCATCGTGTGGTCGTGCACTGAGGCGTGCATGTGCATGTGGTTCGGCGGTGTGTGCGTGGCCGTGGTGCTGGTCGCCGAGGTTCCCTCTCGTGCGGAGACGGATTGGTCACTGTCAAGTTCAATGCTGCCGTTTCAGACGTTTTGTGAATGCGCGAACTAATTTGTAGGAAAATCCGAGTTTGTTATTTCTTGTATAAGAAATGTATTTTTAGAATTTACAAGGATTTTTTTAATTTAAAGACATTGTTTCTTAGGCGTCGCTCAGGAATCAGCGTGGCGTTGAGCGCTGCGTCAGGTGATGTAAAATAGTGGAGAGTACTGGGAGTTCTCCTTATGTTGATAATAATAACAACATTAAGTTATGTTAGAAATATATTTTTTAATAAAGGTGCTCAAAAAGTAAACATTTCGATACCTGTGTAACGTGCCAAGAGCGTTTTTTTGTTTTTTGACAGCTAGTGAGCGTACCTAAAGTTGTTTTTTACGAACTAGTGCGTAAAGTTTTTGGAGCTTCATCCTGTTAGTTTATTTCTTTACTCTTTTTTTCGCAAATGTATTAAAAAACGTCGTTTGATACACATGCGAAATTGTCATTTTTACTCGTAACTAGGGACTCGTGATAAATTGACAAACTTTTCGCACTTGCATCAAAATATACTATCATTTTGAATGGCAATACTTTTGCCCCTTTCATTTCTGGAAATGTGTAAGCTGTCATTAATGTCAATCAAGAAGTTTTATTTAATTAATTTATGAATTATAAGAGTTTGAGTGCAGTGCTAGTGTACAACGCATTTAAATTTATTGTTCTACGAACACCTAAACTGACCTTCTTAAGTAAGGGGCTTGCAAAAAATAGAGGGAAGTCATATGTTTGACGTGTGTGTACATTCACAATGATTTGAAAATATTTGAAATTCACAATCTCAAATATTTGATCTACCTATACACTCTTGGTGCCTAAACTAGCCGTCTCCCACGATATAGCACGTGTACCGAAGTCCATTTTCGCCCTATTCTCCCTAAGGAACCTACATGCCAAATTTCATCTTTCTACGCCCAGCGTTGCTATACGTTGTCATCCTCATCAGTCAGTCAGTAATGAAAGAGCTTTATATATACTGACGAGCGCGTACTGTTTTAGTGCGCTTTGAGAACTGTTCAGTAATTTTTGACCCTGACTGTACTGATAAATAGACAAAAGCAACGATAAAATGTGAATAAAAACTTTTATTTTATGTGGTTCTGATTTAGAAAACGGTCGCTTAGGGGTGAATTTATAAAATAAAGCGAGAGAATATTAAAATCGTAGTTGTAATACTAAATTAGACATTTCTCATAAAGCCTAGTCGTTCGAACATTTACAGCAACGATACGGAACGCGTAATCTGCACTCATTTCTTCGATCGGTAATAGAACTGCCGTATAACAGTGCCCCACATTTCTAAATATAATTCAGTAAATAACGATGTTGATGATATTATTTTAGTAGTGTATTATTTTCAGGTTCACGTGGATGTTTATAATCATTTACTCGCTGACTAATTTACCTACGTATCTTATAAAATAAGTAGAACTTCTTTAAAAAAAACAATTATTTTAGTATATACGTAATTGAATTTTATGACTTAAAAATAAGGTCATGAGTGAACTCGTGTGGAGAGGGTTCCGGTCGTTATTTACTTCTTATGTTATTTTAAATAGCCACCATGGCCTTTTTATATAGGTTTTTCTGTAATCAAATCAAGAACTATATTCTGGTCCAGTAAATCTACTGGGGCAAATTGGATGTGACATACAAACACTATACAGACATATAATAGATATTTATTCATTTATTTGATCCTATTTATAATTTTCTTATATCGAATATAGTTTTTTTTTATTAATTAGAAACACGTGACAATCACAATTGGGAAGTCACGTGTTTTGAACATTTTATCGTCGGTTGAATGCGAATGTAATACACGATAATAATAGTAACATATAATAATCATCAAAACAAAGGTCAATGTGTGATGACACATGTGGAGAAAGTCGTCATTTTCCTTTACCCGTGACGGATCATTAAATACTGTCAACCACCATTAGACATGATTGTTTATAATTTCCGACATCATATTTAAGAGTTGTCCACTGCTGAACATGAAGTTCTGTGTTTACAACTGAACAGATTATCTTACATCCCACTGCTGGGCACAGGCCACCTCTCATCACGAGTGGGTTTGGGCTTTACTTAGTTCCCACGCGGACCCGTCGTCGATTAGAGACCTCACACATAACCCTCAATTACTTCACAGATCCGTGCAGTTTTCCTCACGTCGATTTTAGTCACGGACATTGATGTATCATAAGTAAGGATTCACAATCAGCCGGAGAAAAATGACTCCGTCAAAACGGGTGCCCTAACGGCTCGGCCACCTGTTTGGCCTTCGTTGTAAAGAGGCATGCATTATTAGCATATTGGAACGTATTTTCTAATGTAAGTATTCTGTATGCACTGTCCATATGTTATTACTTATTATAGGTCACAGATAATCTTAGCGCAATGTTTATTTATCTTGTATGAAAAAAGAAACACGATGATTTTTCGGTGTTAACAAAATCTGACTTATTTAATTACGGGTATTGTTTGATGAACAACAATTTCCATGTTAGAATGAGCTCTACAATGGCAACAGCGAGATGTAGGCATTTATTTTACTACACACGTGCACAATCAAGTTGTTTTAATTTACTAACTCCACTCGCTCCAAAACCGTTAAGAACTACACAATACATTTTCATCAGACCTTACAAACGTGACAGCTATTTTTACAGAACATGTCTACAAGCTAATAAAAAGTGATACATAAAACCGTTTTGTACAATTAAGCAACCAAACGGCGATGTATAATTGCTTCAAGAGCTTAATTTTAGCTGAAACATGCCCATTTATTGTTAGAGAAAGTCACAAAAACGTACCATTTGAGACTTTTACCGAATAAATTGCGAATTTACATGCTTAAAATTGTTTTTTAAAATGCTCGCAATGGTCTTTTAGAATGTGCATTATTTAAGTAGTTACGTAACTAACATTATTTATTAAATTAGGCACCTCTCTCTAACACTTGTTTCAGTTATTCTTGCAACAAATGACAGTATACTTTACTTAAGGCCGTTCTCTGACCCAGCATCGTCAAATTGCTCATTTAAGATCATACTTTTCTAAGAAATGTTAAAAGTTAAAAATATGAAAAAAACATATGTTATATTTGATTATATCATCCTTCCATTGACAGCTTTCGTTACACGTTTTACGAAACTTCGCTCGATACTATTTAATTCCAAAGTAACCTCTAACTCAGGACTTAAATCCAACTTTACTCCAGTTAATTATATCAAACAGTGTAAAACTAAATATAACAGAAAATTCATCCATGTTATATGCATACATCGACAGCTTTATAAATGCCATGTTTTAGCCGGTATTTTTATAGAAATTAAAACGCGTCAAATACTAACTAAATCGGGCGTTCTGTGCGTAGCGCTTTCTCTTTCACTCGTTGCACGAGTGACAGTGACGGCTGAGCTGGGTATAGGAACGGCCTTAAGGACTAAAATAAGCAATCAATACTATAAAATGTAAAAAATGTAGATAAATGTGTCTACCTATCAAGACGTAATAGCATAGTGGTTTGACCCTACCGCCTCTAATATACAGGGCCAGGGGTGGAAATCCTGGCTTGCATTTGCGTCCCACCTGGGCACAGGCCTCCTCTCATCACGAGAGGGTTTGGGCTATAGTCCCCACGCGGGCCCAGTGCGGATTGGGGACTTCACACACATCTTTGAATTACTTCGCAGATGCGTGCAGGTTTCCTCAAAATGTTTTCCATTACCGAAAAGCTCAGTGGTAAATTCCAATTGAATTTCGCACATAAGTAAACTTAGAGGTGCGAGCCAAGATCGAACCCCCGACCCTCTGCATGAGAGGCGATAAGGTCGAACCACTAGGCCACCACGGGTTTTCGTGTGTCTGACAGTGTGACATAAATACGTAATTGTATTCATAATGCAATGCAAGGCGACGCGTATACATAAACCACCCGTTCGTGACGTCACGTGTAACGGCTCGCCCAAGACTTCGCGCGACCAGCAGCAGCGGCGAGCGTTTTACGGACACATTTCGCGATCCAACTAGCAAAAAAAAGTCATATAATGGTCGCGGCAACGTAACTTATTTAGCATACAAATTACGATATAAGTCATATAAACGTAATGATTACATTTATATAGCGCAATTTGGGCCCATTTTATTCAGCGTTTCAGTCATATAAAGGTTGTATAAGGGTGACATAATCAGCATTTCAGTCATGTAAAGGTTGTATAAGGGTAACATAATCAGCATTTCAGTCATATAAAGGTAACCTGTTCAGCCAAATGGTCATTTAATTATCGCAGGAGTGACAGATATATGCTTAATTTGTGCTGTAACTGCAACTTATATAGCTCTTATTGACTTTTTTTGACTTATAAAAGCGACTGGTATAATAATAAACAGCAGATTAATTTTTAAGTGAAGCAAATGTCTGGCTGAATATTCTACACATTAGTTACAAATTAATTTAGGTTCGGTATATTCTATCATAGGTTTGCGAAGTATTGCGAAGGTCAGTTTTCTGATGAAATATAATAGGTTTCATCATAAATAATTAACGCCCCCTTGATTTTTTTAGATAAATTAGTGTGATAAGTATCCATTTGTCCGCCATTTTCACTGCTAAATAGGTCATGAAATAGCTTCTTATATTGCAATTTAGTGGTTTTAGCGCCTGACACCAAACCGGTTATATAATTCTTGTAATGGATACCATTATATGGCGTTTTACGATTTAGTGATATAATAGTCGTATAATAGCAACGAATTTACTTTTACTCGACTGACCCAAGATTGCTATAAGAAAGTCATATAACATGCTGTTACTCTAATAAAGAGTCGTATAAGAGTCATTTAGTAGAGGCTTAATCATCAAATCTTATATGATACTTAAGTCATATAAGGACGCTGAGTAAACGTTACTCAGCATCATTATATGACAAATGTGCTGAGTAACTAAAATGCTGAATAAGATGCTTTTATACGATGCAGGCTGTATCATTCGCGATTATATGTCTTTTATATGATCTAATTGCTGAATAAACTCTGCCTTATATGACTACTTTGCTAGTTGGACGTGACGCCCGCCGCGCATCGTGTAGCAACCGTCGCGCGCAATGTGTCAGTAAAACGCCCGCCGCTGCCGCTGGCGCGGCAAGTCGTGGCCTAGCGGTCCCTCTTTCAGGGACCGGCGACTCGACGCGCGGAGCGGTGGGCGTCGCGTCAAGCGACATGTGTCCACATATTTCCTGGTCTAGTTTGGTGGCCTATTTTTTCAACCTCCGCCTCGCATGCAGAGGGTCGGGGCTTCGAATGCAACTCGGACCTCTAAGTTATACGAATTCAATTTGAATTTACCCCTGATCTTTATCTAGGAATTAAATTGCAAACAAGTAAGAAGTTTTTAAGTAATATGTCTGACTTTTTTTTTAATGAATTTGTAAAATATTCGTTTAGTTATATGATTGAATCAATTCAATAACAAAATAATACATTGTACATGAAAACAAAACCAATATCGCTAGCAAAAATGATATTTTAATTTTAATTTACCTACGCGAAAAGTGATAAAACCGCAACTGAACAAATCAAAATATATAAATCTCAAACGTGACTGACTGACATAGTGATCTATCAACGCAGAGCCCAAACCACTGGACGGATCGGGCTGAAATTTGGCATGCAGATGGATGTTATGACGTAGGCATACGCTAAGAAAGGATTTTGCGAAATTCCCACGGGAACGGGAAAAAAACGGGATTTTACATTTAATATTTCTACGCATACGAAGTTGCGGGGAAAAGCTAGTTCATAATAAACATACCTGCATATAAAATGCTGCATAGCTTATGTTCTACTACTACTACTACTACTACAGCCTATTTGCGTCCCACTGCTGGGCACAGGCCTCCTCTCATCACGAGAGGGTTTGGGCTATAGTCCCCACGCGGGCCCAGTGCGGATTGGGGACTTCACACACATCTTTGAATTACTTCGCAGATGCGTGCGTGATAGCTTATGTTCATAAAGGCTTATTTGAATACCTACCATAAAGTGACTTTCAGCCACGAAGTGTGTAGATGACTTCAATAAAATTTATTATCTGCGCTGGCTGACAGACAACACACACCCGAAACTACCAATCATAGAAAGCTGAATTTTGTCATGTACCTTCATTCCTTGTTGAGTGTAGGGGAGTACTGAGAGAGAATTTCCCGAAATTCCTACGGGAACGGGAAGCGATGGGATTTCATCCAATTATTTTGATACCTACTCATATTATACCATTCAAGGAGGTACTAGCTACAACAGCCTATTTACGACTCACTGCTGGGCACAGGCCTCCTCTCATCACGAGAGGGTTGGGCTATAGGCCCCACGTGGGCCCAGTGCGGATTGGGGACTTCACACACATCCTTGAAAGCTAAGTGGTAGATTCAAATTGAATTTCGCACATAAATAATTTCAGAGGTGCGAGCCGGATTTGAATCCGCGACCCTCTGCATGAGAGGCGGTAGGTCAAACCACTAGGCCACCACGGCTTCTACACTTCTTTCTCTTCACGGCTAGGTACTAGCACTGGTAGCCAAAATCTTTTTGTCGTGAAATATAAAAAAATAACACTTAATTTATATTTTGCTTACCCTTTTAAATACTTTTTAAGTTGATTGAATGAAAGATACCCTTGTTATGCTAATTAAGGCTTCTATTTCTGCGTAGAAAGTAATTTTTGACCCGTGAGACCTTATAGCAAAGCACGTAGACTTCGTAGCTGGAGGGGACTATCAATCACGCTACAAAGGTCAAATCAAAAAGCTTCAACAGGCTTTAAAAGTTTTAAAAAAACTAGAGCTTTTTATACTTGAAAACATATCTTAATAACTTACTTGAGTCTACTTTTTCAATTTGATTCTAATTGCCAAAATTGCAAAACAAAGCTGTAGCTACGTATTTCAATTGATATGTAGATGACATAATGACATATTTTGGATGACTTCATTATATTGTTCATACATAATTTACAAACATCCCTATCTCCCTTCTACAAAGCAATACTTAGAAACAATTTTCCATCTCGCTACACACACACAACAAACTTTAACGGTGGGAGCACACGAGCAGTGAACGGCGCGAATGTACTAAAACCGCGAACAAACACTTCGGCTTCATTCATAGTTCAGCCGTTGTGCACACGCCCTAACCCTCGATCTGCAGCACAATTCTTTAACCAACCTAACCTATAAATACGCGCGGCGCTTTTAGTTCGTAAACAGTCTTTTTTTACCCACCGTACCGCGTGGTTCAAGCAAAATGTTCGCTAAAGTGGTAGTTCTGGTGGTAGCCATCGCGGTGGTGGAGTCAGCACCTAGGGAGGATTTAGGAATGAGGAGTATGATGAGGATCTACGAGGAGTGCCAGCGAGCTGATGGGATCGTGCCGTGCCTGAAGAAGAAAGCTATTCTTTTCTTCGACCGTGTAGCCAGAATGGAGGCTATACCTATTGTCGATGGGATCGATGTGGTGAAGTCGTCGGAGCCTGAAGTACCGCCCATCAGCGAAAAGGATATTGAAGCGACTCTGCCAAGGAACCTTCAAGATAAGGACGCCACGCTAACTGAGATGCTATGGGACAGGATTGCATCATTCGCCAACTCCAGGACGATTCAGCTGTCTTTGCCAAAAATGACTGGAGAAGAATTGAACAAGGGCGTTGAAGAAGGTAATTTTTGTTTTTAATTTATTATCCATGCTTTTAAGTTTTTGGGACGGGTTTCTATAACCTTTCAAATGCGATACTGATAGTAAAAGTAATAATTATAAAGTTTACATACTGGATAGTTTGAGCTTCGCTGCTTAAAAAGTGATTATTGTTTATTTACTATCTCTAGACCTCACTGAAAAAATTTGATGAAATATTACCTAATCAAGTAATCACGCGTATTATTGCAAGAGATAATGAATGGCGTTAATTACAATAAGTAGCTTATTGTTACTATCGTGCGTAAAAAGCATTTAAATTTTAATTACCAAATCGTAGCAATCGCGCTATGATTTATCGAAAACAATATGTTTAATTTACGGAACCGGAAGTAGTTCCTTATTCGTATAAAATTCGAAAGAAATTTGCATTTTCCTTAATTAAATTTGCACGGGTAATTAAACTTCAGCATAACATTTTTATAGTCTTGGTATACGTTTCGTATATGTTATATTTGTTGTTTAAATAATTAAAACGCATGTCTCTAAGACATTTAGAGAAAACATCCATTCAGCCTATTGTCACTTACTTTTGACGTTTGCTATATTAATTGGATCATATTTATAACGCACTACTTAATTAAAATGAGGTACCTAATGATTTTTTTTCAGTTTTTCATATTTTGAAATCCAGATAAAGCCTTCTTCTTTGTCTTTTACTATCTAAGCAGGTACGCATATATAGGTTAATCGTAATATTTCATAATTCACAAAATATTTTAATCACATCCCTAATATTGAATCAATTGAAAACTGACTAATCACATCATGTCGTCGACATAGCGTGAGATTGGTTCGGCGTATTTTGTTTGAAAATTTGAGGATAGATAGGCATTATACGCACTATGCAAACATGACCGCCTTCTTTTTTCTCATTTTGTCCTTTCTTTGTGTCTTGAATAAAATATATCTTTGCAATCATTCATTACAACTGAAATTTCCCCCTGATTTTAGACTCATTATCATCAAGCTAATAAAATATGCCGTGATAGCCTCTAATGGAGAGGGTCGGGGGTTGAAACTCGGCACGCACCTCCGAGTTTACTTATGAGCGAAATTCAATTTGAATTTACCACTGAGCTTTCGGTGAAGGAAAAACCTTCACGCATCTACGAAAGTAGTTCAAGGATTTGTGTGAAATCCGTAATGCGCACCGGGCCCGCTTGGGGACTATAGTCCAAACATGAGAGAAGGCCTGAATCCAGCAGTGGGACGTAAATGGCTGTTGTGGTGGTGGTGGTACTAGTTGCTAAAAAGAAAAGTCATCAAGCTTTCATCCAGCTTTTGTCGATGATCTTACGATGGTCGTCACTGTAATTTAACAGTATTAATAAATCTCTACGATATTACAACTATCTCTTCAGTGATTTACTGTAAAGTTTACTGCCATTGCAATGATAGGGTGATTTGTGACAGTATAAAGGAAACCTCAATATCTTTACAGTAAAGCGACGTGGTTGTCGGACCATTTACGCTTATTGTCACCGTCATGGAATTAGCTTTTCTAATGACACTGGAAAATCGACGCTTAAGCTCTTACCATGTTACAGAAAGTTTTATAAAATCTGTACAAATTATTGGCAAAAAAGCTGATCTCCCTATTTCTTTATTATATTCTACTCTACAGTTTTTTTTAGATAGTGCGTCAAATTCCTGGCCAGCATCATCAGCCTATCAATATGATAGTTAGGTAAAATTGTTGATCGCTTGATGACATTACTATTCACTCTCTCTTTGCAACTGTCGGATAAAAATGACCCTTTTACAAGAATTTTATACGAGTTTCAAATGCAAAAGCTAGAAAAACAAAAAAAATACTGACAATTTAGACTTTAACAGCATCATAAGCAAAAAAAGTGCGAACTAAGTATATTGTAAACTTTGTCTCAACGTTTTGTAACATGGATAGAGAGCTTATAAACTACGATTTAAAAGCCTTGAAGTAAACGCTGTATAAGCAGTAAGTAATGAATCTCGGAGAAAGTTTCATAACACATTATAACAATCACGAGATCGTGGGGTTCACGGTAATAGTAGATTACCGCTGACCTTTCTCACTATTGCAAATATTATAAAATTTTATTTACTTCAGAATCGATTATGACAATTACACTTTCCCTAAAATCTTACGACTAAAATGAAAGCATTTTTTCTATTTTAATTACAGCATTCAGTTTCACTTCTTTATGCTTATTAAGTTTCTATATGACTCGTGTTATTTATTCTTTTCCAGCCAACTCATAATAATTCATATTATTATGCGAAAAGCAATGGACAGATGTTAGTTACTATTTCATTTTACTGTTACTATAATTACTAAGGCAACAATGTTTCTGCATTCGCAGAACAATTAACGTTTCCTTTATAATTTTACTTTTTGCTGCCAGCTTAATAAGTGGTTATATATTGTGTTTATGTATTCCGTATTTAGTTCTCGTAAATTTCAGGCATGGCCAGTTAGCAATTGCATTTTCACGTTATTAAATCAATCATTTTGTTCAATAAGTGAATAGAAGATATTATATGCCATCTCGACCCGGCGTAATGCAGGATAAAGATGATATAATTACTGCAAATTTGTGTTTTGATAAACGTAGTCATATCCTCGCTTCTAATAACATCTCCATGTCAGTCGAATCTCATTCAATGCTTTTAAAAGGTTACAAAGATTGGTCCTGAGCCACCTACTTGTATTTCACCTGTTTCCTTCAACTTTTCTGTGACTCGTAATGTAATGAAATAAACCTCGTGAAATAGTGACCTCTAACTCAGCGACAGCTAGCCTTCCTTCTTCCTTCTGACTGTATGTTTCTGGATGTCATGTTTCCATTTTTTGCAATCTGCAATATTGAAAATGAATGACGATCTTTGGGAGCTTCGTGTCTTCTTACCGAAAACCGTTTCTTCATTAAATTTAACGTAAATTCAATTAAAACTCGCAAAAAATCTATTTTATTTAGGGTTAAGAGTTTTAAGTGCAAAAACTTTGTAATTGAAGGAAAATAAACAGTTCTTTATTATACAATACAATACAATACAATATACTTTATTGAACACCACACAATCAAGGAACAGTAGACATTATGTAATTACACAAAAAGGTATGGCATACAGCAGGCGGTCTTATCGCTCAATAGCGATCTCTACCAGACAACCTTTGGATAGTGGAGATGAAGAAAAACAAACTAGGTTGGTAGGCGGTGCTCTGTACTAAGATGTGCAGAAGAAACAAACACAAAAAGTAATAAACATACTTAAATACTTTTATATATAAACATACATAAACTTACATATAAATAGATAACAGCCAAATAAATTAAAATATGTAATCCATTATCCAAGAAAAGAAAAGCAGTACATATTCAGACAAGTGACAAATAATGCTCCTTATTATTATTATTATTTGGAAAAAGAAGACCGTTAAAAAAGTCCGTTGTCTCTGCAGTTTCGTACAAATGTTCTGATGTTTCACATACATTAATATCTGCGCATGAACGTTTCAGGTCGAGGGAAGATGAAGAAGATGATGGGAATGATGGCGATGGGCTTCGCGATGAAGATGGCGGCCATGGTCCCGCTCGCGATCGCTGGACTCTTCATATTGGCAGGAAAAGCCCTCATTGTCTCAAAGGTATGGACTATTTTTTTTAATGATAATGTTCCCTATTATGACTCATAATAGGGAACATTATCTAGTAACAATGTTACTACTACAGCCTATTTGCGTCCCACTGCTGGGCACAGGCCTCCTCTCGTCACGAAAGGGTTTGGGCCATAGTCCCCATGCGAGTAACAATGTAATGAATATTGAATATGTCACATTCTCATAAAACGGACTGCAGAGACAAGATAAGATGAAACAAAATATTATGTTACTAAAATTACAAATATGACGCGTAAAGTTTGGAGAACAAGTTAAAGTAGATAGATCAATTATAAAATCATTCTGATTTGAAAAATAGCTATATGAATATTTTGCATGAAAGGCGTGAAAGTGCAATGTGATAGTCATAACTAGTCAAAGTAAGTAGATAGATAAAATAATTGAAGTAGAAACATATGCAAAACCGGATAACGGCAATTAAAACATAATAGTCAGCGTTTTCGGGTAATTTTGTAGAAAAAAAAATGAAATTGGCGGTTAAACTGCTATTACCAGCTTTCTCGAAATTGTCAATGCATGAGTTCCCATGGTCAAAGATGATAAAGACTTATATTTGAAAACTTTTTAACAATGATAAATCTCCTTATTATTGACTCATTACTTTATTAGTCACTAACTAGTACCTATACTATTCTGGTTCATATCTGATTTGAAGAGAATAAATTAAAATTAACAAATTATGTAATCAAAAGAAATCTACAAAAGTGAAAAACTGTTTCAGATAGATAATGTCGACGGAAAACAAAATTAAATTAAAGTCCTTTTTTGGACGATGGATGTCTAAATAATATGCCTTTAAATAATACCTACCCAATAAGCCAACAAATTGACTCAAAACTATTACAAATAATGAATATGAAGCTTTGTATACTACTACGATATAAATACATATATATATTTTAATCGAAATATTAAATTTTTGCAGCTGAGAGAATTTAAAGTCTTTAAATCAAGTCACGTTTTGCATATTCGCTTCTCACCTAACTAGACGACATCTTGATACTAATATATTCATTACAGAGAAAACGATCTCATTACAAAAAAGTCTAATTGGACTCTAATTTCATTGTTAATGATTTTTTTTATAATCTTCACCTATTGTGTTATGGTTCACAAACATGCGTGGGAATCATACCGTCTGTTGAGAGAATCTCTTGATTGATGTCATGATAGTGCTCTATGTCAAGTGAAATCGTCAGCCCTTTTCAAATTCGGCTTCTTGAATTGCTTGACTTCCATTGTTTAATTTAGAGAACGTTCCGAAACACTTTCATCTGCTTTTTGAATTTGCGTCGTCAACTGAGCTAAATGTATTTTCACGACATAATGGTCGCTAAGTTGCTACAAGTGCCGTAAATTTGAGAATAATCGGCATTGTTGTCGACACTTTATTTAGAATATTCTTTTCGATTAACTCTCGCTTGTTGAATTTTATTTAAAGTATTTGAAAGCGCTACCTTATTTGACATGTGCTTACCAATTAGGATATTTTCGTATATCTTTCTCATGACTGCACTTGAAGATATGGTATTAACTTTCTACAATTCCTTCTTAATTAAATGCGAGACAAGATCTAAATGATACTTGATAGTATATTTAATTCTAAGCTAGAGCAATTTGAAGATTTGTTAACTAGATAACACCAATTACCTAATATTGGAGCCAAATTAATTTTTAAAAAGAATTCAGTAATAATTAGCTCGTATTAACAAAAAAACAGGGAGTCACACTTATGGCTTCAACGTTGCTTTCGTTGAAATAGAGGTCAAAGACTGACAAAAAGAACAATATTTATATATTTAAGAGATGTGCTATCAAAATGTTGACATACCTTCACTTTAAGCACCTGTAACAATGTTACTTGAGTTAGGAAGATACTTGACATAGATGTAGACGATAATGCCATAGCCAAGAGATATTTTGTATTATACCTTGTAAATTGCGGTTTTAAACTCAAGTTACGGTAGTTTGCAAAAAAAAAACTTTTTAGTAAATTTTATGAGAAAAACAGGGATCCTGACATTATTTGAACGAATTTATAAATGGAAAATGTCGAGATTTGGCGTTCTGACTTGAAAATGAACGATTTAATTTAAAAAAATCACCAATATTTTATTTCCTAAAAGTAGGTTAACTGCGATAGAATATCGTTGATTAATCATTATAAAATTATGCGTACACGAACAATTCAATCCAAGCGTGAAAAACAATTGGAGACAGTTTCAGATGAAAAAAACATTGTGTCATCAAGTGATACGTCAAAATCACATGAACACACAAGAAAATTCAAGGACTAAAACTAGTTGTATCATACTCTGACGGTACCTTTGTTAGAAATATCTCATTACAGGTACAACCGACTTTCCGGTTCTATACTGGAACGCTAAAGTCACGATTTATCGTCGCCATGTTAAATTAACGAGTAAAGCCCGACAATAAATCCAGTGTTGAAGAGAAAATCAGAATACGAACTATTTGTAGAAATGAATGCAAAATGACTAATAATGTTTCCAATTCTGATAAATTATTTATTATTCTAGACATAAACAGCGCTTTAAAATTAAACTGCTCGATGAACATTTTTTACCCATAAGACAGTGCGGATTACGGAATAAAACGGAGAGTCATACTCTAAAATAAATGTAAAATTTAACGAAGCAAGCATATGCAAAATACATCCGCGAAATTGCACAATTTATCTAACCTAAAGTTCAATACTAACCCCGATATAAATAGAACCCGTTAGTCCTTTGGCGTTCACGGCACTAAAACTAAGACTGTTAAATGCGAATGAAACCATTTTCACTTAAGATAATCTCATTTAAGAGTAAACGGAATCTGGAGTGCAGTTTGATGCATCGATAGTCTAAGTTATGGTGCATTCGGGCACGAGCGAAGCGAAGCGAAATTAGGATAGTAAACCGAATTAGATAAGATATCGTGGCTAGAGATAGGATATTATTCCACAGAAATTATTAGACATAGTTAACGTGGAGGAATTAAATTCAAGGAGAAGACACAAAAGATCTCAATGCATCGAGAAATTCAAAGAATTTCGGGATCTTACTGTACGCCTGTCATAATAATATTATTATTAATATTTTTTTATAGACAAGGCAGTGAAAATATTACAAACTAGAGAAACAACATTAGAGAAAATGCTTTTATCGTATTTCCATAAATGGATCACTCGATCTCGGTTAGAAATCTTGTTTTTTTTTCTTCATAATACCTACCAATCTCACAGGAGAATAACTATCCAAGCCAAAAGTTGTAAATTTATCAATTTCAGTGACAACCGTTCTGAAATTGCTTGAAATTGGTCAAATCGTCCACACAAACGTCAGATTTCATGCAAATGCTGAAATCGGGGTACATTTATTTTTTATACGTGCTTCGTCTTTAGCCCTGCAGATAATTGTCTCTGCAGGGCTAAAGACGAAGCACGTATATGGAATATTTGCATATTGATGCAAATATTCCAAAGAAATATGCTTAAATATTTGAATTGATGCGTTCTCAATGATCTTGGCACTGATTCAGATGTAAGCCGCGGTACAAGAAATGACAATAATGGGAAATTAATCGGCAACGCTGTGAGAAGAGTTTTTACCCGTCATTGAGTCAAGGTCAATGGCATCGGTGCACTATAAATCTGGTTCTCTTTTACAATTATTGTGAGAACATAGGAATGAGGCAGATGTATCTTGTGAAATATTGCTGTAGCTAATTAGCTATTAGTTTTATCAGCAATAAAATGTGAGACCTGATCAAATGACGAAGGTGAGCCACAGTATTTCTGATTTTCAGATAAAGAGAAATACACCATCGCATTCAGGAAAAGTGCGCGCCCCTCAACTTTAAAATACCGTTAAATGGTTCAGATCCACCCAGTATTTTCAAAAGAGTAGAAAGTATATTAATTTTCTGTTAAGATTTTAAAAATAATAATGTCGTTTCTTTGACTCTCACCTCTTATGAAGGAGAAAAACAAAAGATTTATGGTATCATCGCCAAAATTAAAGGTCATAGTCATTTCGAGATCTATAGGCAAAAACCTGATGATGACTGACAGGTAATTACGATGGCCTGAGGCTAGAAGGTCAATTTGAAAGTGCGCATGCGCACTCTTGATGACGACACACGGCAAAACCGCCAAATTTTCGAAGAAAAAAGGGGCTTTAAAAAATGCATAGACTAAGACTTTTAAAGTACAAAACACCATTTAATGATATTTAAACTATAAGACAACCACGCTCAGAACTTCATCAGTTCAGTCCATCAGTCTGAAAAATTTGACGCCAGATTGATCGTGTAACTGAGTGATAGACTGATGGCCCGGACTGATAATTACCGCAGAATATAATTAGTACGTACACGGCATTTCCATCTGTCTGGTCAGTCGAGACTAACGGACTGAATAATAATAAAAGCTATTTAGTAAGCCTTTATACGTCCCGCTGCTGGGCAGAGGCTCTTCCTTATCACGAGAAGGTTTGGGCCATAAGTCCCCACGTGGACCCAGTAATAGACCAGTTTACTTTACCCATTTACTTTTGCAGTTGGAAAAACGCAATATTTGCAAGCATTATGTATCTATTTCCTATCTCCACTATTGTAAATTTATTCAAATACAATTATAATTATAATCGTATCTAGAAACATGATGTAGGTACTATATATCGGAACATCCGTATGTCAGAGAGGCACCCATAACATAAGTCATTACTTTGTATTCAATAATTCAATTGCCCATTGACTTCTCCCAGTGAAAGTTCAACTGATTTGTGCAGTACCTCTTGGTTATTATAATTCTTATATTTTCGGACACCCGTCACTGTCTATCATCACTTATAAAGTTGAACTTTACTTTCTATACCGTGATTTATATTGTCCGTTTAATCTATTATTGTTAGTCTAAGATTCCTTCATTGTATTATTTGGAATGTTGAATTTGTCTATTGCAGTTTATGTAATCAATAGATTGTGTTTTTTTCTTACAATATCAATAGCGTATTGGCTAAGCAATTAAAGTTCTCTCTAACAATATTGTAAAAAAATCTTACAAAAATTCTAATATCACCGTCAGAAATGAAGATCCAGTAAGTGAGGTTGGCATATAATCCATGTAAAGTTTAATGCGTATCTATACCAAATTTCATCAACATCAGGTCAGTAGTTTAGTGCGTGTAAGAATATAACAAGCATCCATCCACGCAGACAAACGTTTACTTTTGAAATAATAATAGGATTGATAATTTTATAAAGTACTTAATTATTACTAATTTAATAGTAAAAAATGTGATTCATGTGAAAGGCGGTGAAATAGTCAACGCATGTGCCGCAGAAAAAAATACTGAAATAGAAAAAAACGTTCATTTGAAAATGAAGCGATTCTCAGAGAGTCTGATAAGAAGTAAATAACAGGCACAATAACAGCAATGCAAGCTATGTGGACCCAGTCCTTTTGTAGGTCGGCATCATTATTTCTAGCTACATTTGTAAGTAACAGCAGCATTTAACTTTCTACCAAGGGATTTAGGATACGGTAGAAATTGTTTCTATGTTCATAATAGCTCCTACGACAAGACTGTTAAGTTTCATTTGAAATTACATTGTAGTGAGAAAATGAAAATTTAAAAATACTATTAGATTAGATATGTCCTAGTTTTAGCGGAAACTTTATGACTATGACTATGATTATGACTATGGAAAAGTATTGAAATCTTGCGCTTTTTGAAATCAAATGAGTAAAACTAAAAGCCATTTAAACGTTTGATCGGTAAAATTAAACATATCGTATTCATCGAAGATATTGGAAATGTTAGTTTTAAATTTCGATTCACATAATGATCCTAAAAATTATCAAAATATCCCTTAAGGGGAATAATATCTGAATGCAACATAAGTACAAATGCTGTGACAACTAGATATGCATAACTTTAATATTTCTATATCAATTTCTTGCCGTACCTTTCCTTTCACATCTTTTTACAGTAACTGTACTTACTATTTAATTAAATGAGAGGAGAATAGTAAATCTGTGAAGTAGTTCAACTGTACGTGAGAAACCATTAATTTCCTCTGAGTTTGAATGTGAACTTCCTATCAACATGGGAAAATGGCCTATAATCAAAGCATTTAACACAACGGTTTCGCCGTAAATTATAATAAATCTTGGATAGATCTTGGGATATTTTCACACAAACACACGCAAATTAGCAATCATTAAACAACTTGGGTAAAAGACGATGTTTAATACTTTTTTCAACGTGTATGTACGAATAGGTTATAATCGCAGCGTGTAAGCCTTGGTGGCCTAGTGGTTCGACCTACCGCCTGTCATGCAGAGGGTCGGGGGTTCGATTCCGTCTCGCACCTCTTAAGTTTACTTATGTGCGAAATTCAATTTGAATTTACCACTGAGCTTTTCGGTGAAGGAAAAATCGGTTTGGGCTATAGTCCCCACGGGGGCCAAGTGCGGATTGGGGACTTCACACACATATTTGAATTACTTCGCAGATGCGTGCAGGTTTCCTTACGATGTTTTTCTTTACCGAAAAACAAATAAAGTCAAAGTGTATAAATTCAAATTGAATTTCGCACGTAAGCAAACTTAGAGGTGCTAGCCGGAATCGAACCCCCGACCCTCGGCATGAGAGGCGGTAGGTCGAACCACTAGGCCACCACGGCTTTTTGGCTCATTGCTCTAGTGAGCAAAAATCAATATTGTAGTAGGTAATGCTAGTTAGTAAATGAGGATCTGAGGATGCACATGAAAGTGACTTTCCCTCTTTCCCCGGATTGACCTGTGACCTGCGCTTCGTGATCCCGGCACTTTCTCGACCTAGGTAATCTAGACATTGTGAGGTAAAGGCCATGGCTTCTTGGAGAGCTACATTTCATTCCAAGCTTTTGGAATTCACGTCGCTCTGTCGTCTATAAAAACTCGTAGCGAAATGCAGTCATTATTTTTTACAAAAGGACTTTGAGTTTCTTGCAGCCGTCTGCGCCAAAGGGAGGGTTATGTTTTTCAGTTTATTAATGGATGTATACCTAGTTTCGCATTTTTATAATATTACTTACTATGAATGACAAATACATAATATGTTTATATAAATAAAGAAATATATTAATCCATTAAAAATATCTAACGCGACGGATGCTTCATTGATGATTTTCTTTTTTCTAATTTCACGAGTACAAATAACCTGTTTTTAAATTACGTAGGTAAACACGAGGATCATAAATTGTTTACAACACTTCAACGTTCTATTGCCTGATAACAAAATGTATGCCATGTACATAGATCATTTATTTGCATTTAACTATCCGTCTACGCATGGTGATTGCGGGATATCTACAATTTGATTTACTTCTTATGACTCAGCTTATTTTTTTACTTTTAATTTATGTATAGCGAAGTTTGTTGTTGTTTTTATATTACATAAAACCAGAAACAAGGTAAAACAACATATTACAGCGGACTAATAGGGATGACGACAGGGTGAAGTAATCGAAATTCTAATTAGTCCGTCAGTCAGGTAATAAAAAAATATTTGACACGTATTTTTTGTTTTATCAAATTAACAAAGAATGACTAAGTTAAAACGCATTAAAATTGGAGAGTGGGGGCCAACTACGTCACCGTTCGGTATAAATCGTACCTAACCGTGACGTCACGCGACAGTTCAACTCAATATATCTTCGTATAAGTTTGATTACGTGAAAAAGAAAAAATACGTGTCCAATACTTTTCAATAATCTTCCTGATAGACTAAAGAAAAAAAAGTTGTCGTCATCCCTATTCTTAGTACCTGATGTCATGATGAAATCATTATTTCAATTCAATTCAATTCAATCATTTATTCAGCAAATTGGCCACATAGGGGCACTTTTACACGTCAGAAAAAGAATTTACCAGCGTTTTTAGACCCATTTCTTGAGAAGAAGCGCCGCAACAAACTCAAGCAGAAGGCCTTTTTTCAAAATTTCCACATAGGTACAAAATTTACATTACATGTATAAAATATACATATAGGTACGTACTAAAATTACATTGAAGGGATGTATAGTCCCTATTATATTCATTCTCGATATTGATATCCATTTCGTAAAAAACGACTCCCACGGGTGTACTTGAGATCATTGGCAAAGAATATTACGTTCAGACACACTCGTATCTTCAAGAATATAAGGTCCAAAAACGTTTGTCAATACGGCGTACAGTGTCAGGAATTAAATAACGTAACCGGCCTTCGATGGACCATTTTTGCTTGATTCGTTTTGCTTACGCATTAATATTAGAGTGTTGCTAGCATAAACTGATTATCTCACTTCTGATTTATTTTTGTGACAATAAAAAAATACGATTGTAGGTATTTATTATTATATAAGCTTCTCGTTATTATTAAAGTTGATTCAATAATTACATTTTGTTTAATGTGAATAGTTGAGTACACCTAAACACTACCTACACATAAAAATACTAATAAATCGCATAACTAAAACTGAAAATAACTTACATAGCACCAGATAGTTACGTCAAATAAATTACATTATGACTACCAAATTTTTGTAATAAAACTGCTTAAGATCAAATATACGTTCACCAAAATGCTTCGAAAAAGACTTAATTATAGTAAATATCAATTAATTCTGAACAATTGTCCTGGTATCACCTTGCCCATACAATATGAGAGGCAGTGTATCACAAGTGGTGTTCCGAACTAGTCATATAAATTAATACAGTGAAAGTGTCAAAATTGTTCTTTCGGCCCATGGAATAAGATATTATCGTCTGTTCAAGTAAATCTCGTGCGGCTTTTGTTTTCATCAAAGCCTAAGAGATTTGCTTATATAGATGATATAATTGCGCCGTTAATGATTTTTTTGGGTGAATGATTTCTGAGCGTTTGCATTTTTTTTAAATAGGTACCTGGGTGACGTGATCATATAATTTGTTTCTTTACATATTATTTAAATATGTACCTATTTAATTTGCAAAACACTGATTGAATGAATATAATATACTTTCAAAGAGATTTCATAGATATTAATTTATGGAGGACGCGAATAAAACCGAGTTAAGAGCAAAAGTTTATGCTTGAAAATAGTTTTGCAATAAACACACTTATTATATATATATACACAATTGTAGGTAATGAAAATAAAGTGAGATAAAGTGAGTTCATGGATTAACCAAAAAATAGTACGCAGGTACCTACTCGTATTTAGTTGACGACGCGTTCTCTTATCATCGTATTGACGGACAAATATTGCTTAATGATTTCCTCAATTAGGTGTCTCATAGAATTTTAATTAGTTCGTCGCCTGTTAAAAATAGTGTGCAAAATACAATATTTGATAAATACCAAATTTAGATAAATATTTAAAAAAGCTATTCTATGTACTTATCTCGACAGTCAGATGAAATTCGCAGGAAATATGTATTTTCGCAGAATAACACGAGGCAAAATTCTGACCAAAAATCTATCACATTTTGATTACCGAACCGATTCACAAGTATGCAATCACGTTTTGTAAGAAAAGGTTGAAAAAAAGGAAGTGCCAATGTTTAATACCATCCCTCTCTTTCCAGATCGCTCTCCTTCTCTCCGGCATCATCGCTCTAAAGAAGATCATAGCGCAGAAGAACAGTGGTGGCGGCCATGACAGCGGTTGGTCTTCTGGAGGCAGCAGCGGAGGCTGGGATAGACGTTCGTACAACGACGTCTCTGAGCTTGCCTACTCTGCGTACAAGCAGGACTAAAAATGCCTCTGTATGGTAGTCTGTGTATACTTTGTATCACCTCATGTTTTTAAGTCTGATTTTCTTGGATGGGTGCTAAGAGTATTTCCTTGATGAAATGTACTTTGAATTTGTTTTTTTGTTGATTTTGTTTTCCGTGCTTATTTCTATTAAGTTTTTTTTTTCTTGTTTTATCGAGTTACGTGTTTCATTATTTTCTGTTTTAAGTTTGTGATATTTTTTTTATATCACTCCCACCTTTTGAAACATGTGCCTCTTTTGTTTTCTGTTGTTTTATTTTGAGATATTAGTACTAAATAATGTTGTCCTTTTGAAGGACAAATTGAAGTACTTTATATTTAAAGGCTTAATGATAATTTATTTATTTCTAGACTTAAGAAACGACTGTCCCGTGCCGAAATACTCATGTTTTATTTTTACTTTATCGTCATTTGTTTGAGGTTATGAAATGTATGTATTTATAATGCCGAAATGTATTTTGTAGGTACCAACTTCAGGATTCATTGTTGTAATTATCAATGTAGGTGTTTAATTACGGAGGTAGCTTGTAAGAGGTTCATTTAAGTATTTATGTTTTATTTATTGCTGTTCAAAATGGTTTTTATTCGAATAAAGGATGAAATATTTATATCGTACTTAGTTTCACTTCTATCCCACTACTAAACGGATTAAATAAAAAATGCAAATAACTGATTCAATAAATACCACGCTTACACCCAAGCATTTTTTGGTACCAAATAACTACTAAACTAACCAATAATAAATTATGTGAAGGACTACAGACTTATTAATACGACATGTAAAACTCTTTCGTTACTGACTTAACTGATTACAACGCAGAAATCGTAGGAGCTGATATTTGGCATCTAGGTTTATTGGAAACGGTAAAAATGGCATTGTTCGTGTTAATGTTTATGGGCAATGGGCATACAAAGTCGCGGACATACGAGTATATCTGATGGCAGCTGACTATGTGCCTAAGTACCTGAGCTGTAACGAATCATATCCCTTCTGCTCCCTAGGCACTAAATGAACATGATCCGGCATTGGCTTGGGAAGCTACTGTAATCCTAAGAGATATACAAAAATAAATATATAAGCACGAGTATTATTTTATGTGGGGCCAGAACCGAGACTGCCCACAACATCACAAAAAGAGTTATACGGCGGAAAGTAATACAAGAAGCAAACTAAAGATGGCAAAGTCTAGAGGGTCACAAACAATCGAAGGTCTTCATCAAAAACATTGCCAGGAAAAGAACGGCACAAGCCATAGGACACAGTAGGAACAATTTAAGATTAGCCATCGGAATAATTACAGGACACTGCACACTGAACATATACCTAACTATTCTGAAGATAAAAGATAACCCAAGATGCCCAGAATGTTGCCAAGAAACGGGAATACGTCTACTAGTGAAATGCCCATCATAATACGCAATGGCGAGATGGGAAAGAACCGGAAGGGACACGCAAGATGATGATGACCTACAAGACCTAACGATAAGGAAGATAATAGGCTTCTGCAAGGCCACAGGAAGGTTCAACGGGGCAACGGCGCTGGGAACGGATAACCCATAATCCCAGGGGAGACCGGGGAAATAGGTTAAATGGTTCCGAATGGAGGACCGATCACCCGACTGAAACCAACCAGTCGTCCCCTTTTGTAAATAATAATAATTATTATACGGGGTGTAGCTCGCAATAAGAGCAAAAAATTTGAAAGAAGATTCCACAGAGTATCCGCACTAATCCGCAGCTACCTTAAACAGATCCTTATGCTTTCAAGTCAGGCCATTCACTTTCTTTGAAATATCAAAATACTTACTTACGGATTGTTATTAATGGAACACTCTGTAGCTTGAACATAAATGCTAAAGTTGTTTGCTTTACGAATAGATTACACTTATTTTATACCGGTACGTGTACCAGACGAAGTATTAAGTTTGAATGAAATTCTGTCTATTAATTGAAATGAAAAATGAAATGAAAAACGTTTATTTCAAATATAAAACATGCAGTTCCAATTTAACGCTGGGTCCTATGCTAGGAAGCCCTGTGTTACAGGACCCAGTAGTACAGCAGGTCTAATAAGATAGACGCTTTTTACACAAATTAAGGAAAGTAAGGCTAAGTGTAATTACTTATCATAAAACTTAAATTAAATTATACCATTTTCTAGTGATTACTCTATTGACAGTTTTTAGATAAAAATGAAAACCGTTAAAATTGTATTTACGTATTTGCTTGTGTATGTGTGTTTATGCCGTATTACCGTTAAGCCGTGGTGGCCTAGTGGTTCGACCTACCGCCTCTCATGCAGAGGGTTGTGGGTTCGATTCCCGCTCGCACCTCTAAGTTTACTTATGTGCGAAATTCAATTTGAATTTACCACTGAGCTTTTCGGTGAAGGAAAACATCGTGAGGAAACCTGCACGCATCTGCGAAGTAATTTAAAGATGTGTGTGAAGTCCCCAATCCGCAATGGGCCCGCGTGGGGACTATAGCCCAAACCCTCTCGTGATGAGAGGAGGCCTGTGCCCAGCAGTGGGACGCAAATAGGCTGTAGTAGTAGTAGTATGTGTGTTTATGTGTGTGAATGTACATGAGTGTGTGTGCGGATATAATTTGTATAAACATAAATATACGTATACATATAAATCCATATCCATATTCCATATTATATATTATATTACTATATAATTGCTAGCTTCTTGCCGCAACTTTGTATGCGCAGAAATATAAAAATGAGGAATCCCGTTTTTTCCGTTCCCGTGGGAATTTCGGGAAATCCCATCTCAGTGCTCCCCTACGTTCCCTAAGGAACCTGCATGCCAAATTTCAGCTCTCTACGACCAGTAGTTTCGGCTCTGCGTTGATCAGTAAGTCAGTCAGTCAGTTTCTTGTTTTGTATAAGTATACACGGTGGGTCAGAAAATATGGCAAATAATTAACCCACAGTATCGGCTATCGATTCTAAGTATATTGTATAGGTCTTTAATATTGTATATGAGATTGGTTGTGTGAGCGACGCCTGAATCCTATACAAAATAATTTTTTTTACCAACTCGAAAAAAATTAAATACCTATATAATATACTTAGAATCGATAGCCGATACTGTGGGTTAATTATTTGCCATATTTTCTGACCCACCATGTATAGATATATTAGATACCTAGTACACAATGAAACACAATTAAATTTAAAACTCAGCGGTTGCTATTTACACTTTTGTAGCATAACAAACCTGACAACCACCGACTACCCAGCCTGGCAGCCATGCGATATTTGGGCACATTCGGGGGAAACGTTGCTTTTTGTACGATGAAGTCACATTAAGATGTATCAAATTTACTGCTACGTAGTAACTATTACTTAATCTGTGCCCAAGTGTTTAAAACTGGAGCTAAAGTACTAAGCACTTTAAGTACTTATACTTAAAATTATTGAAAACCAAACCATCATGAATGACAATGTAAAAGCAACGCCATCTCCACGAAAAGCCACAAACTACAAAAACATCAAACGCTAGTATGTAACGCTACCCTTTCTCTTGTTTACCGGCAGACCGTAGAGCCATCTAGTAGGACTTCTACGTACAATACCTACACTATTTATTGAACCAAGCCACAAGTGTAATGGAAAATTAAACAATGAGGGTTTATAGGCGCTTGCCGTCCTGCCTGATATAGGTGCAATGTTGCCAATTTAGCACATTATTTGCCATATCATGGTCTAAGAAAACAAGGTCTGCCAATCCGGGTGACGTGTCTCCCTTACATCAAAGTCGAGTTGCCACTTTATTGCAATAAAACAAAAATGAAGGAAATATTTGCTGCCGTTATAATGCAAAATAAATTATTTTCGCATTACAATTGTCATTTACTTGTTTAAGCACACAAAATGGGACAAGTTAAAAACAAATGAACGTAATAATTGAATGACACACTCACAGGATACATGGGGGTCGGGGATTATTTTAATAGACCACTTGCAACACACAACAGTGTGAATGACGAAAGGGTGACACCCAACACTACTACAGAATACCGGACTGTCATACCTGGCGAAGTATATTATTGTATCATGTGCCATATTACACGCTAAATTGGCAACACTGAGGTCTCCGGAACGTCAAACGTCAGAGTGACATTGACCCTCTTGTATGAAATGACAAAACGTTGACATTGACAGCCACCACCTTGCAGATAGTGGCGCCAACTAGTGAGCATTTAGTGGTGGCGCTCTTCATGTATTATAACACTTACTTAGAAAAATCTACGCTGGTGTAACTATACTGGGTGGATTGAAACCATTTGACGATAGTTAATCTTCGAAGCCGAACATCGTATGGGTCGCCCACAAGCATTTTTGACTAAGGTCATACACGCGCTGCATAGAGGTAGAGGTAGGGGCCGCGAACCGGGAGACGAGCTGTCGGTAGGCCTCCAACAAGATGGAGCGACGACCTCGTGAATTAAAAATTCAAAATTCATTCATTTATTCAGCAAATTGGCCACATAGGGGCACTTTTACACGTCAGAAAAAGAATTTACCAGCGCTTCCTAGACCCATTGCTTGAGAAGAAGCGCCGCAACAAACTCAAGCAGAAGGCCTTTTTTCAAAATTTTCAAATTTTACATTACATGTATAAAATATACATATAGGGTACGTACTAAAATTACATTGAAGGGATGTATAGTCCCTAACTTAAACTTAAATCTAAGATCTTAGAGATGTATAGTCTCCTAGGGTCCAGAAAAAAATATATTATGGAGATGGCCTCCATTGTCAAATAAATATAAATTCCATAGATGTCGATAGTCTTAAAATGTCAATAAATAATGAAATACATCATGTATAAAAGAGTTCATTAATACATGTCAATAAGAACATGATGAGGTCTCTCGCTTAAAATGTTTGACTTAGTAAAATATTTAAAGCTAATGATTATTTTTAAACGTCCTTGCAAGCATGAACAGACCGGACCCCACAGACAGCACCCGTTCACGAGCGTGACGCGTATCTCAGCCATCGCCTCCCTCAACCATTTCTTAGGGAATGTCGCGGGAAACCGGTGGCAGCAAGTAGCATAGGACCGGTCTGAGTGGCGAGCCTTGAGGGAGGCCTATGTCCAGCAGTGGACGTCTTTCGGCTGAAATGATGATGATGATAGAGGTATAAAAATACATAACGAGGCCAAATCTTAATTGACATAAAAAACTAATGAAGTAGAGCGTTTATCTACGTAATATATATGCGGCACATAACTCATAGAGGAAATGGCAAACCCTGCTACGATTCTAGCATGCTGGGCGATGTGGAAGTAATCGCTTCCGCCACTCGTGCGTTCTACGTCAGTGGATTCCGCGCAGTGTTCCGCGCATTGCGCTGCACACTTGCGCCTGCTAAAAAATCATAGGAAGATTTTTTAGCATTAATTAATATTATACCTGGGCGACCGAGTTTTTCTCGGAGGGGAAATAGCAAAAAAATGAGTATTCCCAGATACGAGATGAGACCTAGATAAATAAATTTTTCACCTCCTTTGTTGCGATTTTCATCCAAATCGTTAGAGCCGTTCTGAAAATTTTGGAATTAAAAAAAATAGAAAACCTTCAAACTCCGTCCTGCGATGTCGATGTCAAGTTCAGTAGAAGTCCGCGGACTTCAAGTGGGCGTTGCCGTTGCTCTCCATCTCCGCAGACTGGTAGTATATTATGGTACATCCACCGGATTCCGCGACCTTCGTCAGGTCACGTGACTATGTCGGTTTCCAGCATAGTCCCCACGCGGCGCGGGCCCAGTGTAGATTGGTGTGTGAAACACGTCCTTGAGTTGCTTCTCAGATGCGTGAACGTTTATTCTCTCACCGTTTTTGCATGGTACGTTTTGTGGAAACTTTAGAGTACCAATGGGTATAACATATTTTCCCCCGTGCACAAACCGCGTTAATTTAAATTTCACATTTAGATTTTTTTACAAAAAACAATTAAATATAATGTAACTGAAATAAATAGCGCCAGTGTGAAATCTTCAAAGTACGACAGCAAACATCTATCACGTGCTCGTCGATGCCGTGAGAAAACTTTTTGCGAACATTATACGGCGCATTAATTTATATGTCGCACGCTCGACGATATTAATTCATAACAATTAGACTACTTAGCTGTATTGTCAGGCAAAAATCGTTATTTCGTTAGAGTGTAGGAATGAGATTTAAGAGAGTTTATCCCGAAAGTTGGCAACGTCGCATATAGCTGTCAAATGTTTCACTGTTTTTATTAATTTCTCAATATTACTGAATTAAAAAAGAAGTTATCATTCTATGGTTGAATGACGCGTATCGTTTTATATTTGTTGGTTAGGCATTCAAATGATAAGATTATATTAAAATGTATGGAAAATGCGATGGAAAGTTTTCAAAAGATAGTACATCCATAATCCTAAAAATTTCATGTTCCTAGGATAATCTTTGCAATCCATACTTGATGTTTTATTCAACCATAGAGCGATATTTCATGTTTTCATTCAGTAAAATTCAGAAATTAATGAAAACAGCGAAATATTTGACAGCTATTTGCGACGTTGCCAGCTTTGGGAGTAAACCCTCTTAAGACTTAGAAAAACTCCTTACCGGCCAAATGAGTCACCATCATCATCATCATCAATAGTACCTAGGCCACTGCTGGACGTAGGCCTCACCCAATGCACGCCAATGAGCTCTGTCCATAGACATGCCGCATCCAATCTACACCTTGCGCAAATCGTCACTCCACCTGGCAACAGGGCGTCCTACACTTCGTTTGCCTTGTCGTGGTCTCCACTCAAGAACGCGTTTACTCCAACGACTATCCGCAGTTCTCGCGATGTGACCAGCCCACTGCCACTTCAAAGAGCTTATTCAAATGAGCAAATGAGTCGGACTCGCTTATATGAAGGGTTCCCTGCCAAATTTACCCCATATGTCAAAAAGTACGCGACCAATTTTGTTCAAACCGATTTATTTGTAAGTTTTTGTTGAATTCTGTAGAATTCAACAAAAACCCCATTGTAACCCCATTGTTTTATAATACTTTGACTACTTTTACTTTAGCAGCGAACATCTCACAAAATTATACCGGGCATGTAAATTGGCTGTTGTGGCACGCTAACAAGGAGTTAAGTACGATGTTGCTCCCTACCGCTACTGGTTTCTCATCATCATCATCATCATCATCATCATCATCATCATCATCATCATCATTTCAGCCGAAGGACGTCCACTGTTGGACATAGGCCTCCCTCAAGGCACGCCATTCAGACCGGTCATGTGCTACTTGCTTCCACCGGTTTCCCGCGACTTTAACGAGGTCGTCGCTCCATCTTGTTGGAGGCCTACCGACAGCTCGTCTCCCGGTTCGCGGACGCCACTCGAAAACTTTCCGGCCCCATCGGCCATCAGTCCTGCGAGCAATGTGCCCCGCCCACTGCCACTTAAAGCTCGCAATTCTTCGGGCTATATCGGTGACCCTAGTTCTACTGCGGATATCCTCTTTTCCGTTTCTATCACGCAGAGAAACCCCGAGCATAGCCCTCTCCATTGCCCTCTGAGTGACTTTGAGCCTTCTTATGAGACCCATCGTAAGCGCCCACGTCTCGGAACCATAAGTCATCGGTCAGTGAGGAAACCTGCACGCATCTGCGAAAGTCCCCAATCCGCACGGTGGCCCGCGTGGGGACTAAAGCCCAAACCCTCTCATGATGAGGGAAGACCTGTGCCCAGCAGTGAGACGCAAATAGGCTGTAGTAGTAGTACCAGTTAAATTAAGCGTCATCGGAAGGTAGTTAATTTATAACCAAGTAGTTTCTGAAGGCAACAAATATAATTTTATCGAAAAGAATTAGTGCCATATCGTGAGAAAAAATTTGCTTTTTCAGGGTAGTCTCAAACACAATCTCGAATTACAAGAGCATATAGGACTTTCAAAGGAAATGGTGAAAATGTGGATGACAAATTAGAGGGCATTAGTAGATTTGTTTAAATTTAAATGAAAATTTTCCATAAAAATTACACATTCATTACAATATGCCTGATTCGACTCCCACACTAAAGGCGTTGCCTGTCACATGGGGGAGATTGCACGGTTCATCATCATCATCACATAATTTCAGACTGCTGGACATAGGCCTTCATCAAGGCGCGCCCCTCAGACCGGTTATATGCCACACGCATCCACCGCATACCCGCGACCTTCACTAGGTATCGTCGCTCCATCTTGTTTGAGGCCTACCGACAGCTTTTCTCAGATTAGCCGACGCCACTCGAGTCTTTCTGGCCTGATCGACCATCAGTTCTGCAAGAAATCTGATTGTATACATTGAGGCCGTTCCCTGACCCAGCATCGTCAAATTGCTCATGTAAGATCATATTTGTCTAGGAAATGTTAAAAGTTAAAAATATATAAAAAACATATGTTATGTTTGATTATATCATCCTTACATTGACAGCTTTCGTTACACGTTTTACGAAACTTCGCTCGATACAATTTAATTCCAAAGTAACCTCTAACTCGGACCGCTAATCCAACTTTACTCCAGTTTATTATATCAAACAGTATAAAACTAAATATAGCAGAAATATTAACCATATTATACGCATACATTGACAGATTTATAAATGCCATGTTTTTAGACGGTGTTTTTATAGAAATTAAAACGCGTAAAATACTAACTAAATCGGCCCGTTCTGTGCGTAGCGCTTTCTCTTTCACTCGTTGCACGAGTGGCAGTGACGGCTAAGCTGGGTATAAGAACGGCCTTAACAAAAAGAGTTCTAGTTAACAACAAAATCCACAATTAGCAAGGAAATGTTTTCCGAACTTTCACGGCGAAGGACATTATCGCGAGCTTCCATTCATCTGAAGCTTTTCAAAGATGTGTGTGAAGTCCTATTGAAGACTCGTACGGACGCACTACGCACTTGGCTCAAGTGGAGACTGTACCTGGTCTATATATACCTACTTAGCAGTGGAACTTAAGACTATTGGCGGTGGCATTGATTGTTCGTTGAAAATTTGTTACATAGATGACTTTCTGATCATTCCCTTAAATTAACGCATATCAACATAAGCAGGATGTAAAGTGTTACTAATAATTGCTAAGACTTAATTATGCTTTGTTACTTTATTTTATAACCAGCTTCTGCCCGCGACTTTGCCCGCGTGGATTTCGGTAATCACGTTCCCGCCGGAACTACTCGTTTTTCCGGGATGAAAAGCAGCCTATGTCCTTTCCCAGGACCTCAACTATCTTCATGCCAAATTTCATGTAAATCAATCAATCAATATATTGTGGTACCTATTCCGATAAAATTCTTAATAAATTGATATATGCTGATTTGGCTACATACCTACTTGTAAAATGTATAACTATTCTAAAAGTAAAAGTAAGATTTGGCCATCCACTAATTGTGATATTATGCTAGTGTCGTTACAACTTCACAAAATATGACATAAAGTTGACACAAGTGTCATCTTTTCGCTTTCATTAACATTATAATTTTTCTTCTCCTCAACGTGATCAAATCAAGTTTTATTTTGCAGTTGGGAAAACACGACCACTAACATGATCCATATGCCTTTGTCATAAGATTGAAGATTGTAAAACTGGATGGTAGGCTCGACTGGCGTTCCAGAGACCACACCCCATCAACCAGTCTCAAATAATGACATGATAACTACATCACAAATTACCCCACTATTGGAGAAAATTGAACTTATCATTACCAGGTTAGACCAGGCGTGATGGCATTCTGAAGTACCAGGTTTTATTTTGGTGCTTTTTCATTTTTCGTCCATATCGGAATTGCAACTCAGCCGAAGAAGGTTCCGCGTGCCCGTCCGACCGTGAACGGTCGGGAAAAACGCAAGTTTATACTTACACATGTATAAATATAACGACTGCCAACGATAGTGATTCAGTTTTGCGCGATCGCTTGCAACAAAATGGTGGATCAACGGGCGGTGTGAAAATAAAAACAAAGGAAAGTGAACTATACAATTGTGCAATCAGTGACGTTTGTCTAGTAGAAGTAAATTAATCGAACAAAATGACGACAAGGAACATGTGGTGTCCGACAACAGTGGTGTTCTGCATAGTTGTATTGACAACAGCTGATAAGAATTACGAGAATAAACTGACGAAACTATGGTCTTTGTCAAGTGCCGCGAACAGTGATGATGGAGGGAGGACTGCTGTAGTTAATGTGACTAGTGCTTCGATAACGATACAACCAAGTGACCAGGTCAGGGTTTCGAGAGACTCCAAATACCCCAGCTACCCGAGATACGCCTTCAAGCCTCGCGCAGTTCCCGTGAAAAGGAACGAGCAGTCACAAGTGGAAAGGAGTGTATATTATTCACCGGACAACAAGTATAAATCGGAAGTACTTTTCCCCGGTAATTATTTTCGAATTGCGGAGGAGAAAAGTAAAGAGAATTCGACGCAAGATGCGTACAACCCACTGGAAGGGGGCCTGTTCCAGCCCACGGCTATCCCTTTGATTAGAGATCAGGAGTTCCAGAGGAGGTCGCTGGATGTGGACGAGGAGCCTTTGATTGAAAAACCTGAAGGGTTCTTTGAGCCCTCGGCACAGAGGAGATCTATTTCTTGTAAGTATTCTCCTTTACTAAATTTTTGCTGATGATTTCCGAATTGTATACATAATTGTGGCAGAGAAAAGGATACAAAAAAAGCGATCGACTTTATGACGTTTAGATTATAGTTGTCATAGAAAATTCAAATATTGTATAAATATGTATTTGTGGAAATACACCGGAAGAAAATTGTCTTCAATCAATTTTGAAAAGCTTTTTTCGATTCTTAAAGATGGTAATTTTTATAAATTTATGACTTTATCTCTTGACCGCTATCTTGGTTAATAATATTTTATCCTGATCAGTTATGGACTAGGAAGAACGATCACACGTCAATATGCTGTTATTATCAAAGTTGTAATTAATTTCCTATTAATTAATACCTACAATGCATCTGCGTGCCAATTTGTTTACGTGCTAGTACTTGTGGCACATATTAAACAGCTATTTTCATTTGCATGAAATTCTGTAATTACATCAAATTAATGAATTCCTGCTCTATTGCTCATTGTTCACTTCTTTACCTTCATGATATTGACTTTTTTACTATTTTCAATCTTTGTCACTGAGTAGTCTCATCATCTGGCAGGCTATCATGCAAACCTTTATCTCCAACGTATAATATAGCTAGCTTCTGCCCGCGAATTTTCCCGCGTGGGATTGGGTTATAGCGTTACCGTGGAAACTGTGCATTTTTCCAGGTTAAAAGTATACTATGTCCTTTCTCGGAACTTCAACTAGCTCCATACCTTTTTCATTTCATCTTAATGGGTCCAGCGGTTGTAGCGTGAAAAAGTAACAGACAGACAGACAGAAAGACAGAGTTACTTTCTCATCTAATTTATAAATATGGATATCACTTTTTACTTTATTTTAAAATAGCCAGTGTATAATAATGTTTTTTAAGACGTTTAGTAGTTTTAGCTTGCCAACAAATGTAAACCACATGGCTGTTTTGAATTGTTTTGTTCAATTAAGATTGTTTACTAATCACCCCAACAGTTTACATCTTATCACTGTTCATAAGTCTGCTCTTAATACGAAATGGTCTGTAGTCCCCAAGCGGGCCCAATTCATCTTCGCTTAAAATTATGGCACCGGAAAGTTTTGTGTTAGATTTATTTAAATGAACTTCGCACTACGTATTCTCCCAGATTCAAACTCTGATTTGAAGTCCCTGCCTACTGCATGACGGGTTGGTCAAACCACTGGGCTCCATTTTCTTACATCAACAATAAACCCGTGTATGATTTCGTCTAATTAAATTCCTTCTCCATTGTACACATTTGTCTCCTTTACCCGTTTTCTAAAATGGCAGTTAAGCTTCTTTATTTACGCTATCATTACTTACCGCTTTGTCCACTGAACCGTCATCACCTTGGTCATACCCCTGCATTGCAATATTCAAACCCATCATCTTTTCCGCTTGACAGGAAATAACAATACAATGTAAATTCACCGCATCGCGTGGTCTTGATCCAACAAACGGTTTCGCTCCACCGACCATGATTACCGATCACTATTTACAGTCAAATAATGGAAACAGTACGTTAGAACATTCATCGTTAATCGCTCGCTTAATTGGAACGTTAATATTTCCGTCTAATTAGTCAACATCAATTATAATGGTTTTTGTATTTTATATGCTACTTCTTTTACATTCACGTGCTTCTTTATAATTAAGTACTGTGATAACTATATTGTCAATGAGTTTTAATCATTATTTAAGGTCAATGGCATGACTATGGAGCCATGACAGACTAATGAGTGGCACCAATTTAATATAATAGAATATCTGAAACACAAACACAGGATATAACGATAGATAAGAAAAGTGCAGTGTCTGTCAACATTGATGTGTCATCGACCATCAACGTTACCGAAATACTAAAGACAGCTAATCTATACAAAATTTTCATTAAAATATGTTAATTATCATTTCTTTCAATATATTGCTTGCTTTTTATTCCTTATGTTTTAACCCTGTAAAATAAATCTTTTACTGAACATTTAACACAACTACGTATAGAGCCAGATAATAAAATAAATGAGTCAATAAAATAATAATGCCTTCTTATTTATATAGCAATACGGTGATTGCTCTGAACCAGGGTATTTCAAGGCACTACCACTGCACTCCTTTATTAACTTCAGAGACTCCTTCTTATTTAGAGTTAACAGGAAGCAATGGTATGGGTGCAAAGTAAGGGATAAATTCCAACAGATTCTGACAGTTGGAAGTGTCGCAGGTACTTCAATCTCAAAATAAGCATTAGCTTATTAATAGCGATATATTAATATCGCTAAAAACTCAGGTGACATTGAAAGTAAATGATTTCTTAAATGATCTAATATTGTCGAGAGGCTAGTGACACTTTTTAATGTTATTCCAGCTAACGTAACTTAATAACGTTAACTATTATTCATTGTTATTTTTTTTACGTATGCCCTAACTTTGAAGGTATATGAGAACGTCGTTGATGTAATTGCAAAACCTGTTCACTAATCTTATAGCGCCGCAGTAGATCTTTTAAATATAATAATTTTAGATGTTTGTGTCAACAATCATTTTAATCGGTTTTTTTATTGCCTTTATTGAAAGAGAAGAAGAATTGTGGTATATAGGAGTCAGTGAAATAGTACCCCTATTTAAACGAACTTCGTAGTGTCAGACGAATACTGATTCATCAAAATCAGTTTACTAGGTAGTTCAATTGAGGAACACTCAGATGAGTTTATAAATAATATTTAAATTTCCTTGCGCATACAAAATGTATACAATCGGCAGAATTAATGCCTGAATATCTATGCATCGTTTTTCTTAGCACCGATAATATAGGTACTCGTATATAAACATTTTTTTTTGTTTCCTAAGATGTAAAATATTATTTTTCAAATTGTTATTGTAAAAGTCTTTACAACAAATAAATTTGATGTAACAAATAATCGGGATAAAAGCGAGTGAAATAAATATCGCCAAGCATTCCATTTGAAAGTCGGAAAGAGTCCAATTTTCAGAAAAGCGGTATTAAAGTATTTAGAAAACGCATATTGCGTGAGGATTTACTTGATAATGAAAACGCAACCTTAACACCCATAGATAAATATAAAAATCTCGTTAATTATCTGCAATCTATGCGTGGAACCACTGTCCGTGCTAAACCGGTGATTACAGAAAATTACTTGCATTGTCAAAGTCAGATGCAAATCTTTACACATTGTTACCATAGTGATCTGTTCACTTTTTTAAGATTTGATTGAATCATTACACTTTGTATGATGTTTAAGATTTACTTCAGATATTTTGAAATCTAATTGTTTGTAATTAAAACAATAAAATTTAATAATTTTAAAGTAGTAACGTAAATAGTTTTTTTTTTTCAATTTTAACGTATTGTGAGAGGCCCTCGGCTCTCGGTGGAGCTTCTTGCTTGGAAAAATTGCCGGTAATAACAGGATGAAAGTTTAGTAACATTCATCCTATACATTGGATTATTTACTTTACATTACCTTTCCATTATAGTTACAGGACCGTTACATTGAATTCAATTTGAATTTACCACTGAGCTTTTCGGTGAAGGAAAACTTCATGAGGAAACCTGCACGCATCTGCGAAGTAATTCAATGAGAGGAGTCCTGTGCCCAGCAGTGGGACGCAAATAGGCTATAGTAATAGTTGTAGTTACCCTTGACGTACTTCTGAATGTATGATGAACCCTCCTGTGATGAGAGGATGTCTATTCATATCGGAGTGGAACATAATAGGCTGTTGTTGGTATTGATGGGGACGATGATCAAACTTTATTAAAGCCCAGTCTGTTTATGTTGCTATAGTTAGTAATTCAATGACTTTTGTATTTATTTCAGACCTATTGGGCGTCGATGATGAAGAAGAAGAAGAAAACGAAGAGGATGGTGAACTCGAGGAAGAAGACGGCACAGAGGGAAAGCACAAACTTAAACCTCCCAAGGTTAAGAAGCCAAAGAAACTGGCGAAATACATGATGCCTTTGCTCCTTGCGTACAAGATGAAGTATTTCGCTTTGGTGCCACTTATGATTGCCGGTTTGGTACTCCTGGTTGGCGCGACAGGATTGGCTGGATTCTTCTTTGCCCTCTTTGCTGCAGTCATGGGATTACAGAAAGGTGGTTATTAAGATCGAATAGTTAAAAGTCGACGTACACTCCCAGTGGCCATCAAGTTAGCAATTTCATTTTAACAATCCGTTGTGTTAGCTAGTATTTGAAACACAATGCATTGCAAATGTGACGGATCATACGTTCATCCACCGAAGTCTGAACCGGCAGAACTTTGAACTGACTATGTTTTGACAAATTCTGATTTCTAAACTCTAATGTGATCTATGTTATGGTTCTGTGGTTCATATTTAAAATAAGGCTCGCGCTTTTGTAAATATCGTTTCCTTAGAATTTATTTAATTTAAGTTATTTATTTAATTTATTAGTACGAATAAACTGAACCAAAATGTAGTATATACAATAGTAGTTACCATTCAACGACATGCGGTCCTATATGTATTTATTAATATTGTTTACATCATACGAATATGTTACATACAAATATAATGACACTATGCTTTGATTGTTACTGTTTTTTATTTGACCTCAACAAATGTCTGCATAATACAAAACAAATAATACATCTTATTTTTTATACAAGTCTGTATTGAAAGAGACCCCGGAGTGTAGCGAATAAATGCACAATACGCAAAATGACTTTGTTGCCAAGTGAAACACACACTTGCAGCGAGCTATAAAGACCAAAAAAAATAATATAAAAAACTGGCTTCATTGTATGGTTTGAAAAACTTTCATTTTCATTTTTATAATTACCAAATGTGAGTGATCGTATAAAGATTCCGTTTTTTTTTGAGTTGTGGAACCCTTAAACAATATGTAAAATCAGCTGGCCTTGTGCGTCTTAAATGATGTTTTGAGTAGCGTTATTAAAAAAATGTGAGCCTTAGAAACTTTTACTCCTTTTTTTGTTGCACTCAGCAATCGTTGAATATAAAATTCAATTCAATTGAAACAAAACAATAATGACAAAACTGATGATGAATTCAGGTTATGATTTCATAAGATGAACTAGTGAAAAATTAAAGGCATGCAAAATAGGAAATAAGGTACCTACATAAACTGAAATGAAAAGTGAAAATATGATATTAAATGATAAAGCGTAGGAGGTATACAAAAGAAAGTACGTCAATTTTCTTCGATCGATGAGCGTGAAATTAGTCGTAGGCATAATGGTAGGGCAGCGCGCTCTACTTGCCACGCTAGGACATTTCTAGTTACAGTATAATCATTATCAATAATCATCAATAACATCATGGACTTCCTGGAAGTCTAATAAGACAAAACCAAACGAAAAAAGTAAGAAACTTACAAAGTGTCTAAGGAAGGAGGGATCAAGCGAGAAGTACACGAGGAATATCTAGAGCATTTATTTATTTAAACTTCATTGCACATACAAAATGTATACAATTAGCGGACTTAATGCCTAAAGGCATTCTCTACCAGTCAACCATAAGGCCAAACAGAAAGAAATATGAGCATTGCATTGTCTTCATGTAAAAAAACCCTGAAAATTTTATTACTAAAAAAAATTACTTAATATCCTGCATTAAGAATTTGGTCATTTTGTCAGCTGTTCATATTTTTTTCTCGGATTTCGTAGGTAATATGTTTTGTTTGTGAGCTGATTCTTACATATTTTTATTTTATTCACAACACTATCTTCTACAATTATATTGTCGCGTTGGCGTTCAGCTGTAAAGGCAATGTAAGTAACTGTGGTGAAAAAATAAATAAATAACACACGTTCTCTGAGAACTAAAAATACATAACAAAAAAGACAACAAACGATTGACGAAACGGCAATTGATTTTAATAACTAAAAAGATAATAATTGTTTATAACGATAACGGGGTGAACAAGTACACATTGTCTGTTGATCATAATAAGGACTGCAGCTGATACAACTAACAAAGAGATGGCTGGTAAACAGAAAAGCAAAACGGCGTGGTTGCGGTTTTACTTTTAATGCAATCTTTAATGGGTAAAATAAACTAAATCAAAATCAGTTTAACCGTTGTGGAGCTAAAACACAATAGACCGACGTACAGATACAGAAACGTTGCAGAAACGAAAACGAACTAATAACCACCACCACAACGACAGCTTACATTTAAGTCCCACTGCTGGGCTGAGCACACGCCTCCTCTTATCACGAGAGGGTTTGGGCTATAGTCTCCACGCGGGCCCAGTGCGGATCGGGGACTTCACACACATCGTTGAATTACTTTTCAGATGCAGGCAGGTTTCCTCACGATATTTCCTTCACCGAAAAGCTCAGTGCTAAATTGATAAACTAAACTACTTAACATAGGTATAACACCCCTCTTACTTTGTGTAGGGGGTAAAAATAATTATAACGAATAGGTACTATTTGTTGAAAATGCTGATGAAGTTATCAGATATGTAAGAAATAAGTAGTGAACAATTTCCGAAAATCTTCAAAACCAACCTAAAAAAACTCGTTAAGATACGTGATTTTGATTAAGTATAATATGATGAAATAAAAGACATGAAATTTATAAATTCACAACCATTAAAAATATAAACAAACGCTGCATTTTACCTACCTAGTACATTTTGATACAATAGTACAATTTTATGCAAATGTGAAAAGTTTGTCATTTTACCACGAGTCCCTAGTTATGTGTTAACATAACGGACGGACGGATTAGGGACGAGTGAAAATTACAATTTCGCACGTGTATCAAACGTTTTTTTAAACAGGCTGAAGTTCAAAAAACTTTACGCACCAGAGCGCAAAAAACTTTACGTACGCTCACTAGGTGTCAAAAAAAACAAAAACTGTTCGCACGCTAAACAGCCGTAAAGTGGGATTTTCTGCCCGCTACCCTGAGAAAAAATCTCACTTCTTGGCCAAGGCAAGATGTAAAACTTTTGACATTTACGAATTCACCACCCTAGGTCTGTAATGTACTATTACGCAACCCCAGTAGAGGTCAAAAATCAAAGAGCACTCGTTCGGAAAAAAACAGGTATCAAAATGCTTTTTGATCAACTTTATTAAAAAACCAGCTTCCACCCGCCAATTCGGTAATAGCGTTCTCGCGGGAACTATGCGTTTTTCCGGAATAAAAAGTAGCCTATGTGCTATGTGTTGACCAGTGTTGTAAACTACATCCTTACCAAATTTTATTGCAATCCGGCCAGTAGTTTTCGAGTTTACGAATTCACCGCCCTAGGTCTGTAATGTACTATTATATACCTACCTGGTCCCCTCGACTTGATAGTTTCTTTTAATTATCGAGTTACAGACGCGGCATACTTATTATTAGTACAGATTGTTATATCGTTCGCGTATAGGTAGGTCCAAATGTCCTTTTTTATTACAATCGTCGTGGCTGTCGAAGAAGTAATGTAACTGCCCACTAAGTTTTGTCGCGCTATATGCTTTCCCAGTTCCAATTAGAGGTTTAGGTCATTTTAATTGTCGACTCCGACGCATTACTGCTCATTACACGTAATGCTTGATAGGCTGGCGTGAACTAGTTTCTTTAGTGTATAAAAGTCAAGGTAGACTCAAAAAGTCGGCATAACACAACTGACTTGAAAAGACATACCACACAACCTGTAACAAAGATACAAATATCGACGAACAAACTCGTAATACTAAAACAATAAAATAATAAGATAGATAAACGAAAGACAATTTGCGACCAGATATAATTGAAATGTGAGTTTTCAAATCGAAAATCAAAATAACAAATGACAATAAAGTGGTCAAAGAAGATCGAAAGGAATTTCCGAACATGATGCCTTACTCCAGTGGACTGATTCTAGACAACGCTAATAACTATGGTATTGTGAAGACGGAAACAGTATTTGGATTCGTTCCACCTAATCATACATTTGTGACTGAAAAATTTAATGATACTGAACCGGTGGAATGGGTTTTTAAACCAAGTAGTTTTGAAAGACGATCCTTGCAAGGTATGTCTGATAAAGTGAAATAAAAACTATGTACGTAATTATTTGAACAAATACACTTTTATAAACCATGAAATCGTTTTATTAAAGCAATTTTTATCTACGTTTCAGAGAGCCCGCGCGTTTTAAAAAAGACAGGAAAAAAGACAAAGAAGAATAACGCAAGGAAAGCTAAAAAACGAAAAAGCAAGGTAAAGATCAACAAATGTATTTACAAAGTGGTAAAACAGAAGGCGAAGAGGAAGGAAAGGAGGCGGAACAAGTTAAAGATGCCGAAGAAAATGATGATGCCTTTGATACTTGGACTGTTGGCAGCAAAAAGTATACTGGTGCCCGTCGCGCTGAAGGCTTTGGCTTTTATGTCAGTAAAAGGTACGAAATATTTTGATTCATAGAGACATTTGCATTACCTACTTACCTCCCATGCTTAGGGTCCCAATCCAGAGTATCTAGTAAAGGGCATAAAAAATAATACAGTAAAATTATGTATAAGAGTCTGACCAGAAGTTACCAGGTCGTAACTTAACTCGACATTCTATTAATATAAATAATTCAAATTCAATCATTTATTCAGCAAATTGGCCACATAGGGGCACTTTTACACGTCAGAAAAGGAATTTACCAGCGCTTAGCGCATATATCGACCTCAAATAAGATTGAGCGATGATCTGGTGCAAAACTAAACTAAACATCCACCAGATATACCGTTCTATCTTATTGGGGGCCACCAATAGTGTATCTACCGGTATGAAAGACTTCGAGAACTCTCTAGCTCCCTAGGCCATCGAGGTTTTCTGATTCTATGATCACTGATCCCAGTCTCAACTATTGGGGGGTACTTCTGGTTCCACATATATCCATAAAACGCCCCGTTTAGTAACCGAGCCTAAGAGAATAGCCATAGTAATAACCAAAAATATTACTAAAATAATAAGAAGAATTAACTCATTGGCTTCATTGCTTTCTTCTACAGGACTGATGATGGGTTTCTTCTCAACCGTTATGGCTTCCATCCTGAGCTTGAAGGGCATGTTCGACAACTCACACGTCCAGAACAGGAAGGACGACTCAAAAACCCAAGTGGAGATCATACAAGTACCGACCAAGAGCGAAGATCACGTTTACTATGACGATCATTATAGGAGAGCAGATATTCCAATTTTGCCGCATGAGTATTCTTGAATTTTGTTTTTATGTTTGACTTTTATTTTGTGTATATTTGAAGCGAAATTAAAGGCTTTAAACTACTAACTGGTAGTCTGATTGACTTTCTGGGGGTGTCATCGAAATAGGGATATTGTATCATTGTGTGAGGGAACCTTTTTGTTAGTCTGACCCAGGTATAAACTATTTTTTTTACAAATTTTCAGAAGTTTCTAGATATGGGAATCCATGAGGAAATCCTTATTCAGAACTTAATTAAATTAAAATGGGACCAACTTTTCGAATAAAAAAGAATCCTCGAAATCAGTTTACGTTTAGGTAAATACTTGTTTCGTGGAAAGGTACTATTTATTCCCGCTGAATAGTTGTATACAACTAAAAAATAAATAGCCTTTGTACATTGATCTATTATAAGTAAGAATTAACAATCAGCCGGAGAAAAATGGCCCGTCAAAACGGGTGCCCGAACAACGCGGGCATCCGTTTGGCGCTCAGTAAATTTGACACTTAAGTCTTATAGTGTTAGGTTTACTTTTGTATAAAATATTTATCTTGACACATATTATAAAGAGGCGTTATGAGCATATTGAAACATATTTTCTAATGTCAGTTTGCTCCACATATTTTAATATATTCTGTTAGGCACTGTTCGTCCATATGTTATTATAGGTGCCTATATAACCAATTTTGAAATTTGAAGTCAGTTCGTAAATAAGGTCTCGTTGACAATTTGCCTTATAAAGGAGATTATATTCTAAATAGACTGCCTCAATTATTAAGATATGCTAATTAAGAATAAAATAATAAATTCAACAAATTACCGTTTATTGCTGATTGATTTCATTGTTTTGTGAAGCGATCTAACAGCGATCGTAGAACTGTGCATTGAACCGATCAAATCCAGTGCTAGTGAAGTTTCTGCCAGCGTATTCCGTACCTTATTAGACACCGTAGTGAAAAGGCCTCCAACCACTTTACGAATTCTCCTCTCGATATAAATCCTGGGGTTTTGCTTTACGAAGAAGGCCTTCATTCTTCTTGGCCGCGACACCAGCTTGCTCTCGACAGAATGAGGCCGGCTGAAGACAGCTTTCTTCTTTTTTGGGTAGATACTCTTCCCCATTTTGAAATTTCACGCCATTGGTTTTTGGTTTTTGAATTTATATGGTGTTTCAGTTTTTCTACGTGGTTTGAGAGTGTGCGGCATTCGTTTTGACGTGATGTCTGACAGAGTTTTGACATGATGACGTTATTGAAGACGTCATTTGAGAATATTTCGGAAAATGTTTCTAGTTGAAAGAAGGTTAAATATGATTTTCTTTTTTAATATTGCTGTTTTGAGTCGTAAGCACCTCTGAGTTTATACATAATAGGGATGATGACAGGGTGAAGAAATCGAAATTCTAATTAGTCCGTCAGACAGGTAATAAAAAAATATTAGACACGTATTTTTTGTTTTATCAAATTAACAAAGAATGACTAAGTTAAAACGCATTAAAGTTGGAGAGTGGGGGCTAACTACGTCACCGTTAGGTATAAATCGTACCTAACCGTGACGTCACGCGACATTTCAACTCAATATATCTCCGTATAAGTTTGATTACGTGAAAAAAGAAAAAATACGTGTCTAATACTTTTCAATAATCTTCCTGATAGACTAAGGAAAAAAAAGTTTTTCAAACATATACATCTAGTATATAAAATTCTCGTGTCACAGTGTTTGTAACCAAACTCCTCCGAAACGGCTCGACCGATTCTTATGAAATTTGTAGTGTACATTCAGTAGGTCTGAGAATAGTACGTAAGCTATATTTCATACCCAAAAAAAAAATTCCAAGTCGGTACGAAGTCCGCGGGGTCAGATAGTATATATGTCGTAGAGAAAGGTTTTTTTGGATCGGACGATCAAATATCGTTTCTTGTGGGATAAGATAGGCCTTGCTATGTTCCGAAAAAACATTAATTCCTTGTTTCATTCTATAAAATTACTACTACTACTACTACAGCCTATTTGCGTCCCACTGCTGGGCACAGGCCTCCCCTCATCATGAGAGGGTATGGGCTATAGTCCCCACGCGGGCCCAGTGCGGATTGAGGACTTCACACAGATCTTTGAATTACTTCGCAGATGCGTGCAGGTTTCCTCACGATGTTTTCCTTCACCGAAAAGCTCATGGTAAATTAAAATTGAAATTCGCACGTAAGTAAACTTAGAGGTGCGAGCCGGAATCGAACCCCCGACCCTCGGCATGAGAGGCGGTAGGTCGAACCGCTGGGCCACCACGGCTTTTTAATGTAAAATGTATGTTTGTTTAAAATTAACTTCATAAATATTACAATTACCTTACATCTCATTTCGCTGAAGTTTTTTATATAAACTTACCTCTCTGTTATAGTGTATGTTACAAAATAAATTACTCATTCATTCATTCATTCTAAGGACCAGTCTGAGTGGCGAGCCTTGGGGGAGGCTTATGTCCAGATTGTCCAGCAGTGGACTTCTTTTGGCTGACATGATGATGATGACAGCATAGTAAAAAGGGCTAGCTTCAGGTTCACAAAGCTTTAGCGCTACTCGCTTTTACCGGATTCCCGCGACCTTTACGAGCTGTAGATATAACGTTACGGAACCCCAAAAAACATTGACACGTTTAGTCTAAATGGTCTGACTCCCCGTGGAGCCCTAAAGGGGTCAGGGGCACTTTCCCCGGCGGTCACCGCCAAGGCCGAGCCTTGAACCGGCCACTTTCTAACCCATCGGGTGCGCACACGCAGGATTTACCAATCATTCAGTAAATTAAACTTTTTTTTGATAACTATGCTCTATTACTAACTAAAAAAGGAAGCAAAACCTAAATTTTACCATTGGGTTTAAACGTTGCCGTGTAACAAATTTATAAGTTTAATAGTTTCGTTCAGCCGTTCTGACGTGTTTGAGTAAGTAACAACCATCCACTCGAACTTTCACATTCAAAAAATTTTAAATCTATACTTAGGTGAGACATATTTCCACAAAATTTAAGGCAGCCCTTCACAATAAAACATGACTACTACTACAGCCTATTTGCGTCCCACTGCTGGGCACAGGCCTACTCCTAAATAATTAGTACATTACACACCTAGGGCAGTCAAGTAAAGAAAGTCTCAGATCGCGGGTAATTGAGGCCCGAGCCGGAGGCGAGGCCTATAATCTAGCGGTCCGAGGATTTCTTTACGACCGCCCGTGGTTAGTATACGATTTTACGTCACCACCTGGCCGTGAAGAGGGATTTTTCGTAGCGCCCAAGGGCGGTAAATCTCGCTTTTCGGCCTGGTGTGACGTAAAAAATATTGTTATCTATTATCTGTTCCATCTGCCTTTACCATTCACTGCATTCCCAAGATCGTACGAACGTGTAATAGGATAGTATTACGCCACTCCGTTCGAGCGCGGCACACTTTCCTATGATGTCACTTATATCACAGCAGCATAGTAAAATATGTGCCCTGAACTGGCATACTTAGTTCAGAACTTCGATATTTTCTTTGGCAGACTTGGTGGTATTCGTCGCCTATAGAAATGCGCTACAGCAGCAGAGAATCTCGGTCCTCGAAGGGTTGGCACCGCATTCGCGATCTTATGAAGATTTTTAGATAAAGTATTTTTTTTGTATATCGGTCCACCATCATCTTTAATTAACAGAAAGCAAGAAGTTCTTGCAAGGAATGAAAACAGTAATAAGTAATTTAAATATAGTGGGTGATAAAGTTAAGATTAAAACTGCCGAATTCTATTTTTCGATCAGCATATCAGTGAAAGTGCCATAAACACAGTAAAGGACAATTTGACACGGAATTTGTAAATAATAAGAAACGTGCCAAGTGGCACAGTGCATATCGTACGACATTGGTTTGTCATACGTGCACCCTTTTGTAAAGACGAAGGGTCTATGGATGTTCAGTATTTTTAAACTTAAATTGGGCAGGAAAAGAAAAAGTATTGTGAAAATTGTGTTGGGAAAATGCACACGTATCTTTGAAACCGTTGCAGATTCATATCCTAATTTTGATGATATTTGGTATGGACATAGTTGGAGTCCCGGGAATGGACGTAGGCTTCTTTATAACCCCGAAAACGCATAGTTCCCGCGGGAACGCGTTAACCGATTCCAACGCGGGTGAAATCGCAGACGAATCTTATAAAAACAGAAATTTGAGAAAGTCACTACCTACATGAAAACTTGAATTTATCACCCTACGTAGGTATCATTGGACTTTAATAATTCCAATATTTTTATAACTTTTTCCTAACATACATTTGCTATTTCAAAAGTTCTCATTATTATGCAGCTAAAGATTAATTTTGAATGGTGTACAGGAAAAAGCTTTTTTGTTATCCCGTGACTGCCTCATGCGCATACAATCAGTTTTGAATAGAACCTTTAGTTTTGACAGAGTTTGAATGTTCTTGATGCTTGCACAGAAGCTAACAAAGTGAAGAATAATATGATATTATTTAAGTAGGTACTTTGTACTTAAGCAAGTAATAAATTAAAGTTAATGTTTCGATAATAATTTAATAATATCAATATTATTGTATTTCGGTAGAGTGGATTTTATTATTATTATTATAGTAGACAATGAATGTCGCAATGCAAGCGAATACAAATTGATATCGTAGAGGTTTATTTACAACACGGTAGAAAGATGTTATTTTTGCAAAAGAAAATTGGGCTTATAGGTACTTACTTGAAAAATAATTGCAACTGAATTGCCTGATTGACATTAAACTATTTCAAAAAAACTTAAAATTTATTTTAAAATGTGATTACTAAATTTAGGTACATACTATTAACAAACTTAAAAATATTCAATAGGTCGTCATATATTCAATAGGCTGGGTATAAGTACCTAGCCTATTGAATATATAACAACCTATATTTATTTATACAGGCGTATTTCTAAATTCTAACGTAAAAAAAAATGTTAAATACCGAACATCACTACCAAGGTACTTAAGTAATCTCCCCAAGTATCAAGACCGTTCTAACCCGAAACCCTTTGCCTCAATTCCGAGCCGTGCTCGCTCGATATATAAGACTCGCCTCATCCCGAGGCCTCACTTGATCCTCGCGCTCTAAGGGAGTCTCACGTTTTCGGAAAATAAAAAAATAAAAATGAAAGTGCTGTGCGTAGTTTTGATGGTTGCTGTGGTCGGGGCCCTCGCCGCACCGGGAACCAGCGAAGAAAGCAAAGTGGAACTATTTTCAGGGGTGGCTATTGAAAAGTAAGTAATCATTTTAGTACTAGTTGCGTGGAATAGAAAAGTGCCGATAACTTTTCTTTCCGATGTCCAATTCTAATATGTCGCTCCGAATGATGCTCTATCATTGAAAACCGCACTCAAATTGATCTAGTAGTTCCGGAGACTAACTCTAACAAGCAGACAGACAGACAGTTATAAATAGTCAGAAAATTGCCATTTTATTATAGTTAGTAAAGATAGTTTTTTTTGTATAATAGGTAATATTCAAAAAGTATCCGCTTTAAAATTATTACTTTTTTTGGAAAGTACTGTTGTGAATTTAGGTACATTTAGTTAATTTTTCTGAATTTTGAAGTATTTTTTTCGATTAATAGGTACCAATATTTAGGTAAGTAATTAATTTGATGTTAATAAATACAGTGATAGTCTCCAAAGACTACCTATTGTTATCTATAAATTGATAAAAAAAATCCTACATTTTCATTTTATTTATGCCAATATTTTGGGAGATATTCGCTTCTAAAGTGGTAAAAAGTGTGTTCCCAGCCGAAAGACAGAACAAAAACGGTCACGTTGTTTTTGAGATATGGGATAATTTAGGGTAGCTACGAAACCTTTCCTGTAAGCGAGTCCGACTCAGTCTTGGCCGGTATTTTAACCTTCTGAGATTCAGAATCCTAAAATTGGTCTCTAAAAATTTGTAGGCCATTTTTATTCCGGATGTCCAGCGAAATCTCTACACCACTACACTTCTAGTACAGACATGGTAAGATCTCGTCGTCCGATGTGCCTGTCTGATTCAAATATTTGGGTAGCTATCTTTACTTACTACTACTACAGCCTATTTGCGTCCCACTGCTGGGCACAGGCCTCCTTAATTACTGTCCGGAAGAAATTAATTCGTTCTCTCAACTCAGCCATGATCTTAATGATAATTATAAACTCTACTTGTACCTTCAGAACGCACTAAAGAAAAACCTATATACGGCTCAAAATAAAAATAAAGATTCTTTAAGACAAATAATACCTGACAAACAAACATTTAAACGTTCACAATACATGTTTAGTGTTTACCCAAAAAAGAGAAAACGTCGACAATGGAAGCACATTACCTTCCAACAGGTAATGTCGGTTATGCTCGTTAGACTTGTAAACTTGGCTGAACAAAGCTATTAACTTGAAAATTATATATTTTATAGAACAAAACGGTGTCAAACGACGAGCCGCATTGTGTCGGTATTATTATTATTATTTATTTATTGAGAACAAATACAATTAAATGAATAAAAATTGTCCCACAAAACTGGAGTAGGAGTTTGACTGCGGGATCAGGAATATTAATCAAGTATACATTAATATCTTAGGCATTATGGTCTCCAACCTCTTGGTTGGCAGTTCAAACATCACACTTTTGATTATGAGCGGATTTTATATGAAGTACCTGTGCGACCAAGCTTGTTTGCAAGGTGAAAATGGCTGAAAATGAGTCTTTCCCAGATATAAGTCCTAGCGAGATCGATTTGCCGCCCACGGAAACCCCTAAATTCAAAGGTTTGTCGTAGTCATGAGAGCCGTTTCTAAAACCAAGTACTTATCTTATACTTTAAACGAACTATCCGCCTATTTCTGTATCTTATATGTATGACCACGCATAATTTCGTCAATTATAAACCGATTTCAATGATTCTTTTTTTAATCGAAAGGTGGTAGGTACCTCCGAATTGGTCCCGTTTTAATTTGGTTCAGATCTGATGATGGGATCCATGAAAAAATGAGGGAACTCCTCGAAATTTGTTAGCAGGTGTATGATTTTGGCATCAATTTCAAAGACTACAGTGAGACTTACATCCCATCGAACACATGTTTGGAAACTATAGCCGAAAAAGCTATGACTATCTTATAGTGAACTTGACACCAACTTCACAGGCTGTCGGGGTTTGAAGTCGGTTCTCTTATTTTATTTTTTAACCTAAGGCTCGATTGCCCAGATAATGTTTGAGACTGTCGACATATATGGAATTTATATTTATTTGACGATGGAGGCCATCTCCATATTTTTTTTTCTAGACCCTTGGAGACCATACATCTCTAAGATCTTAGATTTAAGTTTAAGTTAGGGACTATACATCTCTTCAATGTAATTTTAGTACGTACCTATATGTATAACTAGCTTCTGCCCGCGACTTCGCCCGCGTGGAATTCGGTTATCGCGTTCCCGCGGGAACTATACGTTTTTCCAGGATAAAAAGTAGCCTATGTGTTATTCTGATCTATAAGCTACATTACTGTAAAGTTTCATTAAAATCCGTTTAGTAGAGTTTTTGCGTGAAAGAGGAACAAACATCCATCCATACATCCATCCAAACAAACTTTCGCCTTTATAATATTAGTAAGGAAGTAAGGATTGATACATGTACTTAATGTAAATTATGTAACTATGTGGAAATTTTGAAAAAAGGCCTTCTGCTTGAGTTTGTTGCGCCGCTTCTTCTCAAGCAATGGGTCTAGGAAGCGCTGGTAAATTCTTTTCTGACATAGTAATTGTATACATGGTAAATTCTTTTCTGAGTAAATGTGCCCCTATGTGGCCAATTTGCTGAATAAATGATTGAATTTGAACTTGAAAACGAAACAATAATAATATAGTTCATAAATTAGTGCAGTTTCATTCCGCCTTCATGTTTGCATGCCTCAAGCATTCCTTACTGCCTCATACAATTTAATATGTACATACAATTTATTACATGTAATTAAGTACACTTTCGCTGCTGTGTTGTGGCAAGGGTTTTGTATAAGTCATAATTTATTAATATGGGTATTAACATGGTTGACAGTATGCTTGAAAAAAAAAAGTTAAGATTGAATGAAAAGCTTGTAATAACTTACTGAGAAAGAAAATCTTGGCATTTTTTTTCTCGTAATAATAGTTATTAAATTACTACTACAGCCTATTTGCGTCCCATTGCTGGGCGCAGGCCTCCTCTCATCACGAGAGGGTTTGGGCTATAGTCCCCACGCGAGCCCAGTGCCGATTGGGGGAGTCATTAATTAATATTCTTAATTATTATTGATGCTCTCCCTCATGCTATCTTGGCACAAGTTTAGATTATTACATTATTACCAAGAATCTTTTTTTTTTTCAATTTATTTTGTGTATAGAGGTAAATAAGTACATAAGAGAAACTGATAAGTACAAACTAAAAAAAGCTTGTTATTGAATTTTATAAATAAGTTAACGATTAAGTTCAAGTAAAGTAAAATTAATTCTTGAATAATAAGGTCACATTGTAAGTGAATTATGTAATTCTTTTGAGAAATAAATAATCTTTAACCGTACATTTCGTCCGTATCTATACTTTTAAAACTGTGCCCTTCAAAAGTAATTTATATTTTATTATATAATCACTACGTGTCACCTAACAAATTTTGTCACACGTTACACATGTAAAAATATAGGTACCTTGTTCAAGCAAACCATTCTGTAGATTTCAGATTTCTCTCAACCCTTTGTGATTATAATATACGGAGTCGCAACCTGCGTGTCAAATGGACTATACGTAACGCAGTTACCTACTTTGAACTTTCCAACATTATTGTTTCATAAATTTGGAGTCATATTTCAAACACTTTGACGTTTACAAGAACGCGTAGCGAGAAAAGGGATAATTCAGAAAAACTACACTTGTTCAAGTTTTTTTTTAATTTCAGTCACTTTGCTGAAGTCTAAACACTTAATTTCTGCATAGTCTGAAGGTTTTAGGTTGCAAAGATCGTGTCAAGGTTGCGGAAATCCAGTGGATGCGTGTGATATAGGACCTATGCTGCACTTTGGGAGAAACCTTCAGTAGTCACCATGTTTCGGCTAAATCATACTGTAGTAGCCAAAACGAGGCGTTGTTGTTTGGATATGGAACTGGGCGCTGGTGTACATTAAATTGGATTGATTGCAATAATTAGCGAAACAATTAACATTATTTTCTAAATTACTTTTACTACTACAGCCTATTTGCGTCCCACTGCTGGCACAGGCCTCCTCTCATCACAAGGGGGTTTGGGCTATAGTCCACATCTTTGAATTACTTCGCAGATGCGTGCAGGTTTCCTCAAGATGTTTTCCTTCACCGAAAAGCTCAGTGGTAAATTCGAATTGAATTTCGCACATAAGTAAACTTAGAGGTGCGAGCCGGAATCGAACCCCCGACCCTCGGCATGAGAGGCGGTAGGGCGAACCACAAGGCCACCACGACTTCTCCAAATTACTTATACCAAATTATTTTGCAGAGATGCGTCAGGTGAAGACAGATTGAACGTCAAATTCGAGCCCGGCGAGCTAAGGGAAGCAGCAAGGACGTTCGAAGAAGGTAATAAACATTTTTTTAAGTTATGTGAATCTTTCTGAACTTACAAAGATCGGATAGATATAGACATAGAATAAAAATAAACTTAATAAACTACAGGACGAAATCACAAGAGTTCCCTTTTTTGCGATTCGGATACGGATCCCTAAAAATGTACGCGAATAACGAAGCGAGTTAGGGAGATACTCGTAGGTACCCTAAAAAAATATCTTCAAAAATTTGTTTACTACTTTCTCGGCGTAGGGGAGAGGGGGGCAGCTATCACTGCAGGCAGCTTAGAACAAATGCGTTCAAAGACGTATTTTTAGTGCGATTATGGTCCAAATCCATTTTTTGGGCTCGCAACACTGACCCACACAACTGTCACTTGACAGATTTGACGTTTGACAGAACATGAACGAACCAGTAGCATATTTTGATTTCGATATCAACTGTTAGCGGTTTTGCTCCCCGTGTCTAAGGATTTTCAGGCTTTATTTGAAGGAAGCGGTAAGTGAAACTTAATTTATTCGATAGTACAATGAATTAGCTTTAGTGACGAAGAATAAACAATTAGAATTTGCAATTGTTTTGGAAGATATCGATGTTATTTTTTTAAATAGGTGTTGGGGTAGTTTTGAAAAAAAATTAGGAGGCAGTTTTGATTAGCAATCTGTTCAAAACTACCCCGGTCATAAGAAATGTTCATATCTGCCCCGATATAAACTGACATGTAGGTAGGTACGTAAACTCAAAATAATATTATCTTACTTATTTTAGTAAATGCTCATAACGCATTTACCTGAATTAATTGGTCAAGCAAATCACGTCAGTAGAAAAGGGCGCGGAATTCCTATGGGAGGATATCCCTTCGCGCATACACTTTTCAAATTTGGCGCCTTTTTTTACTGACAAGATTTGCTTGACGAGTATGGTAGTCGATTCTATTGTCTGTTTTTCTCTCGTTTTATATGATAAAATTAAAATTCTAATTAGAACGTTTTATATATTTTTATTTAACTTCAACTAAAACATAATAAATACTGAATCACTATCCCCTGTTACATTGTTGGGGTAGTTTTGAACAATAGTGTGTGCAAAACTGCCTCAAGGGGGCAGTTTTAATAGAATTTCAATACTTTACAAAGGTACCCTCCTGAGGCACCTTTGAACACTACAAAAAACATTTCTGGTCAAAAGTACCCCCTCATAGTTATAACTGCAAATTATATGAGTAAAATGTTAATACGACCATTTCTAGTGACTAACTGTACTAAGTACAGGTAAAAAAAAACACGTATATCTCGATATTGTTGCCTTACAATCCAGATTTCAAATCTGCCCCAAGTAAATTCAAAGCTACCCACGCTTGGGGCAGTATTGAACATTATTCCTTGAGTTACAAAATTCTGAATTGTACCTTTGTCTTTAGCTTTGGACATGTGCAATTGCATTAATTACATAGGTTAATAACATACGTTGTTGTGTAGAGGCTTAAAACTGGTTTTTATGGGTAATATTTTGAAATACGTCAAGGAGTGTAAAAAGTGTACCAGGCTGCCCCCCTCTCCCCTACTAAGACGGACAGACAGACGGACAGTCATGGCGAAATTATAAGGGCTCCTTATGGACTACGGAACACTAATAAAAACTTACGCGAATGGAAAGTCAATGAACTGGGGTGGACGCACTCGGCGCGTCGGCGGTCAAGGTTACTACGCTTGCGTCATTGAGATGCCGTTACGTAACTCGAACCCAGTGTTTAGTGTTGCGTCTTGAATGGAATTTTATCTAATTCTAACTCTATATGCTAATGGATATAAGAGAGAAAGAAATGTTTATTGTTTTAACACTTCTGAAAAGCTATAAGTTTTGATAGTTTTTTTTTTTCAAAATGAAATATTGTTAACTCTCTTCTCGTCTAAATGCCTTTCCCGCTAAGCGTCTCACTCAGCGTCTCGCGTCGCGGTGAAGCGCAGTAATACCAACATAACGTTATAAAACTACATTCAGAAGTCACACTACTACTCTACTACTACTACTACAGCCTATTTGCGTCCAACTGCTGGGCACAGGCCTCCTCTCATCACGAGAGGGTCCGGGCTATAGCCCCCACGCGGGCCCAGTGCGGATTGGGGACTTCACACACATCTTTAAGTTACTTCGCAGATGCAGGTTCCACGATGTTTTCCATCACCGAAAAGCTCAGTGGTAAATTCAAATTGAATTTCGCACATAAGTGCGAGCCGGAATCGAACCCGCGATCCTCTGCATGAGAGGCGGTAGGTCGAACCACTAGGCCACCACGGCTTCTATAGTCACACAACTGAGTGCATTCGTGACACCTGACCCCTGTTACCTGATATGACGCTGATCCCTTTCTTAATCCTCCTTTATCAGCTCGCGGTAAGATCAAGAAATACACGCCCCTCCTGGCCGGCATCGGCGTGAAGGTGATAGCAGTAGTCGGCCTCCTCTTCGGCGGCCTCACGCTGCTGGTGACGAAGGCTCTCGTGGTGGCGAAGCTGGCATTCCTCACTGCTGCAGCGCTGGGCATCCAGAAGCTTCTGAGCGGCGGTGGATTGAACAACATCAGTGGCAAGGTGAGTACGGCTATACGGGGTCAAGCAAAGCGTGACGATATTTTCCCACAGAATCAGCTATCGATTCGAAGCATGTTTTTTTTTCAGATAGTAAAAGAGAATTAGTACGGGTTTCAGGTATCGTTCACACCATTAAGGCATTCACTGCAATGCATCCAATGCGTTTATATGCGTTTTGCTGACTTTCCCGCAGTGCCTCGAACGCACATGTGCGTTGCAATGTTCCCTTAATGACAGATGTGGCACCTGGCGAAAGTTCGTAAAAAGAAGTGGCAGTGAATGCGTTAATCCTATACTGGACCATACAATTTTTTTTTACCAACTCGAAAAAATTTAACACCTACAGATAGATAAAGCTAACCTATGTGGGTAAAATATCGTCACAACGTTTTGCTTGACCTTATACATTATAGAAAACTTTCATACTTTGATAACCTACTTATCTAGAATTACAGTCTTCCTTTTCACGAAAGTTTTTGATTGAAGACTTCCAATATTGAAAAAAAATCAAGACACATAAATAATTAAATAATACAGGGAAAGGATTTAAACAAATGACATTCGATGTCTGAAACATGTTAAGGCACCTAAAAAAGCAATAAGGATGACAAAGCTCGAGTTGATGTTCGACCTACCGCCTCTCATGCAGAGGGTCAGGGGTTCGATTCCGGCTCGCTCCTCTGTAATTATTTATGTGCGAAATTCAATTTGAATTAACCACTGTTCTTTTCGGTGAAGGAAAGCATCGTGAGGAAACCTGCACGCATCTGCGAATGAATTCAAAGATGTGTGTGAAGTCCCCAATCCGCAATGGGCCCGCGTGGGGCTATAGCCCTAACCCTCTCGTGTGAGAGGAGGCCTGTGCCCAGCAGTGGGACGCGAATAGGCTGTAGTAGTAGAATATAAGCCCTGCTTGTTACCAGAATTATTTCAGCTTCCTCTGACCTTTACTACAGTATATGACAATGTAAATAAAATATAAACATGAATGTGCCACTACAGATAGCTATCGTAACTACGCGACATCGCGGTCTACATAGAGATATACAGGCATCGGCACGGAACCACAGAATAAGTAATAGTACTAACGTACAGAAGGCCGACTGCTAACAAAAATCCGGTTTTGTTGCACCGTATGCTCCCTAATTGGGCATCTCTTTCTATCACAGGCAGCGCGCTCTTTCGGAGGCCACGCCCTAGCGCTAGGGCTGGCGCACTCGAGAACATATTAAATGATGCGTCTAGTAGTAGTAGTAGTAGTACATAGGTTAGGTAGAATAGTGTCATTAACAAAATATATATATTTAAGTTAAGTTAGTTATTTTTTTATTCCTAAAAACACTCGTCTACACAGATGCTACAACGTAATTTACTACTAAGTTATCACATACTTTATCTGTCAATTTATGAATCTGCTAAATTCAAAATTAAGACACACAGTCACACAACTGCATTATCATAATATTATACTAGCCGTTGTCCGCGACTTCATCCCGAGTACATAGGCCCAATGAAACTATAAGTACTGTACATGCAAAGTTATTGTTATTATTCTTATTGAAAAAATAAAAAAATGGGTTGTCTTGAACTACCTCCATACCAGATTTCATCATTTTACTCTTTACCAAAACATTTTACTGTTATTGTTAATACAACCCTCTGCAATACAATATTTTTTTACATAAATTTCATAGCACATTTGACTCTTGCGTCGCGCGCGACGTACATTAAGATAAAACGCGCGCGCGTGCATTCGCTAGCAGTGCGCGGCAACCACTAATCATCACGCCACGGTGCGAAGCCGGCGGGTACTTGTATCGAGCGCGATGAAATCAAAGAGTGCGCGGCGCCTGACGGAACTTAAGCGGTGGCCTTCGATGCGCAGAAGTCAAAAATAATAAGGTCTCATCGGCAGATGGGTGCGGGAGGCAGCGGGCGCTTCGTGCGCGCACGCTTATTGGCCCATCAGTCGTAAACATGCGCAGAAATCCCCTCTACTTACGCTCACCGCTCAAGATTCGTGCCGAAGTCTGTAGAGCTCCATAAGTAAATGTATTTGTTTCTTCCAGATCGCCAGCTTCCAGTCGCCCTCCCCACAATGGAACGCGCCCACCGCACCTGCATCGTCCTACCCCTACGCCAGGTCGTCAAATATTGCACAAGATGGCAACGACTTGGCGTACAAGTCACAAATACCGTCTTAAACTTATTTCTGACCTGATTTCACTGATGACATCCCTTTTCAACGTATGAATGAGCCCGCTGTGTTCATGAAAACGTTTGCAGTTAGTACATATCTTGAAAAAAATGCTTTTACGTTCAGTATTTTTTAATTATTCGGTACAAATTTGGAAGTTTAAAACTAGTGTTTGGTAACTTATTAGATATTTAAAAATGTAATACGCATTTAGTTGCAGTAAGAATAAAAAATCAAAATGATCTTAATAATTTTAAAGGTTCTTAATGCTATTAAGCTTTAATTAATTGTACTTACTTATTATTTAAAAACATTGATCTATATATATTTACTATAAGTAAGGATTCACAATCAGCCGAAGAAAACTGGCCCGTCAAAACGTCGCTGGCGCCAAACAGTTGTTTGGCGCTCGGTAAATTTGACACTTTAAGTCTTATAGTGTTAGGTTTACTTTGTATAAAATATTTATCTTGACACATATTATAAAGAGGCGTTATTAGCATATTGGAACGTATTTTCTAATGTCAGTTTGCTCCATATATTTTGACATATTCTGTTAGGCACTGTTCGTCCATATGTTATTATAGGTCAATGTTTAAAAAGCTGAATTTATGGTGCATTGTTAATAATTAACATTTTATTATTATTTATAAAATATAGAAAAAGTATTTTACGCTTAAGTTTGGAATATAGAATATTACTGTACAAATGTCAAATTTGGAAAGTACAGGGTATGAGCCAGTTGTAAAAAAATACTTCTTCCTACGGACGTTGACTCCGAGTAGTAATAGCGTAAGTACAAATTACGGGTTTTTTTGTGTCATAAAACCAAACTATTAAAGTGTTAGTACATTTTATTTATAATGTTCACGACATAAGACTGTGTATTTGATAAAGTTATTTAAATAAAGATATATTTAAAAGAAATGTTGTTTCTATTTTTTACATCACCCTTGGCCGTAAAGTGGGATTTTCTGCCCGCTAAGCGGAGATAAAATCTCACTTCTTGGCCAAGGCAAGATGTAAAACTTTTGACAAACCACGGGCGGTAATTTGTAAAGCCCCAGATCGCATATTTATGGCACAGAAACCTGCGATCTGGGACATTTACAAATTCACCACCCTAGGTCTGTAATGTACTATTTCTACGATATCATGAAAGGTTAGGTTTCGTTTTAATTATTCATAATTTGCTTTGATTATGGAATATGTAAATCGAACGTTTTCAGTTTTCCCTTTGTTACATACCACTAACGCCATCTCTTGGCGCTCGACAGAAAACCGTGACATCGCGAAACAGTAAGCTAACTGTATGCGTAGGAGTTGCCTTCTTTCGCCGCAGTCTTAACTGTACTTTGCGACCTAAGGTTTTCAATGCCAAGAACTTACTAAGGTTAGCTCATAATGTATTGGGAATTGAGGAGACCGGTATTGATCGCCTTTAAGGTAGACGGCCCTCCAGATGGTAAGATGGTTACCGCCGCCTACTTATAGCCATTTGTAATTATCTTGCCTGTAGGTAGTAGGTACGTAATATATTTTTCTTTTTCATAAAAAAAGACAGAAAGTCTGTATTTGTTCACTGAGCTTTTTTGTGTACATAAAGTATATAAGAAACTGAACGACTGACTGACTGATTGATCAACTGCACACCCGAAACCTTTGGTGGTAGAGTGCTGAAATTTGGCATGCAAGTTCCTTGAGAAGCGTAGGGAACCATTAAGAGAGGATTTCCCGAAATTCCTATGGGAATGGGCAAAAACGGGACCTCCGTGAATTATACCGCGGTCGATGGCTAGTAACAATATAAAATAATAAATCACGATTGCATATAACAATTATAATTACCTATAGTACTTAACTGATTCTGCAGTAGGTAATATCTGATTTTTGAGATAGGTAGGGGTAGGCGCTACTGTTTGCTATTGTAGGGCGACATAGCTCAGAGTCCTAAGATTTCCCTAGCTAAGCTTCTAAATTTAAAACACTGACTAATAAAAATTAAGGGGATTATAATGATAACTTTGTTTTATTTTCATGGGAGATATCTATTTCACAAGAAGACCGAATCCTAGCGGTGAAAATCTCTACTCTCTATAGGATTCCACAATAATTCCAGTTACTTTAATTAAATTCAAAAATATACTTGGTCGTAAGTATTATTGTACTACTAACAAATTATGGATCATTGGACTGAAATAAATATTCTATTGAATTTAATATAATTCGGAAATACCGTACAGGAAACTACAACTAGGTATATGCATGCAACCTTTGCATAATGATATAGATGAAAACCGATTAAGAACCTAGAATCTTTTAATCTCTTGAGAGCTGCTAAATCATGCTTGCAAATAAATGTATCAAGTTTTATCAAGACATTGACAAATAAAAGTAGAAGCACAAATAAAAATAGAAGCAAATGCTCATGTATTTAAGAATTTAAAAAAAATGCGCTAAGCGATTATTAATAAAAAATAGAAAGGCACCTAATTGAAATACAAATGACCTTGATTAACATAATAATATTAAGAAAGAACTAAAAAAAATGCAATAAATATTGAACTGAATGAAAATGTCTCAATGTATAAGGTAGTAAAAGCGTCTTGAACACCTGAAATTCATAAACACCCGTCATGTACATAGCAGTCGACCGACTAAGCTGCGCGCACGCTGAACCCGTCATTTATAGAAATTTCGAAAAGAGAACTGGCAAAGGAACATGCCATCTTCACTCAAACGTGCGAAGGAGCGTCTCTACACCGTGTGTACACGCCTTTCACTTGCACACCAACCTACGATTGGTGTGCAAGTGAGAACAAGGAAAAACGTAGAAGCGAATTAAATTATTTTGGATATGTAAGATCTCAATCTACACGTGATTAATGGAAAATGCTCAAAAAGCAACAAAATTTCTTTAAATCAAACAAAGTTCTACTACTACTACTACTACAGCCTATCTGCGTCCAACTGCTGGGCACAGGCCTCCTCTCATCACAAGAGGGTTTGGGCTATAGTCCACGCGGGCCCAGTGCGGATTGGGGACTTCACACACATCTTTGAATTACTTCGCAGATGCGTGTAGGTTTCCTCACGATGTTTTCCTTCACCGAAAAGCTCAGTGGTAAATTCAAATTGAATTTCGCACATAAGGGTCGAGATCAAGGGTCGGGGGTTCGATTCCGGCTCGCACCTCTAAGTTTACTTATGTGCAAACAAAGTTAATTAAACTAAATTGAGTATTTCTAGACTACTGCTAAAAAGGGGAAAACCAGCTGGCTACCTACTCGACGAGAGCCAATTTCCACCATTCGTGGACTCGGTTGCCGGCATTAGAGGATAGAGGGACACCTCTATTTACTCGTTTCTTAAAGACCCCATATTAAGTGAAGAGCAAAAAAACAACTATTAAAGAGAATAATATTTGAAAACTAAAGGATGCAGCCTGTATTTGCTGTCATCAGAATTTGCCTCTCATATGTTTTTTATGGATTGAGCATTGACACTACGAATACTGCTGTCCGTGTAAATCCGTGTAATCCGTGTATATGGGAGGCTAAAAGTGAGTACATACATATACATATCATCACACCTATGTTCCCTTGCGGGGTAGGCAGAGCGTTAGTAACCTTCAAGGTCACATCACGCCACCTTTGACAAAGTTTCGAGGGTAAAGAGATCAATAACATTGGCATGTAATCTTAAAGTGTTCATCATCAAATCAGACAAGTCCACTGCTATACATAGGCCTTCGTGAAGGCTCTCATCATCATCATCATCATTTCGTCCACTGCTGGACATAGGCTTCCCCCAAGGCTCGCCACTCAGACCGGTCCTGTGCTACTTGCTTCCACCGGTTTCCCGCGACCTTCAGGAGGTCGTCGCTTCATCTTGTTGGAGGCCTACCAACAGCTCGCTCGCTTTGCTTCGTGAAGGCTCTATTAAAGTATTACTACTACTACAGCCTATTTGCGTTCCACTGCTGGGTACAGGCCTCCTTTCACCACGAGAGGGTTCGGGCTATATAGTCCCCACGCGGGCCCAGTGCGGATTGGGGACTTCACGCACATCAAAGTATTACTAAATTTAATTTATTATACAGTCCATGGTTTCCTCTAGTTTTGGAATGCAGCCACAGACTTTCTCCACCACTACAATGACAACGTGCGTCTGTGTGCGTGACACTTTCACTCGCGTCTTTTTTGTTCCGTCTTGAATGTTTATTTTATTTATTGCGTTTCTCGTTTACGAAACCATTTTTTGATGTTTTATCCATGATAAAACTTGATTTGGACTTCTTTTCACTATCATGTGATTAATTTAATAAATAACTAACCGAGGCAAATTTTTTGACATTTTCTTAAACGAGAGTGGTTTATGAGATTTTCTATATAGATAGGACGTTATGGTGTTCTGCATCTCCACTATCCAAAGGTTGTCTTGAAGAGATCGCTATTAAGCGATAAAACCGCCTGCTATATGCCATACCTTTTGTGTAATTAAATTTTTTCTGCTACTGTTCCTTGAATGTGTGGTATTCAAGAAAGTATACTGTATTATATTGTATGTCGTCTTGTGTAAAGAAAATGCGTAATAACATTAAGTAATGTAATTCAACGAATTAAAGAATTTCAGAAAATTAGCCAATATAAAACCATTAATAATAAAAAATGACCGAGATGAAGAAAAAATCTTTAATATGATTTCTTGCAGTTCAAGTGTGCAATTCAGTTGCACTGAATTTAAAACAATCCGTTCATTATCAACCTAAAAAGTTGTCAACGTAAATTCCTTTCAACGAAATCCATAACTTAATGAATTGAAAATGAAATAAGGGCCCTCTAAGATATATTCACTATCAATTCACATAACAGTAACATTTTTTTTTTAAGTCATGAACCAAGAAAAATCCGGTGCGAATATTTATTTGAACCATTTACCACTAGTTTCTTTTCCGATACTAATCCTTAAATTTCATACGCCATTTCACTTCCAAAACCAAGTTATAACCAAAGATGATTTAACATTACACCATCCTCGAAAGTATGGGAGGGGCTCAAACTTGCTCGTTGGAATTTGGGCCCACCGGCTACGTAGGTACTCCTTTCTCTGCTTTCACGTAGTACCTATATACATGGTGGCCTCGATATTTTCCTTCTACCCACACCAGAACGTAGTAAAACCACGCTCTAGCAAACCAAAGGAATGCTTAAAGTGTTTACAGTAGGGACTGCTTCTAAATCATTATTGAAAGGCGTTTGGGTTGGATGTAAAGCTTGTTGGAACAGGTGGTCGGGTGGTTTCCACTTTTTTCATTTTGGGTGCGGCCTGTCATTAGAGGACCGGTAAAATCGTGTTTTGATGTACCTAAAGTGAATTGAGGATTTGATTGGCCATATGAAGAGATGAGAGTGTAAAGGAAAATTTATAGAAGTACCTGTGATTTTTTAAAGATGAAACTGAACTTCACAATATTTTCCTAACAGAAATGAGACTTTGTACGTAGGCTAATTTACGTATGTAATGAAATTCTGAAAAATCATGATGCTTTTTGAAAATTCATCTTTTAATGTGTAATGTGGGGGCCGAAAGTTTAGTAAATTTTCATTTCACCGTGAAGTTTTTGTGAAGTACTTATACCTACTCTGTTAAAAAAATACTGAATTAGATTCATTACTAGTTGTTACACCATTAAATACAAGGTATTTAAACTCATGTTATGAGTTTAAATACCTTGTTAACCACATTGACATATCTAATTTAATGACAAAAAGGCATCCAGGAAGTACACTTCAATGAGCAAACTACATAATTTCACCTATTAAAGTTTTCTTCGACAAGCGTTTAGCGAATTTCACCTATTAAGTTAATTCCCTAGTCATTTGTTTTCTGTATGAGGAAAACGGAAATGAAGAAGATTTCAGTTAATTAAATAGCCTTTCGCACTACATAGTTCAGTTTCTCTATTATCATACAAACTTCTACCCATTTTAGGTCCCATTTTCAAAAATCTTTCAAAGTTAGTTCGTGATCTATACGTGTTACTTACTCTTAACCTATTGAAAGTTACCGTCTTGTTTATTAAGCTATTCTGCGTATCAAGTTTGAACTTTAAATCATATTTTTCTTACTTTTCTTCAGTTCTATGGGATACAAAGAGCCGCAATCTCTATATTAAAGTCTTAGTACGAGTATACGACTAATATTATGAACGTGCAATATTGTCTTAGTATGTAGGTATTAGCTTAGGACTGTACGGATTTCGGTGTATTCTGTTATGGTATTGACCATACGTAGGATTAATGCAAAGATAGTTTTATAACAAAATATTTCCACTACTCTCGAATCCTTTGTGCAACAATTTGTGACTTGTGATATTAATACTGGCATTATTATTTAGAACATTTATTTTGACGGTAATAGGTAAGATCTGATGCAGGTTCCGTCCGGATGTCTTTCACAATGCTAACCGCTAAGCTGCCGCGAAACAGCAGTCCTCGCACTGTTGTGTTCCGGTAAGGGTGTAAGGGATCCGGTGAAATTGCTAGAGGCATTCCGTCTTTAACTTCGAAGTTGGCAACGCATTCGTAATTTTTGCCATAGAGACCACCCCAACCACCATCAGGCCTTGTTTGCTAACCAACCATGAAAAATAACACCTTGAAAAAAACTGGCCGTCCTCATCACACTTCATTCACTCCACATCACTTCAGAAACGTGACACAATACTTTTTCATTCATCCTGGATGTCGTAACGCCAAGTGTGCCGCGGGTTCATCGACCGACTTTCACGCATGATGTAACCTGCTGGAGAGAAATCAGGGGTCCGGCTTCGAATCGTTCGATTTTCAAATATGATTAGTGTTTGTAAGTACTCGGCTGGAAGCGGCGTTTTTGTTCGATCTTTGAGAAAAGATGATGGTCTCTTTATGTTTTTAACAACGAACGAATCAAGTATCTAAAAATCATAAAACTAGTAAGTATTTCGTTGCCTCTTCATTGTCGAAAATTTGTTGCCAAGAAATAAACTATAATTAAATGATATAGTGCTGTTTGTTGACAAGTTAATATTTGATTATACACACAACATTACAACCATGAATACCTTACATATTGATCTCCAGAATATCAGAATAAAGTACTAAATGGATTCTATTCCCTTAATCTTTTCGGCGAAAACATTGCCAAGGCTAATAAATGTCATCATTTCAACAAATCAATCTAAAAGTGCTCAAACAGCCACATTAGGTGCATTTTTTGCATTTTACTGAAAATTGTGCATCAACTTGAACTAGTTTGTCCCTACAATGCTGTGTTCCCACAATTCTGCGGTCCACAGACACGGTTTTAATAGATTCAGGTTATCGTTTATCTTTATGTGGCATTGTCTATACATTGTTCGGAGACCGCAAACGTGGAGAAACTAATCGTTTGTGAATTATTTAGGTTTTGATGATTATTTTTTCAGATCCGTCAAATGGGCCTCTTCCACCTACCTACCTACCAGTTTTTCGGGAGCTTCGGTTAGATCTAGCGTTTACTTGACAATAAGATTACATTTGTCAATCCACATTTCTGTCATTGTTAGGTGTTGATCCTCAATTGAAAATTTTACTCAATTAAAACCTATATTTCTAACAAAACCCAACAAGTACCAAAATTGTCAAGCATCACACGACTCACTTTCGCGCACTTTCCAGTCACACTTTCTCCGACGTATCCGGATTGCGAAACACATGACACCTGCGGTGGTCTGCGCGGGCGCAGCGCGGACAGAGCGCCCGCGGCGCTGGCCGAGTCACATCCTCCTTGAAATCCTTCTTGACTCTACTGGGTCAGGGACCCGATGATGATTAATCATAGAGCTCAGACCCAGTAGAGACCCAGTAGAGTCAGTGTGGGACCCTATAGAACGTATCAAGATCTGTCCTTAGGAACCATGTCACCGAATTATAATGACCAGAAAAACTGCAATAAATTTTTTTTTAATCGAATTAAGATAAAGGATAATTATGAAAAACAATGCAATTTACAAATTTAAGATATCAGGTTTTATAGTACCTAACGTTTACTGCTTAAGACCTACACAATTTTTATAGTATGCTTCTTTTTCAGATCTTAAATCGGTATGGCAATGATACAAACGATAAATTCAGCGCCAAACTATTTGGGACTACTTTACCCATGTCTTGAAACTGGTAGGCAAATGAACACACAAGCCATCTGTTGCAGTCACTGCGGCCCGAGGACATGAGAAATACAATATTTTGAATGCATTGAAGATACAATGTCTCTATGCCAATAATTTCACCGGCTGCCTTACCCCCTTATCGGAACACAACAGCGTGAGCACTGCTATTTGGGGGCAAGTTAGTGAGGAAGATGTCTTACTTATTGACGATTGGACTTGAAAAAGTTATATTATAGAGTACAGGAATATTGGAAGGGATGAGGCGGGAGCAACAGATGTAAAAAATAATCGTTTGGGAATTTCAAGACATGGGTAAAGTAGTCCCCCAAATAGTTTGACGCTAAATATATCGTTTGTATAATGAAGTAAAAAAACAAAAGCTAGAAAGAATGTTCCAAAATAAAGAAATATTGTTTATATACATATTGTTTATATGTTTATTGTTTATTAATTAACTATTGTTTATATAATGTTTCATTTCTTTTGTCGAAAGACGTCTTTTAAATTCACTAGATATTATGCCTGATATTCTTGCGATGTTTCTTAGGAGGAAGTCTTCTTATCCGAATCTCATGCTGACTTAAAACTAACAAGTAAATAAAAAAGCCTGAATGTAATGTACCAAATTTGCTGAATACCTAATATGACTTATATGAGTGTAGTGATCGACTATTTTAAAGAGCTTAAGTTTGAAGCCTAGGAATCTAGGCTTTTTGGCCAAAGGGTACCTTGATGGCCATCTTATGTGATGCGTTTTTCTGTATGTCTCTTATGTTAGGTTGTTTTAATGTTGAATGAAGAGTATGTTATGCTGTTGTCTAAACTCCCAGAGGTCCTGCCATATAGCTGCCTGAGGTATAAATCACTACCCAAGAATATATTTTCTGGACTCTACCGCGGGCATTCTTGATGGGTTCTAACAGGATAAGAGTGGCCACGATATGTAATCATGGTCAAGTATGCAAGATGAAGGGAATCATCGTGATCGTAAGAAAACTTTTTAATAAGTTATTTAATCGAAAGATACTTTTTTCAGTTTTTATAATAGGATCCATGAGGAAATGAGGAACCTTTTTGAAATATGTCGCACGTGATTTTGGCATAATTTCTATACCCTTTGTTGTTTACGGGCAAAGAAGATAAAAATGTTAACATCCATCCCAAAACATCTTGAAACTCCGACAACCTGCAAAGTTACTGTCAAGTGAACTAACCCAAAGTTATACTAGGTATAGTGAACTTATATCTTGATATCAACATCGCAGGCTGTCTGAGGTTGAAGGTATTTTTTTATTAAGGTTGCTTAATTAAATATTTTCTTTCTGAGTTACCTTCCCTTTGTATTAAAAACAACACAGTAACCTGACAGGTGGCTTTTCCTAACTTTCACTTTTGAAGTACCTGAAGGTCAAAATCGTTTTCTCATTTTTCAAGTTTATTTAATGTTTCACGTCGAGAATTTTTCTGTGGGAAAAAATAACAGCCAACACCACAGCAGTATAGAAACATCTCACAGATCCATTTATTTTTAATTTAATCATACTATTACTTCATGTTTATTTTGTTTTCTATATTTGCACTTATTTGCCAGCGTATAACTTTTACTTTCTTGCATTGACATAGATGTGTTAAAAAATAAACAAAACTTTCCTGAATATTACTCTTCAGTTACGCCTTACAGCATTCACTACTTTTCTTTTTCTTTTTGTAACAAACCCATACTACTAGCGCCATCTTTTGCGACGTTTGGAGTTGAAATAACCGCCATCTAGCGAGGTTACTCTGTAGCAACATGAAAGCAAAAAGTAAAAGAAGAAATGGCCCAACGTCATCGGTAGTAGCCGGTAGAGAGAGCTGATGTCTATTTGTTCGTTTTGTATTACGCTTGAGTTTGTGGAGAGTGAAACTTTGTTTTTTTTGGTAGTAGGAATTGTTTTACTCTGCATTGGTCATAGTATTTCATGATGAGTGAATGTGAATGAACTAAATCTACCTACATTTTACTGGCCTGTAACAACAACAACTTACTTTTTGAGGAAGCCTGCTCTGATTTGAGAACCATCTGTAGGAACGTGAATGTTTATGGTGATGGTAGATAACAATGCACAGCAGCATGCATAAAATCACGGGTCTATGACATCACTGACAACGCCGTTATATTATAAGACTTCTTCGAATCAAACGGATTGATTCGTTTGTGACGTCACTCGCACAAATTCAGCTCGGATTAACCATACCATAACCCCAGTGAGCTAAATTTTTTCAAACATTTAGATTAATGAGATTTTGAGGTTTTGATGACAATTAAAATATCCACAGGCGGCGGTTACGCAGTTTCCATCAGGTGGGCCATCTGGCTCTATGTCTGTTATAATGAAAAAATTGTCATCTCCCATTTAAAGATCAGAACAGAATACAATTGGAATTCGAGCCACCACATCCTCCATACTGCGAAGGTATTTAGGATGCAATTAGTAAAAGTGGCCAGAGGTGGCCTATTTGCTAAATAAATTATTTGATTTGATTTAATTACTTAAAATAAGTAAAGCGAGTTAAACTTCAATGCGTAAATATTATTTAAAGAATCAGAAAAATCTGCAATGGCTGATACTTTTATGAAGAACAGCTTTTTGCGCAGCCTGGGCACTCCCTCCCTCGTGAATCTTGATGTGAGGAGGCCTGTGCCCAGAAGTGGGATATACTTAAATAGGCTGTTCTGGTACAAAGTACACGTAGAACTACTATTTTATTCTGCGACAGTACCTACGCGTAATGACATCGCACTGACGTATGTACCTTGAAAAATCTGACGGTCAAAGAGTTCTCTATCGAATGGAAATCTGGTATCATCTTCAGCCCTGTTATAATTCTTTTGAGGTTTAAATTTCAAAACCACACTATTGTTACATGGATCCTTTCTATTCCAAGGTCAAGTTGATGAGTATCTCCGTCGCGGCGCGCGCGCAGATGCACCGTCATTAGCTGTGGTTCTCGCTTTCTGCCCAAAACCGAACACGACATGTGGTTATTTAGTACCTAGATAACGAGCAGTAGAGACACCTACACAGTCAATAAGATTATCAGATTTAATACCTAAGTCAAATTTAATCATTTAGGGACAAAGCTATGGAGTGTGGAATGCTTCTTGGTGAGGAGCGTAATCTTATATGGTGAAACAGTTGAAAATGTGCCCAGCGGATTTGATAAGCAACAAAACAAAACACACTCTCCTCACAACCGTTTTCGCCTCAGCAGCGCCATCTGAAGGCGCTACTGCAGACTATCCGCCTAGGTGGCTTGACTGGCGTGGTGACTGCAGCGCCCCCAATCTACCCGATTTGGTGTCCACTTTTGGAACTATAAAGATTGCGCTCCTATACTTCAACCCTCCATATTTTACTTGTCAAACTAGGTACAAAAAGATTGCAAGTCAGCTAAATTCACCCGTTTTGTACAACCTGCACATAGCCTACTACGGGCACGACCTGCCCTGGGCATCATGGAGTCCCTCAGTGACTGCGTATCGGAATTAGTCGCATTAAAGACAGTCGTGAAAGTGGTGTCTCATCGGGGCATCCTACAACTGCCGCGTGTGTAGATTCACTCCATAAACTATGACGCACCTTACCAACAGCTTTCCCGTCCTGCTCCTATGAATATCTGGTTATCCATCAATATAGTAGACTTAGAATTTGCGTACCCGATGATTAGACGTGGGCGCTCACGAGGGGTGTCATAAGAAGGCTCAAAGTCACTCAGAGGGCAATGGAAAGGGCTATGCTCGGGGTTTCTCTGCGTGATAGAATCAGAAATGAAGATATCCGCAGTAGAACTGGGGTCACCGACATAGCCCGAAGAATTGCGAAACTTAAGTGGCAGTGGGCGGGGCACATTGCTCGCAGGACTGATGGCCGATGGGGGCGGAAAGTTCTCGAGTGGCGTCCGCGAACCGGGAGACGAGCTGTCGGTAGGCCTCCAACAAGATGGAGCGACGACCTCGTGAAGGTCGCGGGAAACCGGTGGAAGCAAGTAGCACAGGACCAGTCTGAGTGGCGAGCCTTAGGGGAGGCCTATGTCCAGCAGTGGACGTCTTTCGGCTGAAATGATGATGATGTTGCGACGTGAAGGAAGGACAAACAAACAAACAAACAAACACACTTTCATATTTATAATATTAGTTAGGAAGTAAGGATGAAAGTATGGAGTATTAATGCAAAAGTAGCTCTGTCTGTCTGTTACCTTTTCACGCTTCAACCGCGGGAGCGATTGTGATGACATTTGATATGGAGATAGTTAGAGTCCTGGGAAAGGACATAGGCTACTTTTTATCCCGGGTAAACATATAGTTCCCGCAGGAACGCGATAACTGATTTCCACGCGGGCGTTATAATCTGTCACGAAGCCCACCAAAACTAGTGAAAAGTGAATGTTATTGGACCTCACGCGACACTAGCGCCTCTAGTGGCAAATTCACACGCGATAGCCCCCATTAACAATACTCTTTAAGATAGGAAACTTTTTTCTTCATTGGATCGTATACCAAAGCTCTTGTACTAACTTGGAACAAACATAGTTGACTCAGTGAGATTTTGCAGCTGTTTATTATAAAATTTATAAACCACCAAAAATGTTGAACTACAATTAAGTAATACTGCTAAAAATGTAGAATAAATATTACAACATCACCATTCATAGCAAGCCGTAACGTAACTATTACCTGAATGAGATGTCTGTTGCCTCGTGTACAAATAATGCTTTACGTGGCTAGTGGCCACGTACCAACACGTACGAGTCTAACGAGTGCCATACTGGTTTTATCGTTTCTGTGTACGCCAAACGACAATAGGCCGATTTTCCTATAAAACCCCTATTAACAAGGCATATAATTACTTTCACTTTCATGTATTCTGCGAAGTTATCAGTTCCACTACGAACTTAAATTGGCATCTGAAAGCTCCAATTTAGGAATACCTACTTACGAAATATTTTGTAGGTTATTTAATAACTAGATTTATTAATCAGTGGCCCTCTTATGTTATTTTAGAAGCTAACGTTAACTGAATTAATTTAGACAGCCATCATCTATAATGAATAATGCCGTAAACCATTCCGGATATTTTTCAGCTCGATCTTCTATCTCATAGGCGTCTTAACTATCAACAGTCTTCAATGCATCTTTGGCAGCACTGCACTTGCCTCGTATCATTATACCTAGTTAACGATTGCTTGTAATGAAGACATAATTAATATGATCATTACTTTACACTAATATTTTCACTATTTACTTAATTCTCGACCTGTTGTATTATCATCACCCGTTTGGATTGTTATCATTATTTACGCAAATTTATTTTGCATTAACTTCTATCTGTTTAAACTTGGGTCACAGACCTTTGAGGCATAATATTACTAAGTCGTGTCGCAAACTTTCCCAAGCTCATATTGGTTACAAGAGTTAGATGTCAAAATCATCTGTATTGCGTACAATGCTGGGGTCACATTCTCAAAAAACTTGCGTCTGATACGAGGTTGAGAAAGTATGGTAAGTAAGTAGTTAGTATAATAGTTATGGTCAATACCATAACTATTATAAAATGCCCTTAAATGTAAATACATTTAAGGGCATTTTAACTATTTGTGGTTTACCAAGTCTCGTGGTAAAGGCTTTTTAAAATGTATGTCAGATGTATGAGTATGTTATTATGGAGTACCGTACGTTTTTGGTTCAAAACGACTTTAATAGCTAAGTACTGGTCTTTTCCTGGCATTAAATATGTGCCTCGTGATCGTTTTCTTTAACTTTTTTCTATTTTTTTATGTATACGCGTGCATATAAGTTTTTAAATGATATCACTAAACATGCGTATATATTAGCACTGGGCTTATATTTCCAATTATTTTCTCTTCGAATAGAAACTGTTTCTCAAGGAAATACAGATTTTATTCGCTGCAAAAAAAATCGCACGCATTGTGCTTAACATCTTGACTTAATGAGCTATATGCAAGTTTAATTCTTCACATTATGGTTACATTCGTAGCAACCAGCCATTCAAATTTAGATTCTAAGTATTTAGATAATGCGTGAGTTATTTTCAAAAACCGCACAGGTGATTATAGTTTCTTTGGTTCTGAAAGCAAAACTCCACTGGCCAGGAGTAATCATCTGACCACAGAACATAAAATATAAAAGCGTAACAATAATAACTTTTTGACCACAGTGTTAAAGCTTACAAGGGGCACCGGACGTGTTAATTTCAAAATGTTTTCAAAAATCATATCTTTAGCTATTGTGACTTTTTGTGTGAGCGGTGCGCCTACAGATGAAAAAGTTACTTTGGAAGCCGCCGCACGGATAATGGGAAAGGATTGTGCTAAAGGAATATTCAGTCCCACGTGTCTCAAGATTGGTATTATCTCGTTACTAGAAAAGGCAGACAACAAGGATCAAGTTGCTTTACTTCCTGGATTGAGTCTGGTGAAGGATGCCGGTGAAAATGGTAAAGCTGAGGCAGTTGCGGCTGAACTAGCGAAGTCTCTTCCTTCAAACCCCAATGAACGGTTAGACAAGTTCCTTCTGTATCGTTTAGGAACGTTTTTGGATACACATTCAGTGAAATTGAGGCTGCTTGATGAAGATACAGCCGAAGAGGCGAAGTCAATGCTGGGAGAAGCAAGAGCGAGGAGTCCTTTTAAAATGGGCAAGAAAGGAGGCATGGGTGGACTTATGGCGATGGCAATGATGATGAAAGGTAAGAAAAATGTTTGTACAATGTTTGTACGGGGCACATTGCTCGCAGGACTGATGGCCGATGCGGCCGGAAAGTTCTCGAGTGGCGTCCGCGAACCGGGAGACGAGCTGTCGGTAGGCCTCCAACAAGATGGAGCGACGACCTCGTGAAGGTCGCGGGAAACCGTTGGAAGCAAGTAGCACAGGACCGGGCTGAGTGGCGAGCCTTGGGGGAGGCCTATGTCCAGCAGTGGATGCCCTTCGGCTGAGATGATGATGATGATGTTAGTTAATGAGGGCCGCCGTATTCCTGCCCTCTAGTTGGCGCCATCATCTGCAAGGTGGTGGCTGTCAATGTCAACGTTTTGTCATTTCATAAAATAGTGTCAATGTCACTGTGACATTGGACGTTTCGGAGACCTCAGTGTTACCGATTCAGCGTGTATCATAACACAATGTACTAAATACTTACACATACTTACTACTACACTACTATACTTACTTACATTGCTCCTCGGACAGCATGCGTTCTAGCGCGCGGATTCACTCGTGGTACCTCATTAAAATTCAAGCGAATTCAGTAAGTAGCTTGGTATCTTTCAAGTAGATATGATTTAAATGTAACTGATTTAAGTGTTAATGATTCTGTACCGACCTCCTTTTTATGTTTTATATTTTACTAGCTTCTGCCCGCGACTTCGCCCGCGTGGAATTCGGTTATCGCGTTCCCGCGGGAACTATGCGTTTTTCCGGGATAAAAAAGTAGCCTATGTCCTTTCCCGGGAGTCCAACTATCTCCACAAAAAAAATCATCCAAATCGGTCCAGCGGTTAAAGCGTGAAGAGGTAACAGACAGACAGACAGACAGACAGACGGAGTTACTTTCGCATTTATAATATTAATAGGTATGGATGACAAAATAATTTTCTACTGAATTCTTTCATGGTTATTATGAAGTTTTGGGCACATATATATGTGCCCAAAACTTCATAATCATATGATCGATACACTTTAAATGAGTGTAAATGAATGAAAGAATAATTTATTTCATAAATATGGTACTTAATACAAAGGGTGGATAATATATGTCAAGACCATCATATTCTGCCAATTCGGCGTAGAAATATTAAAAAATACTTAAAACTCATTTCATCAAACGTTTCATCAACTTATCATATTTCTTTTAAGGCTCTTAATTACCTACATATGCAAACTCCTTTTTTATTTAACTAAATTATCGTAATAACTAAAATGGATAAGTAAAATCTAAGATACACTTCGTTGCCTGCATTAATATGATGAAAGTACCAAAATCTTATCTTTTTAGGATTTCTCTGTCTATGAATTTAATTTATGCAGCCACGGTTTTGACTTCTGTCTGGTAATTAGGTACACGAGCATGACGAATCCAAAAATATTACTTAATCTTAGATTATAATCTCAAGACATATAATTACTTTGGTAGAATTAGAATAATAGTAAGGTAACCCTCTCAAGAATCAATATAACTGTAAACTACTAAAATTTCAGCAACAAAGTATTGTATATGTACCAACTCGAAATAAATGAAATCCTTATAAACATTCTTAGAATGCTGATTCTGTGGCTAAAATATCGTCACGTTTTGCTTGACCCTGTATGTTGCACATGTATATAGGAGGTATTCAGTTTCGCGTTGTGTATACATTATATCGTGAAATGATTCAGCAGTAAGTCTAAAGAAAAGCACAAGTGGCTAAAGACCATATTTAAATCCATAAAAATTACAAGATATCAATCAGTCGTCGCTTCTTCGCTCACTGCGTGCGGTAATAACCAAAGCCTCACACCAGATAACGCTCAAACGAGAATGCGCTTACGCTGAACGATGTAAGATTCAAACTGGATGTACCCAACATGTCTTTTTGCAACCAGTGTTCTATAAAAATATAATAGACACACGGTAGCTCGTAGTAGCATCGAACTATGTGAGACATATAAAAGCTGAGCGAAACAAACGTCTTATCAAACCGTAACAGCCTTCGTTTGAATACAGTCGCGAGCCATGTATCGACTGACGTGTCTGATATTAGTGTCGGCAGCTTTTGCTTTGCCCAGTCCTGAAATACGCGATAGCAATGTTGAGCCTACAATGGAAACAGCAGCTAGAGCGATGGGCAAAGATTGCTCAAGTGGGATATTCAGTGCAACCTGCTTGAAGATCGAAGCGATTTCAGTCCTCGAGAAGCTCAATTCGAAAGAGGAATTGCGACTACTACCTGGAATTAGTGTTGTTAAAGAACCTACTAAAGAAAATGCGAGCAAAGCTGAAGAGATCGCGGCTGAACTGGCAAGAGCTATGCCCTCGAAGCCCGAAGAGCGGCTAGACAAATACCTGATTTACAGGCTTGGTAGCTATTTGGATACGCATTCAGTGAAGCTAAGGCTGTTGGATGACAGTAGCAGTGAAGAAGCAAGGGCGCTGATAGGAGAAGCCAGGTCTAAGGGGGGGTTAGGGGGAGGAAAGAAAGGAGGAATGGGAGGGCTGCTGGCTATGGCATTGCTGATGAAAGGTACGCTATAGTAATTTCCCGTCAGATATAGGATATGAGTAGTGGTAGTATTCATTAGGGAGCGAATAAAGGAAGGCAATTGGGTACAATTTTAGCGTTTCGAATGATTAGCTTGTTACTTACAGGTTAAAGACCAGTATCAGTGAAACTGAAGTAAATTTTCAAAAACAGTGATCGCATTGTTTTTTTAATTAGTAATTATTACACCTACCATACATATGGTCTTTCAAGGTAAACCGTATATGTGTCATATTTAATTCGAGTTAGAATTATGTAAATTAATAAAAAAACATCCATAAAATGATACTTCAGCCGTAATTGGGAAAATCATTATAAAATACAAGAGTATGAGCTTTAGGACTATTCGTACCATTAACACATTTTCATAAAATAATAGTAAAATGGGTCACTCAGATACCTTATATTGAAGGTTGAAAAGATAAGCTGTATGTTTTCATGATGTATATTGTATGCAATTCTTAACGCGCTTAATATTTAGGAGCAAGTAATATAATTTAGGTCAATAGCACTCTATGTCTAAACAACTAAATAATAATTAAGAAGAAGAAATTAAGTTTATTGTAAAACCACAGTAAAACTTTTTTTATTGCATTGGTTAGTTTTCACGAGAGGGTTTGGGCTATACTTGGTCCTCACGCGGGCCCAGTGCGGATTTCGGACTAAAAAATCATTAGATCCCGAAAATTGCTGACAACCCTGGTGACTTAGATTGAATGCCTCATTTCATTTCACCTGCTCTCCACCCTCTTACCAGAGCAGAAAAGTGCGAGTACTGCTTTTTCACGGCAGGTTACCTAGCAAGATTGTAGTGTTTGTTAAAAAAGTCAGAATGTGTTACATCTTCACTCGCTGGACCCATTTTGAAAGAGAATTCACTATCTATTTTTTTCCGTCAATCTATTTCTATACTTACTAATAATAAGTGTAGAAGAAGTTGCGTCTGAAACTTGAAATTAAAAGGAACTATCAAATCGAGGGGACTATATAAACGATACTGAACAGAAAATAACGATTTTTAGAAAAAAGAAAACTGAATGTATGTCCGGATTTAACTCAAAAACTACTGGACTGCAACAAAATTTGATATGGGGGTCGTTTATAACACTGGTCAACATATAGGCTACTTTTTAGATTTTATTACATCACACTCCACCTGCATCTTAAATATCCTCCATATATAAATGTTTTTTTCTTGTTTTCTTTTCAATATACCCCTGGCAACTTGTCAACAAATTTATTATGGTCATTGGTTATGAGGTGAAAGCGTAACAGACGAATAAACTCACTGTCGCTCAAAATTTTTAAATTAGGATGTAGTAGGTAGTAGTTTTCAATGGCACACATTAAAATCACTATCACGTGCACAGAGCGCATCAGAAGTCGTAATTACCCCAAACCAAAACCTAACTTACTGTACTTTCACCATTTCTAAAAAAAAACTAACAAGCATATTAATCAGAGCATAAAAAATGGTAGCAAAAACTGTCACTTGATTCTTTTACACTTGAACACTGGTTTTGATGGTGTGTAATCATGTAATGGCTGTGCTTCGGAAGATTGATGGCTGAGATTGACAATACAATCTCAAGTTGATACAAATTGCTAAGTAAGTACCTATAGAACTAGAAAAAGACAATGTCAGTGCAGAAATAACTAAAGCTTTAATTATTATCACAGTATGAGAATAAGTATAGTTGGTCAACGCTTTTGATCTCGTGAAAAAGGGACAAACTGGATTAAAAAGACCTTTTTGAGTAACCAACATGTCGTCAACGTAAATCGACATCGACCACGTTAACAAGTTAACATCTTAACTGACACTTATTTTAAATCGTAATTGGTTCGTCATTACAGAGTCACGATGAATATACACACATAGCTCCCCAAACGAAGACAATAATATGGCTGATAAGGGAAATAACACATTTATAAGCGAATTTTTGTATAATTGTAGGTAAATGTGCCTTAAACATCATTCTAAAGGTATTAACAACATTCTAAAGGTAGATGGGGTCGCCACTATCGTGTGATTTTTCTTGGTTTTTCGTAAAAAAAACTCTTAATCAGTGACCCGCAGCAAAAAATGTTCTAAGACATAAATAATCTTCATGAATTTTTCTACAAAAAAGATAGAAATACACTTTTTTGCTAGGATATATAAAATTATAATAAAGGGAAAAGCTATAGACAATTGTAGTTTTACGCGTAGGTGGGGGATCCGATGTACCCTGATTTTTTTGGGTAAAGTGATCATACTGGGAATGGAACAGTTTTTTCTTGGGTGTTTCTGAGTGGATTCAGAATGAGGGCTACCGCGGCCCACCGCTCGGTTGGTGGGGGGATGGAGGGGAAGTTTGCTTCCGCCGCACTTCGACTTAGACCTATATTTTCCATAAGTTTATTTAAGACTGTGCAAGAGTTCTATCATTTTCGTATAAAACACGACGTCGAAGTCATAAAATAAATATCCTCAATTTTGAGGCGAGGGTTTTAAACGGTCCCCATAAATGACTTCGAGCACTACGAGACCCAAGTTCGTGACAGTAACAGTTCTTGCTTTTTTACAGGTACTCTCATGTCCATCGGTCTCGGAGGTCTAGCCATGTTGGCTGGCAAGGCTCTGATGACCGCGATGATGTCGCTCCTGCTGTCCGCAATCATCGGCATCAAGTCGCTGTCATCGGGCGGGAAGTCGACGACTTACGAAATAGTCTCCAAGCCCGTCTATAGTCACTCCCATAGTCATTCGACAGCGCATGAGGATGTTGGAGGAGGTTATGCTCATTCCGGCTACGGTAGAAACTTGAATGTTAGGAGACGTTAGTTTTAGTTACCAACGAACGTTAATTTATTGAATTATTTATTGATTAGGCTAAGTCACGGTTTTTGGAGTGAAGATTCGATTTTATATGTTTTTGTATTGTGTGTAGTTTATTCTATATTATATAGTATTTTATTTATATTTGTTGTATGCTTATTTGTGATACGTACCTACACCTATATTATATTACATTATTTTCGTCTAACATAATTATGTACTCGTATTCCCATATATATAAACTTCTTGTATTGCACCTAACTATCATTATTTCTTTTGTATACTTTTTCACTATCGTAGCTTTTTATATTGTTTGTTATGAGATTTTTAAATACATCATTCATATTATGTTTATTATTATTTACTATTGAGACTGTACAGTATTATTTTTAAAGTTCCTTGTAAATTTATCATATTGATGTAAGTTTATATATACATATATTTACAAATTTATAAATTGTACGAAGATGTAAGTAAATATGTAATCGTATAGTATTTTATATGTGATATTTATTCTTAATTGGCACCGAAAGAAATGCATTATTGAATGTTCGATGAAGTGTTTTAATAGGTAGAGATGGTTGAATTAAAACTTATCAACATTTACGTTAGTTTTTCTTTAATTAACCCTTTATTAATTAACATGACTGAGTTTTATGAATTGATTTTTATATTATAATACGACCACAATGTCGTCAAATTATAACTGAAGTTTTTATACTAAAAATAATTGAATGTACCTACTTCTCAAAAACAACATATTTAATTACTCATAAAACCTCAAATAATATCTGCTCAAGCTCAGTAAAACACCCAGGCCCCATAGTAATAAATTAATTTTATATTTGGCATTGACTGCTGAATGCCTAATAACTTGTCAAACTCACTGATGAAACAGCTTTAGAGTTAATGGCTGTAAACTGCATTAATGCTATGAGAGTAATTTAGCAAGTCAGCGTACTCCCAAAATAAGTACTTAATACCGTACTCGGTTACAAAAACAACTCAGCTTTTCAATTAATTCAGTAGTATACAAAGTTTCAAATAAAATTAATTAATTGATTAATTGATTAATTATTAATTTATTTATTCTATTTCCCAAAATAAGTGTTAAATAAAAATAATAAAGTGAAGCGTCCCCTTTATTGATATTATATACAATATATACAATAGAAGGCTTTTCCGAAGTAGGTACATCACAATGTAGCTATTAATAGGTGTTGCAAAAACTACTTTTTGACAAAATTATTGTTCAAAACGTCCATTACGTACCTATATGATCAACATAGTTACGCAAGTTTAAATACAAATATTTGATTCTGAATTGCATATTAATAAAGAAATAAGTAAATACAAGGAAAAAGACGAAAATGTTGCATAAAAAATGCTACACTTCCGCAATCTACTTTCAAAAAACAGTCTACACCTTTCTACAACTCACTGGCCACACAAATTCAGATTAATTTGTTGTTTTTTTACACTCATAAATTTGATACATTCATCTGACCGGGACCGGAAACACCTTAAACTTTGACACTTCTGACAGTGACATAATCTGTCGTAGTTTTTTTTTCTCCAATAATCAAACCGAGTAAGAAGTAGATTCTTCCGTAAAAGCTTCCGTATTCTATTAAATACCTACTTTTAGCCCAAAAGAAGTGTTATGCTTTAAGCATTTTATGTTTGTAGAGATCCTGTTACCTCAGTACTTATAGCAGAAATTATATGATACGAAATTGGCTTCAATCTGCTTTATTTCACATTTATGTTCTTGGTAGGATTTCATTATCCTCAGCCCCGACCTGAACCTAGCCCCGGTTATTACTTATATCCCCAAAACGAAACACTTTGTGGATATGGGATTCTGGTCTCAAACTATAGTAGGACTCGTCATGTAAACAGAACACTGGCGTCCTTGGGTCCTGTTGGCTTCAAGAGCGTTCTTTTTTAAATGGCGCGTATTATATATGAAAAGGCGCATTTTTTTGGGAGAAAATATTTCTACTATCTTCTTACTCCCTACAAAAATTACACAACAGATAAATTTTATCTATTTCTTTGCAACGATTGTGCCATTCAGGCCATTCTACACTTAGAGAGAGAGTTGTAACTTTTTTTCGTTTTGGCTAATCTCCAGCACTTTCAAGATCAGTGGCGGTAGTGCGTTTCCAATGTTCAAATAAAACCAACACTTTTTATGGTGGTGTAATTTGTAATTTGTTTATAGTCCTTTTCGCCAATATGTACATTAATCAACTCGAATGTACTAAGTAGGAAATACCACTAGTTATATTCTTGAAAATATATATCGCTATCTATTTTTGATAACATTTTTGGTTTCTGTGTACGAAAACGCCCTCGGAACCTGTCATAGGGCTCCATATTTTCAATTATTACCTACTTTTTGACCGAGCGACCGGAATTTTCCCGGTTCAGCTTGGGCAAACATTCTTTTATGGCAGGATGTTGTCATCTGCAGGCTGCATCTCTCAATTACTATCTCGAAAATAAAATAAAACAGATAAGCTGTAATAAATAAACCGAATCGATAGCTGATACTGTGGGTTAATAATGATATTGTCACGAAGTTTTCTTAGTACTTACACTTGTTTTGTTTGTTTTTGGAAATTATGTGCATAAACATAAAAAAATTAAAGTCGCATTTTATCCTAGCTTGAAAAAAAATCAAGTGCTAAGTAATACAGGCAAACAAGACCTTCCCAATATGAGTCAGATTAACGGAGATTATCAATACAAGCTTTTGTGGTTGCTGAAATATATCGCAAGAAAGTCAACTAAAAGTTTCTTATTTTTGTGGTGGATAGATCATTATTATACTACATAGTTTAGCTAATTTACATTCTGAAAAAATGCATCCATAAATTTTACGAAATTGGATAAAGAATCTAAAGAACTGGGATGGAGCAGTTGATTGACCTTTAACAGAGTCGAATGTTGTGGCCTGTCGAGTCTGAGTACTTTTTTTTTTTATTGTTTATACCTACATACATATACAGCAACCATGTCTTAATAATGATAGTTTTAATTTAATATTTTGAGCCACTACGACATTGCAAATGAAACATTAGAAAAGATTATGCTCTTGTAAAATTCATGTAGGTACATAATTTGTAACCGTTCGAAGTATTACAAACCGATTCGAAGTATTACGAACCACATTTTTTTTCCCCTTCCTTTATTAGCCTTGATGAGAGTCTATAGCCAACACTTTGTTTTGTTATAATTACAAAAACGAAAAATAAAGGCTAAACAATGAATGTGTGTAAAATGGATATCCGATTGAAAACACTACCATGACCATTTCCAACTTTTCCACCCAGCACCTTCCACTCGAAAGCAATCACCCGGCCGAACAATGAACTCGATCAATTTTGCTCTTTTACCTTTTCTATCGACTTTTCTTACTTTTTGCCGATAGACAGTATAAAACAAATTGGACAGTGCAGTTGATTTATCAGTCGAATGGCAGCATTCGACGAGATGACAACATACTAATGTTCAAATTAAAACCAGTGAAGTGTAATAGTGTCAAAATGTTGCGGAAACAAGTGCTCGCCCTCGTGTGTCTGATTGTGTGCGTGGATTTATCAAAAGCTCTCATCGACGAACCTACAAGAAACACTATAGCAGATCCTCCTAAAAACCTATCAGAAAGAGCTGGACGTTCCCTACATAAAGACTGCAATGGAGGACTAAGTTCTAAATGCTTGAAGATTCACGTGCTATCCTTCATAGAAGACTTGAGCTCTCGCGATGAGCTTCCCCTTCTGCCAGGACTAAGCATTGTCAAGGAAAACAGAACGCTTAACTCTTCAAGACCTGAAGAACTGGCCGCGGAGCTATCTCGCCAGTTCCCTGGGAAACCTGAGGAGAAGTTGAATAGGTTTCTAATGCATAGATTGCAGGATTATCTGGATGGGCATTCGTTGAGGTACAGGTTACTGGATCCGTCAACCACTAAAGATGCTATGAATATGGTGAAGGGAGACCAGGAGACTGGACGAGGAAAAGGGGATGGCCTGGGAGGATTGGGAGGAGGCGGCGGCGGCAAAGGCGGTGGCGGTGGATTGCTGGCTGCAGCTTTGATGATGAAAGGTAAGAGTTTTATTTACGTTATTTTTTTATCGACGTCTTGGATTTTTTGTTACTTCGTATTTTGATGCGTAACTTTTCTTATGTAATGTGAGGAGTAAGTAATTTAATGATTGAAACGTTCATACATAACAAAGGCCGTTTATTTAGTGTATATAGAACGATAATAGAAATAGTTAGTGCCAAACAGTAGAGCGTATCGTATTTTAACCAAATTTTGTTCGGAATTTTACACACACTCAACTTGTAATATCATCCACAAACTGCGTAAATTAGGAATATATTTTAACAACACATAATTGAGATCTTTTGTTTTGTTGTAAAATTAACGTATTTGAGATTTGATGTTGCGGCGCTAAAAATATTCATTACTCAGTTTATTAATGCATACTACTTTTTACACTGTCTCGAACTTTCGCAATACACAGTCATATCGTCGAGGTAAAATATAAATAGTTTTTTTACGCGATTATGTCCCGTTTTAGTGTGTTTAATTAATACTACTTTTTGTTTTCATTTGAAGTTGTTATCTAAGCGTCATATTCAAAAGAATTGCTCTCGTCTTTTCAGGAACCCTCGCCGCAGCAGCCCTTGGTGCTTTGGCTCTTCTAGCAGGGAAAGCTCTCATGACAGCCCTCATGTCTCTCCTCCTCTCCGCTCTAGTGGGTCTCAAGGGTCACGGCGGAGGCGGAAAGACCACATACGAGATCATCACTAAGCCAGAGGTGTCTCACCATCATTCACACAGTCATGAAGAGCATCATGAGCACGAACATGGTCATCACGGAGGATACAGAAGAGCGTACGAACCTGAAGCATACAGCAGTTATATGCCGTATGGAACTTCTAGTGCAAGCACTCGGTAAAATTTGACGAGAAAATTGGAACCACATGACGCGTTTTCTCGATTTGTTGCTATGTTTATGCTGCTAGTGATGCATTGTACTCTTTTGTATGAAGATTGTTTATGATTTCGTTTTCATTTGAGTACGATTTAGAGTTTAGTAATTTATTAATTAGTTTAAGTATTTATTTCCTCTTTGTTGTGAATGGTTTATTTTTTGCAGTTTCCTGTAGGAGTGTTAAAGTTTTCTGTCTATTTCATTCTCCCCACCGTAATCTTAGGAACTTTTATTATTGTATTTTAGTGTACTTATTTTATTCATCGTATCTATTGTAAAAGTATTTTAATTACTTGTTTCCAACTTATCTTTATATACGTTAACTATTTGTCATTTTATGTATTAATTATTTCATACGCGGTATGATTAACTGTGATATTCTTCTTAGAATATATCTGTAGTTCATCGGCATTTATTCCCTGTACCAAAAACTAGGTATCTATTAGGTATTATTTTTTTGTATTTAATTTACCTACTTACGTTACGTTTATGTATGATGCTTTATTTTTTTAAATTTGTTAATTTAAGAGTATATGTGTAGAGTATACATATATTTATTCATTTTAAATAATTTATTATATCTGTAGGTATATATGTATACTTATCTATCTCTCTATATGTATATATATCTCCGTATAAAAATACTATATTTCTGTTTTTTATCTTTATTCTTTTTTTTCAATTTTCATCATTTCATTATATCTACCTCAGTCTTGTTGAATTCTTTAAATACATTTCTTTACTATAATTCTATGCATGGTTTTATTTTATGAAAGTCCCTTAAACATCTTTTCCGCAAAATTTCATTCACGAGCTGTGGTAAGAATATAAACATACAAACACGTAGAAGTCTATTATGGTAAGAATTAAGTTAAGTAACTCGAACAATTCATACCATATAATACCACATACCATAAGCCTTCTGAATAAAAACTGTTGTTTTCATTAAAATCCAATTTTTCTTAACTACCTTCTTCCTCTGCTTATAGTAACATAACATTCACCTTGATAATTTCGTCATAAGTACAGTGCTACTAAATTAAATAAATAAAAGTAAATCAGTAAGCTGCTCTGCACGGATGACTTCAGTAAGAAAGTAACTTTTACTCCTTTTCGTACCATTTTCCAAACATTTTTGAAATCCTTTTTGCTGTGATCAAAAACCTCGTTTCACAAACAAAACAAAAAGGGATTAGCCATATCTTCTGCACCTACCTACGGAGCAGGCTTTCTGCTGAAAAAAATATTGCGAGTACTTGCAAAAATTAGTGAGTAAATATTTTTATTTGGATGGATAGCTACACGCCAATAACATAGTTAAGTGAAAAGCATTGAAAAAATAACTATAATTTTTTTATGTTAAAAAACAACCCCATAGTTCAATGACATACTTAATTATAAGTTTTTTTTTAAATAGATACAGCTGAAAACAATGGATTAATTGAGTACTTGATCAAAATCGGTTAATCGGTTGATACGAAACCATCGACAAATATACTTTTAAAACTTATAACTACTCTCCTTTTCGGGGGTTAAAAAAACACTTCATTAGGCTTTAAGACATGATAGGTAACGGGGTGTGTAAATAATTAAATTATGAAGATGAGGACTAAAAGAAACCACTTCATATTAAACTGACTAAATTTAATTTAAAATGTTTCGCATTTTATTTGTAGCTCTATAATTTTTAACATCCGTCTATTACAATTGGCAGACACTTATTCCAAAAGCCACTAGAAACCTTCTAACGTTTGCAACAAGGTGTTTATTGTTTCTCCTTCAGATCCTCGTGGTTTACGCAAAGTTCTACCCCTAGGCGACCGCAATCGTTTCCAACAAATTATATGTTTTCACGCACATACCTTGACATTTGACCTGGAATCCTATTAAAGAGGTAAATAAATATTGCTAACCCAGTGCCAAGTACACCATTTGATTTGTCGTACGCAATGGCTTTAGACAGAGTCATTCTGATCATTATTGTTATTGTAGCTGTGAACGCTTCTGTTGTTCAAATCAAAAGTGATAATACTAGTGAAGAAATCAGTGAAGTTACTAATGAAATTGATAGATCTGATGAAGCATTTGATGGTGTTTACTCGGAATGCTTCCTGTATTTGTCATATTCTTGTTTGCAGAAGAAAACTCTGTTGTATTTAAAAGAGTTGAACAAATTGAGCGAGGTATCCGTTATTGGAGAATACGTTAAATTTGGTAAGTACTTACTGATTGGAAGCCAATAGTAAAGTTTTTTACAATAACTATAAATTTTAATAAGAGTCTATTATTTTTTTAATTAACTATTGAATAATATTCCAGTTAAAGTAAACAAAACTGAAATCGATGAAAACGGTAAAGAAGAATCTGTAACAGGAAGTAATTCAGAAGAACTCTCAATGGATATTGACAATGCTGTCAACAATTTTTTCGACAATCACGTTTTAAGATTCAAAGCTTTGGGCAAAGACGTTGCTGTGTCACATAACGGTTAGTTATTTGTTACCATTATAACATGTGAGGTATAAAATTACTTGTAGTGCTGCATTTGGTATTTACCAAATGCAGTAACTTGCTTGATGATTTTAAAATAACGAATTATGAATAGCATGAATTTTAAAATGATCTGAATGGAATCCCTGAATGGTGCGACGTGGAAAACTTTAATGAAATCTTTGTTCAACAATAGACGCCTTTTGGTTAACATAATGACAATGTTATGTGTAAGATTGATATACTTAGTGTTAAATTACGTGACTTGTCGATTTGAGTAGCGCCATTATTTGCGCTAAAATAAACTACTCGTTTCAGTTGAGGAATTCGTTGGAAGAAAAAAGAGAAAAGGAGGGGGTGGTGGAGGAGGTCATGACGATGGAAAAAAGAAGATGATGATGATGGCAATGATGTGCATGAAAATGAAGCTCATGATGGTAACAATTTTAATTTAAAAAGCTTCAAATTAGAGTTATTAATGAATGTTATTAATGAGGGCAGTAATAACAAGATTCATCATTGGTAGGTTAGATGTGAGAAAATGTAATCTCGTTCTCGTTTAAAAAATAAGTTTTATTAGTTATTTTAAAATTAATCTGTGTTTAAAAAAAAAGGAATATTTACATGATTTTATAATAACATTTTAAAATTAATCCCTGTTTTGATGACTTTGAATTTTTTTGATGAACTCTTTTTCCAGATGATTCCGGGAATGATGGGTATGATGGGGATGATGTCGTTTAAAGGGATGATGTTCAGCATGATGTCATTCATGGTATCGAAGGCAAGTCATTTAATAATATACTGATATTATATTTTACTAGCCGTTGCCCGCGACTTCGTCCCGCGTAGACTTGGAATTTGCGTACCCGATGATACTATACATATAGATGGTTATAGTTATAGAAATATTTAAAAACTGGTTTGACCCGTGGAAAAACCGTTCCCGTTGAAATATCGAGATAAAAGGCACATTTAGTGAATTGTATTTTTATCGTACATTTTTACAGATGATGTTACTGATGAAGATTTTGGAAAAGAAGGGTGGGGGCGGCGGAGCTGGTGGAGGTGGTGGAGGGGATGTAAGTATACTTAACAGTAATGAGAAAAAAAAGAAACTTGAATAGTTTATGCGAAAAATGATGAAATTTTTTCAGTTTAAACGATTTTCAATGCAATTTAATAAACTATTTTATTATTAAAATGTTTTTAATGAAAATTCATATAACCAACTTAGTGAAAGAGGAAAAAAATATATAATAAATAATGAAAATTGAAAAATTGAAAACACCAACTACTTAGAGCCTACAGATAATTAAATAGCAATTACTTCTTTGAGAATAAGTTACTAATGAAAGGTAGGAACAGTAATTAATAGAAAACAAACTACCTAGGTACCTATCTCAATATTTAGTTTATTTTTATGAAAGTAAATAAAAACATAAGGAACATATTTATTTAAACATGTCACTTTGATATCGTTGCATCAAATTTGAAAGCAGCACAATTTTGAAATCGTGAACGCATGCAACCAATATTATCAACTGCCTTGAGTTTCCAAAGAGCAAAGACACCAAAACTCAAATTTTGTCATCAAATATTCTCAGGGATGGGGCGCGGGCGGCGGTGGCGGCGGCGCCTGGATGCCAGCAGGTATCTTTCCAGTCTAACCTTCTAGAACGATCTAGAAGTTCCAATACACTGTAGAATAAATGTTCTCGTTTAACCAGGTGGCCAGGACTACGGTGGGGGAGGAGGATATGACGCAAATGGACAATGGCAAAGCAGATCTATCATTGAAGAGGAAGAAATGGAAAATAAGCCTATCATATCCTACATCACGCCCATAGTAAGATACAACAATAACGCCAACGTTAAAAAACCGTTCTCTCTCGTCAAGAACCTTAACGACGAAGTTATAAAAGTTAATAGTGTAAATGTCAAATCAAGAAAAAAGAGAGGTATCATCGATGTACTGCAAAATGCTTATACGTATTGGATGAACCGGGTTTTAGGCGGAACAATTAATAATAAGAGTAGCTTTAACTATCCGAAGTATAGGATTATAAATGGTGTTAAATATGTGTATTATCCGTTGAGATACATTCAGAAAGCTAAGAAACCAAAGGCTTTAAATGATATAAAGGTCGACGATGTCAAGACTATTATAACGGCTGAAGATTTTAATAAGGGAGAAATAGTGGAAGGTCCTGTAGAAAGCAGAATGCATAAGAAGAAAATTATGAAAATGAAGGATAATGTTAATGAGACCATGGACGAAAATCCGTGGGAATGACTATATTATCTAATGAAGTTTTACGTGTTGGAAAACATAGTTGTACCGGACTTTAAGTCGTTCATATTTTTATAGAATTAGTTACTGATTTGTAGAGTTGTTTATAATTTATTTTAGACAGGAATCATGATGTACCTAATCTAAATACTTAGGTATTTAAAATAACAAATAAAATAGTATTATAATTTATATAAATAGAAAAGTATAAATATCAATCTGTACGAGTAGTAAATATACGAAGTCCTAAGAGTCAATAAAGTAATTTAGAATTCGTGTGTCTGTGACTAAGATTCCTAACATATACACCTGAGTAAAACAATAATCCATACAAACATGAAGGCAAGAAGAATTGATGTAATTTATATCCGGTCCTGTGCCACTTGTTTTCACCGGATTTCCGCGACCCTTACGAGATCGTCGTTCCATCTTGTTGGAGGCCTAGCGACAGCTCGTCTCCCGGTTCACAGCCGCCACTCGAGAACTTTCTGGCCCCACCGGCCATCAGTCCTGAGAGCAAAATAGTAATTCCCTATTGTAGGTGTACCTATAATAAATCCTATATTTTTAATATTACAAAAGTGTGTCCGGATGTATGTGGATATTGGTAAACCGTTCAGGACTAGCTGTCGGTCATATTTTGCTGAATTTTGGTATGGATATTGACAGTAGGTCATATAAACATCATCAGCCTGATCCGCTACCGATTACTTTTTACCACACAAGGGAGCTAGTTCCCAAAGTCCACCATTTTTAGGGTCATAGGGAGGTTCTTAAGTCGTCATCTGTGTATTTAAATCTCAAACAATCTCGCAATATCATTAAGTTTGAATATAGGTACGAGCACATGTAAGTACCAGAAACAGATAAAAAACCGGCCAAGTGCGTGTCGGGCCACGCGCAAATTATAGGGTTCCGAAGTTGACGATGCCCACAGTACCTTTCTAAGACTTATTAGCATCTAGCTAGCCTGTGGTATGACGTGCCCGCCCGACTCCCCTGCCGCTCGAGAAAAATCATCATTATAAGTTGGTCGACTATTACTCGTAAGTTTGTACAGCCTACTTAGCTCTGATTGTTTTTCTTTCAACTACGTTATATATGCCACAACCGTGATTTTTTTCAGCCATCCAAATACCACCATTTAGCTGGCAGGGGGGGGGGGGACACGTGACTCTAACAAAAAATAGCACTTTAAAGCTTAATATTTCACAAACGCATCACTTAATCAAAAAATGGTTTTAACAAACCCACAATATTTTTTTGAGACCTATTCAACGATATGCCGCACCATGGGGTATGCAAGAAAAAAAAATTACATCCCCACTTTACGAGTAGGGGAGGTACCCTATAAAAAAATATATTTCAAAATTTTATTGTACCACTTTGTCAGCATAACTAATATGCATATTCATGCCAAATTACAGCTCTCTAGACCTAAGCATCTCCGAGCAATAGTGCGGACAGACGGACGGACATGGCGAAACTATAAGGGTTCCTTATGGACTTCGGAACCCTAAAAACGAAGTAAAATACGTAATAATCATTTCTATTTTACTATTGTTATGTTATTAACTTCGAAGAATTCGGTTATCACATTCGCGCGGGAACTATGTTTTTTTCCAGGATAAAAAGTAGCCTGTGTCCCTTCCTGGAACTCACACTATCTCCATGCCCAATGTCATCTAAATCGGTTCAGCCGTTGAAGCGTGAAGAAGTAACAGATGGACAGACAGAGTTACTTTCATTCACCTCTATAACTTTAAGTATGGACATGTATGGATTATGAAGTTTCATTTATTTGTGCATTCGGATTAAAGCGCCATCTCTACAAAGTACATGGAACTTGGTCGTAGCATTGTTGATTAAAGAACCGAATAGCACTTGAAGTACGGTTACTAATCCACACTGGTGACGATAGGTGGCACTGTACGTGTAACTAACAGAGATAATTACTTCATATTTTTTTAACGCCCAAAAATAATATGCAAAAATACATTGAAAATAATGTTTATACTGAACAAATTACAGCCACTAGTGATGAGATTAAGATATGATTAGCCTATGGAATGAAATTAATAATTTTATATTGAATGGGATACTTATCGCAAAGTCGCTACAAGCACTTTCACATGAAAAAAAATGCGAATGACGTTTATGAATGAGAGGTAGTAGTATATTTTTAGTTTATATAGCGTTATTTCGGTCATGCCATCATATCCGATATGGTCTAGTGGCTAGGATACCTGGCTCTCACCCAGGAGGCTCGGGTTCGATTCCCGGTATCGGAATATCTTTTTGTATTTTTTTACCTACAAGTAAGATTTTAAGCAAGGAAGTACATTTATGAAATAATACATTTCCATTTTCTCATATTGCAGTCCTATTCTAATCTTGAGAGTTTCGTTTCGTCTCTTTTATTCCCTAGCGTGGAATAGAATAGTACATTTTCATGCAAGTGCGAAAAACCCAGTTCTGGAACAGGAATTATTTGTCCTTTCACATTACTAGTTATGTAACTTGGTTATGTACGGGGTACAAGCAGCTTCGCTACCTATCGATATTCGAACCGTACCCTCTTCGCTTGCTCAGTTTTCAACAGCACGCGGCAAATAACGACTTCCACCACCACCGCAGCCTATTTATCCCACTGCTGGGCAGTGGGCACAGGCCTCTCATCGCGAGAGGGTTTGGGCCATAGTCCCCACTCGGGCCCAGTGTGGATTGGAGACTGACTGACATATGCGTGCAGGTTCCTCACGATATTTTCCTTCACCGAAAAGCACAAAGGTAAATTCAAATTGAATTTCGCACATAACCACATAACTAAACTCATTGGTGCGAGCCGGATTCGAACCCCCGACCCTCTGCATGCGAGACGGAGCTGCGGAAGTCGAACCAAGGCCACCACGGTTTCTAATAACGACTTTGCAGGCTTCAAATATAGTAGATTGTGTGACTAGGGAGCAAAATGGTATATTTTACCGCGGGTGACGGATTGAATCCAGAGCGACGCGAAAGATTCCAGAATGGAATCCCGAGGGGAGCGAGGGATTCTAACGTGGAATCTTGAGCTCGCGAGGGATCCAAGCTATGTCACCCAAGGTTTAAATAATTTTGCTATCGTGTTGCACACTCTGCTTTTCACTCCTCCCTATGAGAAAACCAGTATCAGCAGGGAACAAAATCGTACTTTGCTCCCTAGATAACAAACTCATAGTTTGTTGCATTTTGCTCCCTCTAAACGGGGAACAAAGTACTTCTTTTCGAAGAGGAGGAGTGAAAAATATTTTCCGTTCCCGCGTTTCCTGCCTGGTGCTACATGGTGCTGGATAGCTACCGTGTACAATCTATACTAATATTATAAATGTGAAAGTGTGTTTGTTTGTATTTTTGTTTGTTTGTCCTTCCTTCACGTCGCCACGAGTGGACCGATTTGGATGAAGTTTGAGACCCGGGCAATAACATAGGCTACTTTTTATCCCGATATTTCCACGGGAACGGGTTTTCCACGGGTCAAACCATTTTTTCAATACTTATATAACTATAACTGTATATATGTATAGTATCATCGGGTACGCAAATTCGAAGTCTACGCGGGACGAAGTCGCGGGCAAACGGCTAGTGAATATTACAAGTAAGGGTAGTAAAGTAGTAAATGACGTCGGAAATAACCGTCTAGCCTAGGCATTGGTGATCAGAACCCAACAGCGGAAGAGCGCCCATTGCCTGTCGCTTTCGAAGAGCGGGTGGCACAACAACTGACTGAAGTTTAATTTGACTGCTTAGAAGGTTATGCTTTTTTTAATTTACTATTAATTATCGGAATTAAAAAAGGTACGTAAACCTTAACGTGATTTTATTGACGAAAAACTCGCGATTTTTCCTAACTCAACGTTATATTTTGGTTGACTCGATGTGTAGGTACAAATATTTTAAAATATGAGGGTTACTTAATTAAAACCATCCTAATTTTGGTATCTTGTTAAAAGATGGATAGAATACAATTGCTAAGTACTTAAAAACCAAAAGGAAAAGCAATTAAAATATGATCACCATCATGAAAATTAAATAAACTCAAATCAAATCAAATTCCATTAAAGAATGGCAAAATAATGATATTGCCTACGCAAAAGTGCTACGGACCTTAGCTAGTTACAAACTTCCGCCTTCCACTATTGCCTCGAGTAACGGTTTGATGTCTGTTAACTCCAGTTTAAACCGTGTTTATGTTCACGGTGCCACCGGCCCTCTGTACGCGGTCAAAGACCCAGATCCACACCTTGCTCTTAAGGAACATGGTTTGGCAAACTTGCAAACAGTGCTGCGCTTACATCTAATCGTCATAAATTGTCGATATAGGTAAATCGATGATCAAATGAAATTTAAATTTGCCTAAATAATGGAAATTGAGCATATTGCAAGAATATAGTAACTTTTTCAGTAGAAACATTTTTCGTAGATTAGAAAAGTTATATTTCACTTTGACATTTAAGAAATCCAGTTATGTTTAGGCACAGAATATTTAATAGTGCTACATATAGAATGGCCACGGAATCAACCGCCTGAACCTAGTCGGCGCGCAACTCGCGCCCAATTCGCCCTTACCGTCATTTGTTTCATGCGGAGATGGAGAGTGGATCACTGGCCCGCGTACTCATTTACAAGTGTACTTACCTACAGACGTCCTCGCACGCACACAGACGGCCTCGCACGCAAACATTGACACTTCATTCGAATTGTGTTCGAAATCGTGCTTTTATAGGCCGCGTCCGCCGTGTGGTTTAGGTTCAGTTAGTATAGTTTGGACTATGTTTGGACTCTCAATAACCACTTTCATGACAGGTGCGAACAGAAGGATCATTTTCGTACAGAAAAAGTACTGCTGGAATGTCTATAGGCGGAGGTAATACTTTCCATCAGTTGGGCCGTCTGCCTGTTTGTCCGTCTAGCCTAGCTAGAACAATAAAACTAGTGGCTTGCTAGTCTACTTTTGCACAGCTTAAATAATTTTACAACATTATGAATCCTGACGAATTAAAAAAAAAACCAATCTACAAAAATTTGCTTACAAAATTTCACGAGAATCGGCAGAGACATGCGACCTGTAGAGTCGTCTATAAACATTGAAATCCGGACATACGAAGCATTTTGTCCAAATTGAAACGGAAACGCTTCCCTCCGTCGCTCAAAAAGAGACATTCTCGACAAAGTCATCGACAAACGAAACGACATCACTATTCGCACACAGCGCGACGGAACGCCGCTCGGTCTCTGTCCCTCCCACCCAGTGGCCTTAACCGCGAGATCTCACAAACTTAGTGCCGGCCGAGAGCTCGCGCGGTGCATGTGTACACGGCTTTACATTGACCCCCTTACACACTTCGCGTTTCGGACGTAAACAACATTTTTTACCGTGAAAGTGGTCACTTGGATGCGATTCATGGATTCAAGGTAAATTCACTTTAATAATATCACAATTCGATATAAGTAATTAACTGTAACAATTAATCATTTATGGGTTGGGCAAACGGGTTATTAATTTGGCATTAATTAGCGATTTTATTAACCATTTCATTTTCAGTAGTAGAGAAAAAGCACTTAATGATTAAGTTACTAAATAAGTTATATTAACTGAAATAAGCATTTAGCATCTTTCATCTTTCAACTAGTCTAGCTTAGTCCCATAGCCAAGGGGTGGGGTGCAGAGACCCCCCCGGATATTCTACTTCCTATACGAAATCTGCCCTCCCCTTACTTTCGTCCGTCCGTTGCGGCATTTTTTATATTAAAATAGTTGTAAGCTATCTTTCCAAGGATAAAATGTTCTTAAGCAAGGACACTGTGGGGTTATTTTGGGTTAATGACATAGCCAAAAGGATGTGAGACGTTAAGGAAAGAGAAAGTAAGTACGCACAGGTTGATAAGGACGAACGACCCAGTTGGACTGCGTGGGTCCTTTCATGAGAGCCGGCTCAGCCACACATGACAATATTGACCATTATAAAGACTCAAGAGGAAACTAAAAGGGAGTAAGATGAACTCATCATAAGCTATAACGAAGGCGAGCTTTCTCCAATGTAAATTGTATAGTGACGTTCGGAGACGTCAGTGATATCTTGACGTGATAACGTCTTATAAATTGATGAACGCTGCGCCCACGAAAAAACATGACGTAATAGTACCGTTGAAGCGTTACGTGACGTTATCACGCAGAAAAAGGTCACCCGGAAACCGACTTTACACTTTACACCATAATTTCTAGACACCGAACAAAAAACAAACTGATTGGGACTAAAAAGTATTTTTTTAAATCGATGTCACAGAACTCTATTTAGTATAAACGCAAGACACTGAACTGGTCTGCTGGTTCTAGAAAATCAAGTTCCACAACAAAACTATTTCAAACTTCCAAAGCTAATTTAATACTTTTTTAACATAAATTAATGCATGATTAAGTTTTGTCACGTACAAATTATCGTTGAAAAAAGTTGACCAGTACCTGTCGGTGATACCTGCCTATTATGATCAATGGAAATTATGGTGACACTATCGAAATCATCCCAATTTTTCCTTACAGAAATGAACAACTCTAAATCACTGCACTGTTTTCCATTTTAAAGAAAAACTAAAAACTGTTTAAAGTAAAACTAAAAAAATTCAAAATTAGATCATAGTCGTGTACGCTTGTTGCGCCGCCAACAACGTCATCAAAGCACTCAAAGAGCAGAACTACATAACTGAAGCAGCTCAACTGATTGAAGATGACACCGACGTGATGACGCAACGTTCGAAGATGATTTCAATAATAATAACAGTCTTGTCCGGTAACATGTTGACTGTTGAGCAACAATGTTGTGTTCCGGTATGGGAATGAGACAGCCGGTGAAATTACTGGCATAGAGGAATTCTTCTTTAGTCCTAACTCCTAACACATTTTCAATTTAAGGATTTCAATGGATCATGGGCCTCAAACACCAGTTACCATCAAACGGCCGGAGAGTTCATTTACTTACTCCGTGACATTCCTTTGAAAAAAAAAAGAAATAAACACCTAAAAGACGTATAGAAAAATGTAAATAACCTGATCCCATCGATAAGTCCCAGAAGTTAACAAAAGAAGTCAATAAAGAGCAAAATGAATCCATCGATCTAGATCTAGAAAATGCTACTTGACCGTTTCTTGAGCGCAAGATCAATACTGCTCAAATACTTTCTCGCCGTAAGAGAAGTGAGACTATTTACGCATACCAGTTACTTACTTTTGCTCGATGACTGCACACAATGTATGCTTGAGTGTAGTTGAAATGTAAACAGTAGTGATATATGCTGTCTTAGTTTACTAAGAATTGAACAATTGAAAACTGAAAACCAATTTCAAAATAATAGTAATTACAAAGAAGAAAATAGAAGTTGTTCCTATGATTACTGAAAGAGCTTTCGTTAAAACCGGTTAAATGGATGCATACAACAAACGTAATTATTTACATTTTATTACATATTTATGATCATCCATCGCACAACAAACTCATTTCGACTTTTTGTACTTTCACTTAACCGGAATGACTTCGGGAATATAGGAGGGTCACCTCACCTCACAAAGAAGGTCACTTGATGAATTTCCATTTTTGAGAGAAATTTCGATGATTCTGTGTCACATTAACATAACCATCCCACACAGATATTTAACATCTTCAGAAACAAGGCAGAGGCAGAGAAAAGTGTACCTATGGTATGGGATGTCCAGCAGACCAGTCACGATTGTTTTGACTATTAATAATGAATTGATCTTCAAAAGAAAACAGCAACACTCAAAATAAACGCCATTTTTATTTCCACTAAAGCATAGGTTTTTAAAAAGGCCTGACACGGACTTCAGACTCGTTAAGGTCGTTCAAGTTTTCTCAGAATCATCACAGGTGCACATTCCGACAAACCGGCGGATGAAAGAAAGTGGACGAAAATGAGACGGATTGATGACTTTTATGTTAAAATGCATTTATAATGTGCAATCAGGAATATTGATTTTCTTGAAAATGCTATAAAATGCTTAAAATGCTTAAAGTATTTCATCAGGACTCTAGTCCTCTCTAGTCTAGTCTCTAGTCTAGTCTTCTAGTTATTTTGCTACAGTACAGTCGACTTCAAAGATATATTTATACTTTTGGACCTGAATACAACTGAATAGGGTAAAAAAGTGTAAACATTTCTTTGACCTCGACCGTGCCTTGCCTACCAGATAATTATTTGCGTACAAAAATAACCCAGATGACACTTGGCAGTATCGATAAAAAAATAACAATTAAGTACTTAATATAATAGATAGCTAGATAGTAACCTAACGATAGATATCACCACGGCAGCGTATTTCCATATGTCCTCGTCAGCATTCTAGACTTCAGACACATCTTTGATTTACTTTACAGATCTGTTAATCCTAAATTGAATTTCGTAGATGAAGGAAGTCATATTCTTTACTTTGTACCCCCGACATAAGAGGTGATAGGCCACTAACAAACGCCGAGTTTTTATACATATATATCCACATTTCCACAAACGCCTCGTGGCTTTGGATGGTTTGAGTACGGATTGTTACAATATATTACGTTTGCTCCGTAGAAAAATTGTCAAATTTTGTGAATATAAGAACCGGTTCTAAGCTGTCACAGCTAAATGATTAGACAGGCTTTAATTAGACTCAATGATTTAATAATTATAGAATGCTCTCAAAGACTTCAATACATTGGGGATAATAATAAAACGACAATTGCCATTGTTTCATTTCTTCTAACTTTTTTATCGATTTCTTCTATTGTAGAAGGTGTTTATGGACTTCATACAGATGCAGTACCTATTGCTGCAAATAATTTTACGACTAACCGAGATTTTCTCCCAATGTGTGTCACGGGTTTACATTTATGGCTTTTATTTAGTAGGTGAAAAGAGGTATTAACACGTTGGTGCTTAAACATTATTATTTTTTACTTTTATTTATTTGCGGTTATTGAAATTATTGTCCATCAGCAGTACCTTAGTAATTCTATTGTTTCTGTGATTTCCATCCGTGCAAAAGCATTTTCGCTCTTTTTTAATAGAGTCTTGAACTCAATATTTTATTTATTTGCAAATGTTATTTGTTATTTAATAGCGTTTAAGTTTTGGTCTAGCTACCTAATGACATATTGTCTTCTCACACAGTTACCTACAGTTTTCCCTAATTTTGATAGCTGTATAATGAACATATTATACTTTGTCAAATTGAACATATTTTTTCCGCGTTTTTCTTCTGCTTTCTTGATAATACTCGTAAATGTTATCTATCTGGTGATTGTATAATAAATAAATAAATAAACAAATTAAAAAAATATATTGTCAGCCGTAAAAACTGCATAGCATTTGCTGAATAATCAAACAAAATCTATTCACTTTTCATTATTGGCTGAAACTGCGTTTCATCATCATCATCATCATCAGCCTGCATCAGTCCACTGCTGGACATAGGCCTGTCCCATTGATCACCACTTAGCTCGGTCTTCAGCTATTAGCTTCCAGTTTCTGTCACCAACTCTGCGTAAGTCATCGCTCCATCTAGCCACAAAGCGTCCTACGCTTCTTTTGCCGATTCGTGGTCTCCGCTCGAGAACTCGTCTGCTCCAGCGTTCGTCGGTCCTTAGGCAAAGGTGACCGGACCACTGCCACTTCAGCTTGCTAATTCTTTGGGCTATGTCGGTAACTTTTCTGCCGACTTACTTTGTTCCGGATTCTGCGTTTGTATCTTGTTAATCAAGATAATTCCTGACTGTAAAATACATGCTCTACACACAAATATAAGCTAAATAGTAAGTTATAAAAAAACTGCTACACAATACCGAAGCTACACATATGGCAGTTATTTTAGGAGATTAAGTATGAACCGGTCAGTGAAAGTGTGTTTACGGCCAGTGACGCATGGACAGATACTTAGATTCGGTGAAAGAAAACTAGTTAGCGGTTACGAGATTTTTGAAGTCGATTTTTTTTTTCAAAATTATGCAAACTGCTAGGTAGAAATCATATCTGCATAACGATAGTTTGTAGAATAAACGTTGCTTAACTACGCAACTATATCATTTATTAATGGTACACAGACATACTTCAATAGGTACAAATACTAGGATAATACTTGTATTTAATAATGGATCAATAAACACAAATACGTGGACGTCTTTTGGCTGAAATGATGATGATGATGATGAAACACAAATAATAATAAAAACTTAAATGTTGCGATCGGGTTGATCTCATATCAAATGATACCATAGTGATAGTTACCAAACTCTGAAACAATTTAGAATGTGGAGACAAATGTTTGTTTTAATTACTGAAGACCGATAAACTGGCAGACGAACGCATTTAAAAGAAGGACGCCAGGGGCTATTTTCAAAGTCTAGCTACTAAAGGAACAGGGAGATCCCTATTTTAAGACTTCGAATATAGCCCCTGAAGGAATTAGTCATTGCCATCCTTAGGCATTTGCAACAGTATGGTGGTGAACCATGTTGCGAGCAGGGAGGACTGGAACCCCGTCTTTAATGTCGGAAATTTTTAAGAAAAATTATAATGCAGCAGATAATTATGGTCCCGTATCACACGATATAGAAACCACAGGTATGTCCAGCGGATGCGTCGTCAATTTCACTGCGCCATGCTCTTGAAATCAAAAGTCCGATAACGATCACATTCACTCACGAATACCTCGAGGAATAACCAACGATGTGTGAAACATTGTCATTAAAGTTGTTAATTATTTTGATGGCCCAAAGCGAATCTTTTTTAATGAACATCGTAGCAGAGTTCGTTCCTAAAACCGATATTGAAACGAAAACAAAGGAACTTGTTTTTTATACAACTGAGACGGTGGCAAATAAACAAATAAAATAAAAGAACACAGCGATGGTAAAATTACATTAATGAAACAACTTATACTTACACAATATTACGCCAATACTTGTCTTAATAATTACTACTAAAATCATGCCAAAAGTAAATAAAATTGTCTTCCCCTAAGGTACACAGCACATGGCGAGTTTGTGTAACCCCATTTCCTCATCAAAGAGTAAAAAGGAGAGCAATATAAATCGTGCGACTGAATCGCTACAAAAAGTAGTCATGTGCTAAAAATCCTAATCATGATTCCAGAAATCGAAGGTTGGCTGTACGATTCAGTGAAACCATAATGTACCTAATTAGACATACTAATTTGTCCACCAAAACTATATTCAGACATGGCAGTTTATACCATTTACGGTGTATAATAAGGCACCAAATTGTTTGTGCATCGATAGGAATGAGCAGCAGAATCTGAGGCAGTGGATTCGTTCCGCTTTCCACCAACGCGTGCCTGAGATGGTCGCGTGAAGAATAGCTCACCCTGCGCGTGAGTGGGCGAAGTGGACAGGAGGCTGAATTATATTGTATATCTCATTGCGGATATAGAAGAAAAGAAAATGGGATGGATTAAAGAGCCCTTTAAACTATCCCAAAAGAAACAAGTCTCGACAAAACTATTTATTAGTGAGCAGTAAACAACAAAAAAAAAAATCAGTACACAACTTTGACTTGTTTTTTTTTTTGGTACTAAAATGTTGGATATCAAAGCCAAAATAACTCAGGTGTACTGAGATTCCGTATGACAATACTCATAGGAGGGGGGGAAAGGGTGATTCAATCAGGCAGCGTTTTAAAGGCGCTCATTACCATTTCTGCATTTTTATGCAGATAAAGAGAAAACACCTTTTGTTTTGATTGCATTTGTTACTACCATTGATGCGAATGTTTTTTGTAATATCTATATGTTGTTAGAATTCGTTATTATTAAATCAAAAGCTAATGGTAATAAGCTTCTTTAAAATAAATTATTTATTGTTATTATCAAAACGCTACGATTTGAAGAAGACCTGGCACTTGTAACCTGAGTCTTAATGCAGAGTCTGAAAGAGTCTGTCTTAACTTTTAATGAGTCTCATCGTATTCCCGATCACCAGTTAGCGCCACTGTCGTTTTAGATTAATGATGAATTTACTTGATGAACAGCTTTTGTGGTGAATTTAGAATCATCTTAATTGTCAGTATTTGAGAGAGTGAGAATGGCTACATGAACACTTTTATGTAATAAATAATTAGGAAACTTATAAATGGTTTTATACTACATACCTTTCGAGAGGACTGACTGACCTCCTTACAATATTCGGCAACCGCATATACAATGTATAATTTTAGCTATCTTATATGACTTCAACTGCCCAGTACGTTCCACTGCTTTATACAGGCCTCCTCTTATCACGCTTAGACAACACGGTAAAAATTGAGACCATAAGACGAAATGGAGCTCAAGAGTATCAACAACGTGTTCGAACTGTTGTAAGTGAAATAAAAGCCGGAAAAAACTCAAAGAAAACCCGGCTCAATCCATTAAGAGTACAAGGTAAGTGTGTCTGTTGGTCATCCGACAAACCAGTTACGGGTAATTTGCTTCCACGGACATAGGTACGAAACGCTACGCAGAAAAGAAATTCACATTAAGGATGTAGACAATTGGCAATTGAAAGAGTAACTCTGGATCAAGGGGAACGACATTCCCTTCATTAATTTCATATGATTTAGCTTAGTAATGATAAGGCATATTTAATATGGCTTATAATTACTATTACTAGGTAATACCTAGTATAATTCTTCTTAGATGTGTAAAGCGACCACCAATACTGTGCAGCTATTCTGCTTGCACTTAAAGCATTTAAAGTTCGCTCGTCTTCAAAGCTTATAATAGCCATTAAAAGATCATCAAACAAGTTTTCCTTCCAATTTCCAAAAACTTATTAACATCTGGTAGCAAATTAATCATATTTTATGTTGTCAGGGTTACCTACGTTTAACTTGAGAGAAATCGAAAGTCTTGCCAATTTTACCCCGCTTCAATTGAGTGAAGCTTGGACTGTGAACATTTCGCTTTCATAAAGCAAGTACCTTTATTTTTACTACAGTTAGGTATTTCGTCTCACATTTATTTCACCTGTAAGTTTGTGGTTGATTAAGATAATGTTGTGAACATATCGTAATCTACCAATCGTAGCTAGTCAGTAACTTTAATGAGCCGTAATTCATTGATATCTCAATATCTTACATATACTATGTAAGATATTGAGCTTACTAGCTTTTCCCCGCAACTTCGTATGCGCAGAAATATTAAAATGAAAAATCCCGTTTTTTTCCCGTTCCCGTGGGAATTTCGGGAAATACTTTCTTAGCGAATGCCTACGTCATAACATCTACCTGCATGCCAAATTTCAGTCCGATCCGTCCAGTGGTTTGGGCTGTGCGTTGATAGATCACTATGTCAGTCAGTCAGTCACCTTTGAGTTTTATATATTTAGATATACAGATAAAAGGGTAAATTTTCTGTCTCTTTCTAACTGTCTGTCTGTTCAAAACTACTGAAACGATTTAAGTGCAGTTTTCAATCGCAGATAGAGCATCATTTGAATCAAAATTAGATATCGGAAAAAAAGTAATCGGCAATTTTATAGTCCACGCAGATGAATTATATTTTTAGATATCATCCTAATTTCATTAATATTGACGAATTAAATTACAAAATTCTCCAAAGTAGGCCTCCAACAAGAAGGAGGGACGACCTGGTAAAGGTCGCGGGAATCCGTTGGAAGCAAGTTGCACAAGACCGGTCTGAGTGGCAAGCCTCGAGGAAGGCCTATGATAGTGGACGTCATGGTGATGATGAAATTACAAAACCAAAGTGTCTTTTTAGTTGCCTGATGTGTTTATTGTAAGATGCAGAAGACCACAATTGTGTAAATTTTGGAAAGGAAAGGATATCACTAGATGATGACCAAAACACTTCTTACCTTGTAGATTTTTAGCATCTATCAATTTAATTATTGATACGGTTTCAATAAAATCCCAAACATATATCAAACTATACCTATTTTTATATAGTTTCGTACTAAACCAAGATACCTTCTTCACAAAATTCTCACTCCGCAACATGATTGCATTGCCCTTAGAAACATGTTTGGCATGTGTTTGGCATGATAAGATAAAATGAAGTCAAGCCTGTAAACTGTTCTGTAAACTAGTTTTTAGTGCAAACTAGTTTACAGAACAGGATTTCATTAAGTTCATCAAACTATGTAGGTAATACATTAAATAGATGACAACGTGTATACGTTATTAAAGAGCATAAAAATCCACTTTTAACATACCTACGTGAGATAAATTTGAATTTTAAATCATTTTTCACTTTCTATTCCGTATCTGGTTTCGTTGTTTGTCGTTTGCTTGGTAAGTGATATTTAAGATATATCTGGATCTTCACTTTGCATACTTGTAATATTGAAAGATGGAATTTGATATGAAGATTTCAAATTCCGGGGAAGGACATAGGCTATTTTTCATCACGGAAAAACGCATAGGTAGTGGGGACGCTGTAAACAAATTCCACGCGGACGAAGACTATGTAGGCTATAATATTTTCTTACACAGTCTTAGTTCACACCTAACGTTTCAGTAGTTTATTAACATCAATCTTTCCATTAATATCCATCGAAAACCTGTCCGGTGTGAAACTTAGCACATTCTGGGTCGTGGAAAAATCCCCGTACTCCAAAATAGAATCTACAGTTAAGCATGCAATACATCTTGGATTGGCTTTTTTAAATTGTTTATCACTAACAAACGTAATACCTAATAGGTACGTATATATAAGACGTGTGTGTTAGTCATCAGGTAAGTCTAGTTTTCGAGTATTTGTTACATTCTTACTCATCTTAACCTCTTAGACCTAAGTTTTCTTCATGGGGTGGTCAACGGGCAAGTTAAATCCTGTAACCTTGTTAAAAGAGTCTCATTAAATGCACCACGAAATCTCCCTCGACATCCAATAACCAAGATATTTTCTAACCCATTCGCTAGGACTAATTTGGGATTGCAATCAGGAGTACAGCTCGACACAACTTAGAAGGCGCGTCTATTTTTTGCTTAATTCACGCGCCTTCTAAGTTGGGTAAACTTGTACAAATTTGCAACGAACATAATCATATCCTGAGTAAAAATCATATTTTTGACATATTTCATACCAGTCTTGCCAAAAATTGAAATTTCGTCTTATTTTAATTCAAAATTTACACATTATATTTTAATCTTGAACTAATAGGTCTCCTGTTTGTAAATTTCAAGCATAGTAATGATAAGTACCTACTTTAGTTGAATTAAATAGCAATACCGCATACAATAGTCAATCTTATGTACTCCTTAATTTTAATGTCATATACATTAGAACGCTGCAACCTATCTTATGTTTATTATGTAAATGGCATTTATATGATGTGGAATGTACTCAATAAATAAATATAATAACCGAAATGCTTTGCGTCCTTGACTCTTGTGCATACAATTGAAGGTAAAGTTTTAAGTAATAAACGATAACTTTTACTGGACCTGAAGGAAGATTTGACTCTAAATAGTTACATTTTGCATCTCCTTTTACGCATTCAGCATAGGGGATGCAAATTCATATAACGTTATTAAAAACATGAAAAATAGCTAGTCTAACCTCGATATCGAAGAATTTAATACAAGTAATGAACAATGATATTAATTTATACTGCATTAAATGGTCTTGCTGCATTAAGCTGTTTAATTGTCATTAAATTGTCACGCAAAATGTTTCAACAGATTGATGAACCTTCGATAAAAAGATATTAGTTTCTCGTATTCTAGTTCAATGACCAAACGCTTGACTCTCGCGATCAGGAGAGGACTGTGACCAGCATTGGGGCTTAGATAAAAGACTGTTCTGGTGGTAGATCTACCACTTTCATTTCATAAATCATAGCTTCAATTACATTTAATTTGACGATCATGCATTATGCATGGCTTCCCACAGTAATGATCATACACAAATTGGTTTATTAGACAGCACATGCCCATTGTTTGCTCTTGAAATTGTTTAATCCATGTAATTGTATTGTCTTTTAATATACGTTTTCCTATTGCAGAAATGTCAAGGCGACGAGGTTACAAATGGCTGAACCCATTTAATCTCAGAAGGGCTGACACCGAAGACGCGAACAATACTGATGCTCGTCCAACTTTCGAGTATTAAAATTCATAATTCGCCAAAGAATGGAATTAATGAGCCTTTACCCGGCTTCCGAAAATTGTTAGTAAATACGAAATATATAAGCGAAACGTACAATTGTTTCCGAACAGTGATGCTGTGACGATGGCGACTGCACGCCGCGATGTGTGCCCCTGCGCAGGTCAGATGTCTAATCGAAGGATAGAAATACGAAAAATATTGAAACTATCAATAGTTTTAATACTATTCGTGAATGTGAATGCAATAAATAGTAAAAACATAACAGAAGATGTCGAAACGAAACACAACGATATGGTGACAAGGATAAAGAATATCGGTAAATCATTAGGCAAATCTTTTTTTAGTGACGTGTATCAGAATGGTACGTTTAGAACTGGTAACAATTTGTGGGACGATATTTTAAACAAGTGCAGTAAAAGTCCATCAGTGAGTTGTTTGCAAAAAAACGTTTACGGTTACTTAGATGACAGTTTAAAATTTGATGGTGATGTGAATGTAGCAAGTGGTGTCTATTTTAAGAAGAACAATGTGGATGTGCATAAGTATAGTAAGGAAGCCAACATCATCTACCTCACGGGCAGCAACGATGAGGAGGAGGCGAGAGCACAGGACGAGGAGAACGAAATCAATGATGAAGAGGAACCAGGTAAGCATATTTTATTAGGGAAATTAAAGTTGTAAGGTTAGAAACCCCGGCTAGAAATTAGACTATCCAACATACCCCCTTCAACAGGAAAGAGCTGATAATACAAAAAGGCTAAACCTATTTCCTTTGAATGTTGCTAAATTCTTTAAGACCCATTAAATAATGAAAAACTAAATAAAATTCTGTTGTGGAGGTATGATAACAAGGAGAGAAACACTGATACACAATGTATACAGTACTTATACACAGATAGACGTCCAACTTAAGCTTCTGTTTTTTGCATCGGGATTTAAAACGTAGATGAGATAAGGCTTGTAAATGATAACTTTCGAATTCTTAAAGTAGTTTAAATAAAACCCAACTGACTTATACCAACGCCGCTAACTTCTGGTTAGCCTCTCACTCAATTTAAGTTGATACAACTAATTAAACCTGAGTTAAGACGGTAAACTGAGAATAGCAGTTTGTTGAAAATAAGCCAAAGTAACTATTAAATACTTGAAGATTATTTGAAGAAACTGGCAATTTTGCATCCATTGTTGAATAAATTGCTAAAGCTTTGGGTGCCTTGCGATTTAGTTGTAAAAGTTTATTTATTGCTTATTTACTAAGTAGTTTTAGCTAAGTAGTAATTTGTCACAGTAGGTCAAAGTACCGATGACGCGAGCGTGAAAACACATTTACATGTACGGACAATGAGCTATTCTTTATAACGCTTGTCACGTAAAGCTGGCACAAAGTAGGCAGCCGAGGAAATGTCAGGAACTGTCCATTTCTACACGACCTTCGTATGAAACTTTCTATGAGCATAACCATTTTGAAGCGACCCGCTTTCCTTCGAACGTCCTTGTGAGATTTTTCTTTTAGATTTCTCATCTAAGATTAATTTAGCTGCTAGGATCAACAATTTCAATAAATTTGGTAGGTTTAGATTATGAAGTTTAAACTTTTTTGTTCTAAGTAAATTATAAACGAACTAAACTTCACAAATATTCAAAGACTCTGAATAAGTCGGTTGTAAGTTAGGTGATGGAAAGCAGATGACGTTTTACTGTTAAAAATGGCATAGTAATTTAATATTTATTTATTTATTTAATTAAACTTCATTGCACATACAAAATGTATACAATTGATATGAAATGAAATTTACCTTAAAATTAAATACAATATTTTAATAGATTACTGTGATCCCCACACTAGGCTGAGCCTATCCCGTGGGAAATCAGACCATGTGAAATAACAAAATGTAATTGCATGCGGCAGAAAAACAAAATTAATGAAAACTTCTATTAACAAATGGAGAAAAGTATCTCTTCCGAAGATGTTGCAACAAAGTATATGTAAACAAACAAAAAAAAGTCTTATTTAAAGAAAAGAAAGGTGGTCAGCCAGTTGACAATAGCAAATAATAAAATTACCAAGAATTAAAAAGTGGAAAAGGGATTCAAAATGCACCCTTGTATGAGTTGTATGTAATTGTGTGTGAATGTGGTGTGTGTGTGTATGTGTAAGTGCGTTTATATCTTTGATTTGAGCATGGTATGCGCGTGTGTGTATGTTTGTGAGTATAGTGTGACTTGTGTATAAAAAGGATATTAGCTACCGTATGCGAATTATAGATTCTGATTTCTCGTCATTCAATGTAAACAAAAGTGATTGTATTTTCTTTTTAGCTTCTGAGATATTAGAAAGTTTTACGTTGCATTCATTCGCCAATGAATTGTAAATATGAGGATTCGCGGACTTAATGCTTAAAGGCATTCTCTACCAGTCAACCATAAGGCCAAACAGAAAGAAAAACGAGTAGGTGCATCAATATCAGAAAGAAACTACAGAAATACTAGGAAGATAACAAATAATTTCAAAAGAGGATAAATTTACATAAATATATTTATTCATTCGGCTCATAATTATTTACTTCGAGTATCAGGTCATAAATCTTTCCTTACCCACTGTAGCATTTTATTTGTTATTTTTTGTATATAATGCCATGGAGCATCTTCATAACTCGACCTCCTTGGTGAACTTTGATATTATGTTATTATTAATCACTATCTATCACTATTATTATTTCATTATTACCTTAACATTATTAAACTTAAACCAACCATTGCTCTATTTTTCATTTGCAATGGTTTACATAACATAATCACCTTATTTTTCTTGAATATCAGTTTGTTGAGCATTTCATCATAATCTTATTCTTTATTGTTTTGCAAATGACAAGGATAGTTAAGGTTAAAACAAAGAATATCGACATCAACAATAAAAGTGCTAACTTTAATTATCAACACACTTTCCAAACTAGTTTTACTCTCATGTTGTGAATTTAACTTATTATCTCCAAAACTTGCTAAATGCAGTCGAAAGCATTCGTGATAAGTGAAAGCGAAATGAGACTAAGAACACTATCAATCGATGGTAATCGACTCTATATCTTATCGTTAGGATTTTAGAGTCCATTTCAGTAAGTATTTATTGTATTAACGGATTCGTTTGTTGCCTTGCTTGTTTTAGTTTTGTTTGTGTTCCACCTAGCTCTTGTCTCAAGGGGCAAGGGTTCATTTTATAATCTAATTCATTGCATGGTTCTTAGTTTTCATTCATACTTTTGGCTCCAAACATGTAACCGTATTGAGTTGTAAAATGTGTTGAAAAAAATCTTATGAATATTTTGCTAAGGTTCACGATGATGTAAGATAATACACAATTATTACCTAATATTAGTATTCTATTCTGTGTCCATAATTGATTGAATTAAATTAATCGTATTAATTTCAAGTCGAATTCTAAAAATTGGCCAAATTTTAGGTTGTCAACAGAATAAATAGAGAAACATAATATCTTTCATGGTTTTTTATCGTAAGCGTAGTTTGGGCGCCAGTCTTCGTAATGGACTTTTAAGGTGAGTCATAATAATTCTTTGACAACCATTATTATCCATATATATATGTATAACTAATAATTATTCGACACCATTAACGACAATATCCATTAAGGACTATAGTCCCCACGCGGGCCCAGCGCGGATTGGGGATTTCACACACATCTTTGAATTGCTTCGCAGATGCGTGCAGGTTTCCTCACGATGTTTTCCTTCACCGAAAAGCTCAGTGGTAAATTCAAATTGAATAAGACTAAGACTGTGGAGTCTGATAGTAAGTATCTAGTAAATTTGTGTAAAATATTACCAAGATATTGGTCAGGTTTGACGACAGGTTTGGCTCGTTGGTAGTGACCCTGCCCACTGTTCCGACCGTCGCGGGTTCGAACCCCGCTCGGGGCAAACCTTAGTGTGATGAACACGAATGTTTGTACTCGAGTCATTGATGTTTAGTATTTATATATGTCGGAGAGTCGCGTGGGGCCGCGCGACATCATCATAGCAGGCTAGTGGAACTAGGCACGAGCGTCTGTGCGGTATCATCTGATGGATAGGTACTTGTCCTCTTTACCGCACTGTGGGCGTCTCACGTAGTCAGGAGCGTAACTGAGCAGACTTGTAGGAGGCACGAGGTAGTACTGCAGCTTCAATAAAACGTTACACGTTGGTCTTATTCCTTTTATTCACCTTCGCTTATGTACAGTACGTAGAACGTTACACAATACAGACTTGATCACCGTTATTGCGATATTAGGCTAACGTCCGATCGCTACGCGAGTTAGTAACAGAATGAAGCAAGTGACAGCTTTGACAGGTAGGCTGACAGCTCGACTCGACTGATCTGAATAGACTGATCCCACTACGCAGTGAGCGTCTCTTTTATAGCCTTGACGTTTAAAGGAATTTACGTCACAGAAGGTGACCCGACCACGCTGGGAAATGCTTTATGCATACCACCTGCCATTGTGGTTATGTGGGACTCGCCGATTATTCGGAATACCCACTAAAACCCAGCGTTGCTTAAATCTAATTAATTTAAATTAGATATTTCGTTCTTCTTTCTCCGACTCTGCGACACGGCCATTCTGACTTCTCACACGTCCTCGTGGGAGGCAACATCTGAAATAGGTAAAAAGTCCCACGGGAGTAAAACGTTCGCTCGGCTATCCTGACCAACAAGTAAGGATTGGTCAACCAAAGTTAATTTAGTTTAAACTGGGTTTTGTTTGGTAGAGCCACGTGTAGAGCACAACACATAATAAAGGAAAAGTTTTTGTAAAGTCAGATAGGATTTAAAATTTGTATTTACCAAAGAACTCACTAGATTATTTCGCAAATTACCTTATGTAAAGTTTAATCAAAATTTCCATAAAAATCAAAAATCATTCAACTACGGAAGTCATTGTATCTGTTGGTCTATTTACTTTGATCAATTCAAATCTGTACTGTCCGTGCAGTCTACAACTATTGTCAACCGGACTAAAGCAACCCTATAGTGCTCACTTTAGCACTCTGAAACTATTGTCAAACGGATAATAGCATCCCTATAGTGCTCATCTTGGCACTCTGCAACTATTGTCAAACGGATAATAGTATACCTATAGTGCTCACTTTAGCACTGCAACTATTGTCAAACGGACAACACCAACCCCATAGTGCTCACTTTAGCACTCTGCAACTATTGTCAAACGGACAATAGCAACACCATAGTGATCACTTTATCACTCTGCAACTATTGTCAAACGGACAATAGCAACCCCATAGTGCTCACCTTAGCACTCTGCAACTATTGTCAAACGGACAATAGCAACCCCATAGTGCTCACTTTAGCACTCTACAACTATTGTCAAACGGACAATAGCAACGACACGAATTCTAAGAGAATAGAAAACTAAAATAGCGCATTACAGTTATAGTCACAGATTAAGAGAAAAGATAACCTCCAAAAGAAATATTTACTACCGGAAATATCATAACATAGTTTTTAGTTTTATTTTTATTGTGCCAAGTGCCCCTATGTGGCCAATTTGCTGAATAAATGATTGAATTGTAAGTATTTTAGTTTCTGTCGAAATAAATGTACCCTTTTTACATCAATTACAATCATTCACTTCCATTCTACATTTGGGTCCAATTATGACTCTATTGACTCTACATATTGACTCTACATATTGACTCTACATATTGACTCTACATATTGACTCTACATATTGACTCTACATATTGACTCTACATATTGACTCTACCTATTGACTCTACCTATTGACTCTACCTATTGACTCTACATATTGACTCTACATATTGACTCTACATATTCACTCTACATATTCACTCTACATATTGACTCTACATATTGACTCTACATATTGACTCTACATATTGACTCTACATATTGACTCTACATATTGACTCTACATATTGACTCTACATATTGACTCTACATATTGACTCTATATATTGACTCTACATATTGACTCTACATATTGACTCTACATATTGACTCTACATATTGACTCTACATATTGACTCTACATATTGACTCTACATATTGACTCTACATATTGACTCTACATATTGACTCTACATATTGACTCTACATATTGACTCTACATATTGACTCTACATATTGACTCTACATATTGACTCTACATATTGACTCTACATATTGACTCTACATATTGACTCTACATATTGACTCTACATATTGACTCTACATATTGACTCTACATATTGACTCTACATATTGACTCTACATATTGACTCTACATATTGACTCTACATATGACTCTACATACGACTATATGTCACTACATATCTCTCTACACATGTCTCCACATAATGTTTCTACATACGCTTCCGCATACACCTCCACACAATGTCCCAACATGAGTCTCTAGACTATACATAAGGCTCTCTCCGTAAATACTACATAAGGCTTCCCATAAGACTACATAAGGTCTCATATAAAGCCGCACACAAGGTCCGACATAAGGCTCTACATAAGAGTACTACTATGACTTTACATAGAGTATTCATTAATTTGCAATTTAGTTTATCGTAATCGGGCAAGCCAAGCAAACCCACTTAAGTGTCGGTATACAGAAAAATACCCATAATTGATCATATAAATGGTCTTAAAGCGAATGTTCTTTCTTTAGTGAGTCTAACAAACAACAGTAACACGTACAACACAGTGGACTACGTATCGCTATCTTTCATTACGGGAATTGTCAATACCAAATTTCAATAAACTTTTGTACACTTACTACGATAAGATAAACAACGGATAGATTCACTATTAATTGTGTTTACTTATGCACACTATGTGCACTTTATAGACCAGTCTGTTTACTTGAAACATAAATTACTGATCATACAACAACTCGATAGTATTTACAGTTAATAACAACAATGATTGGAATTATTTCTTCATTTCACCAATGAGAGAACACTCAGCCAAACAAAATGAAAGTTGCTCACCGGATAGTATAGCACACCCAAGACAGGTTGCACAGCACAAACATCAACCCACTTGCAGCGGCTGGACCAATGCTCAGCCCGTGGTGCCCAATAGCACCGTTCAAACCAACCGGCCTTAGCAAAATGGTCAGGCAGCGAGGCGTCATATACCCGCTACTACCTCAGTAGCAGAAGCTGATAACGTCTTTTTGCCATCTGAAACACACCAACACAAGCTGAGGTATCGATGCACTACATTATTAAAAAACGGTCGAGTAAAATGATTTTAGTACGCGTAGGTACATAGTCAAAATATCAATTGTCATGATTATTTTCTGTTTAAAATTAAACTTTATTGAGAGGCTCATCTCAAACTATTGAGTGCACACGCACTGAACAACTTCACGAGGCAAGAATGTGGACTAATATTTTTATGATAATAAATGTTCAAAGTTAAGATTAAGCCGTATGACCCGAGCCGTGTACGCCTACGTTAAGCAAGTAAATTCCAATCAATCATAATGATTACAACGAAGCCCATGTACTACCAGCAACAACGAATGTGGAATCACTTTGTTGCAATAACGTCATACTAGTAATAGAATAAAATGAAAACAACCCACCGAATAATCCACCGACTCGTTCACACCACATCAAATGCACATGCAGCTTTGCATTATTTAACATCGGTCTGAAGATTCCAATGGCAATGGAAAGTTGGCAATCACTGTGCGCAACCTCACAGTACAGCATAAGTACATTTTACGAATATTTCAAATCGACGCTGACTTTGTTCGACCGCGCTGACACGACTGGCGGGAATGACGTGCATCAGTGAGCGCACGATTTCACTTAATATTTCATAATACCCACAAATGATGTGTTATTTTTTCAATTGTTCTAAAATACATTCCCAATGTGTAAAATAATGAATTTCACTTGATGTGTAGCATATTTGTAAGGGTTTTACGAATACCCTCAAATCGCAACATTTTTCAAACAGATCAAAAATAATGATTTTCATGTAACGGGCATGAACTGGTAATATTTGCTCTTGCACTTCCAACCCCGCGTTCACGAACCCACCTTCGATCTTATTTTAAGCTTCTTTTGGAACAAATAACATTCACTGTAGTAAATAGCAACGCATCATAATCTTCATCTTCGTTCTAATCTCCGCTGGCAGACTTGGAAATATAATCCACATCTATTTTTTTTAGCTCAGCAATGCCTTTAATGCCTCAATGTTTCGTTCTAATCTTATCCCACTTCTGATGTCGGAGAGTCGCGTGGGGCCGCGCGACATCATCATAGCAGGCTAGTGGAACTAGGCACGAGCGTCTGTGCGGTATCATCTGATGGATAGGTACTTGTCCTCTTTACCGCACTGTGGGCGTCTCACGTAGTCAGGAGCGTAACTGAGCAGACTTGTAGGAGGCACGAGGTAGTACTGCAGCTTCAATAAAACGTTACACGTTGGTCTTATTCCTTTTATTCACCTTCGCTTATGTACAGTACGTAGAACGTTACACAATACAGACTTGATCACCGTTATTGCGATATTAGGCTAACGTCCGATCGCTACGCGAGTTAGTAACAGAATGAAGCAAGTGACAGCTTTGACAGGTAGGCTGACAGCTCGACTCGACTGATCTGAATAGACTGATCCCACTACGCAGTGAGCGTCTCTTTTATAGCCTTGACGTTTAAAGGAATTTACGTCACAGAAGGTGACCCGACCACGCTGGGAAATGCTTTATGCATACCACCTGCCATTGTGGTTATGTGGGACTCGCCGATTATTCGGAATACCCACTAAAACCCAGCGTTGCTTAAATCTAATTAATTTAAATTAGATATTTCGTTCTTCTTTCTCCGACTCTGCGACATATATGTATGTATTTCTCTATATAAGTAATTATATCGTTGTCTAGCACCTATAGTACAAGCTTTGCTTAGTTTGGGGCTAAGTCAAATTGTGTGGAACTGAATTGTTCTAAGATATTTATTTATTTTTATTTATTTATTTAGGTCCAGGCATAGTTTGGACATGGACAAGTAGGCAAAGTTAAGACATTTATGGTAGTAGTAAATACTACTATTTGACTTTAAACGTAATTCAAGAAATAAAAGATGCAGATATATATAAATGATATATCTGCCATCATTATGGACTACGAGTATATGGACCTTTGCAATATGATAAGGTTTGTTTCAACACGATTTACAATTCGATATTGTCACATGAGTAAAAAAGTTACAACCTGAAGTAAAAATGTGTCAAGTGACAAATCACACGCAAATGTTATTGTTCTCTTCGATTTTATTGTTATTTATGTTATGTCGTGTGTTTTGTACCGAATAAATGTTTCTTCTTCTTCTTTCTTCTTCAAGTCATATTTTCATCCTATTTTAAATTTTCGTTCTGTTCGTTTGCCAAGCAGAATGGAATCAAAGTCTAGGAATTGTGAGACACGCTTTTATTAGGTCGACCTGTATGTAACTATGTAATGGAATCTTGCAAGTTAAATTTGACCCACTTTCCGATTTCCGATTGAGCTGAAATTTTGCACGAATATGTCGCGACATATGCGTGCAAAGTGACAATGCAATTTTATGATGATGTGGAACTGATCTGATGATGGAGCTGGAAGGTGGCCATAGGAACTCCGTAATAAAACTACATAAACGCATCCAATTTGGGCTCGTTTGATTCGTCTTGAAGGGTAGATGAAGGATTTACATAGATAAGTACTGTCAATAAAAGCAAAAACTTATTAATTAATTGGGCGAGTCCTGGTTACGAGTAACTATAACAATTTTTATGAATATTGAATTTACTTACTCTCTTTTTTACCTTTTAAACACTGTATTAAACTACTCGGTGTCATGTCTTGTCAGAAGCAAACATCCTACGTCCTTCTTCTGGGTAGGTAAAGGTCTTCGTTCATCCCTTGGGAGTCGAGGCTTGTATTAATTCTCATTTCCGGTGGTATGACATGATGCAAAGTCCATCCGTATGGCTACCGCCATACTACCTGCTATACTGCCAATCGTTTCCTGGTACCTAAAGGGATAAGAGAGCCGGTTAAATCATCAGCGTTAGGCATTCAATCTTAGACCTCGGGGTTGGCAATGCATGCTCGAACTTATGGATTCCTTGTATTGACACACAGATAGCCTAGTGTGTGCTCATTTGCCTAAACCAGAACCCAGGATGTTTGTATCCAGAACTCCAATAGCTGTAGATCTATAACTATTTCAAAACCACCTCTGCTCTTCGGCGTGTCCACAGGTATAGTAAGTCATTCTAATCAATGACTTTAAAACTACCACTACAGCCTATTTGCGTCCCACTGCTGGGCACAGGCCTCCTCTCATCACGAGAGGGTTTAAAAGATTTGATTAAATTATCATCTTCATATCTTTCTTATTTCACTGTCAGTATAATCTCTACATCTTACAACTACAAAAAAGTTAAACTTAACCATCTCCATAGTTAAAGTTAGCAATGTTCTAACTCGCTGTCATTCTGCTAACCGCATCGTTCCGCGAGAAATAGCGACCACAAACCACAAACCTTGCTGTTAACCTATATAATCATCAGCTTCCAATCTGTTATTTCTGCCTACTCAACCTCACTCCATCTGTTTTATGATGATTTGTGAATGTACCTGTACAACATCGTGGTTTTTATAAAAGTCTATGCCCGGGATTTGGTTAAGTGTATATATGCTACTTTGAAACGTAAGACGAAAGTATTTTGTACTGACAAATAGGATGGGGTTAGGAAGAATCGTATTTTGTGGTGTTAACAGCTGTATATATTTTTTTAATTACACCTCGGAGACTATATGCCATTGAACTATAATAAGTAAGGATTCACAATCAGCCGGAGAAAAATGGCCCCGTCAAAACGGGTGCCCGAACAGCTTCGTTTGGCCTTCGTTATAAAGAGGCGTTATTAGCATATTGGTACGTATTTTCTAATTTTGCTCCATATATTTTGACAAATTCTGTTAGGCACTGTTCGTTCATATGTTATTACTTATTATAGGTCAATGATATAGCCACAAAATCAGAAGCGTGAACGCCATAAAGGGTTATTGCGTTGCTTTTGCTCTGATGAGCAGTATGATTGAATCTGATAAGCTTGTTTCTTAGAATAATAAAATGCAGGAGGAATGGTGTCGCTAAGACAGAATGTTTAAACAGGCTTGCTTGGCTGGTTCCAAGACCAATGGAGACTATCGCGTGTGGATTTGCCACTAGAGGCGCTAGTGTCGCGTGAGGTCCAATAACATTCAGTTTTCACTGGTTTTGGCGGGCTTCGTGATATAAATCATAATTTCTTTAATTTACCTGTTGAAATGTTATCTCCTTCGTGAAATTATAGCAAATATGGATTATTTGGCTATGAATGTAAACGCTTTGAAAAAAAATTCTTTTTTTCCGAACAAAACGGAACTGCACAACGTTGCGGCATAGCTGCTCGATATGATGATAGTTATTTATAATTAATAAACTTAATGAGATTCAAGATTGAAAACTTTGTTTCGGCGCCGATCTTATAAAGTCGCCTTTGACAGCTATACCTCTGGACCTTAGTCAACAGTGGCGCCAACTGGTGAGCAAAGAAACGATAGTCCCCATTACATATCACCGTTCAACATCACTTGATTAGCATACTGAGGATGAAATATACATCCTATGCTTATCCATACTTAATATTATAAACGCGAAAGTAACTCTGTCTGTCTGTATGTTACCTCTTCACGCTTCAAGCGCTGGACCGATTGAGATGAAATTTGGCATGGATATAGTTGGGGTCCCGGAAAAGGACATAGGCTACTTTTTATCCCGGAAAAACGCATAGTTGCCGCGGGAACGCGATAACCGAATTCCACGCGGGGGAAGTCGCGGGTAGAAGAAGTAGATATTATAAATGCGAAAGTAACTCTATCTCGACCGTTACCTACCCACTGTATGCTTATAGATGAAATTTCGTATTTCTGGAAAGGACCTTATTTTCCCGCAAATCATTCTTTAATTGGAATGGGAGTTTAGTATGAAATTCTTCGCGGACAAATTTGCGAGCAAAAGAGCAAATGAGCGAGTAGAAATAGAATAGAAAGAGATTAATATACTACTAGAAAAGAAAAAAGAAAAATACGATTTATTGCCACACAAAAAAAAACACTTTAAAATAAAATAAAAATAAAAGTAAATACATATAGAAATACAAAGTTACAATAGTGGCAATAGGCTCAGGCCTCAGCATTTGCTGTGAGAACGCAGTCTGCACAGCGCTGGTTTTCAGCCTGCACCCTCTCTCTGCTAGTTGTAAAATTAAGTATTAAAGTACAGCGAGGAAGTACTTATCGTTACGCTACTCACATTGTTAAAAAAAAAAACAGAAAAAAAATGTACATGATAAGAACAGATTGAGAATAAATTACTTGGCAGAAATCGGCAAAGCATAACAGAGGAGCATAAGTGGGTTGGGCAGGTTGGGCCCAGAATGTCCTGACTACCATGACTACCATATGAATAACACTACTACTACTAGCGTCCCATATTTCCGTCCAACGCTGGGAACAAGCCTCCTCTCATCACGAGAGGGTTTGGGCTATAGTCCCCACGCGGACCCAGTGCGGATTAGGAACTTCACTTCACACACATCTTTGAATTACTTCGCATATGCGTGCAGATTTCCTCACGATGCTTTCCTTCACCGAAAAGCTCAGTGGTAAATTAAAATTGAATAATGAACTTAGAGGTGCGAGCCGGAATCGAACCCCGCCCTCCCCCCCCCCGACCCTCTGCATGAGATATAATTTTGACGACGTGTGACCGAGTATTTTTGTAAGTAGGTATCGGTTTGTCTGTCTGTGGATTCGTGGCTTCGCAACGGATACCTGATTTTGATTTGATAGTTTTTTTTGCTTGATAGGTAAGTTAAGAGCTTGACTGATATTGAAAAAAAAACAGTTCTGCGGTTTGAAAATTATCGCCTAGTTAGTCCCTCTGCACCTATGTGATTTCCCCAAAGAAAGTACCAAAGATCACAGAATGAATGATGTTAACAACGTATTATGTGTACCTACCTGATAATGGGTGTGATGTAAAAGTAGAAACGTAACTCGTCCAATGGAATCTAGGACGTGTAAACACGGAAGAAAGTATCGATAACAATGCAGGAGAAATGGGAGGAAATGAAAATAAAGTCGCTATTGATTACACATCTTTGAAATAAAGTTAAAGATTCCCATTGGGTGTTAAGCGCTGGGGAAATGTCTAATTACAGTTTTGATCAATCATTAGCTACTTTATGATGCACGACTTTGCTCGGTGTACGAATGAGAAAAATAAGAACCAAATTATTCACGTTTACATTATCATCATACTTTTTTTTTCCAAAAAAGTTTGAGATTTTATCACAGTTTGCATATACCTAAAAGTATTCACATAAAGATAAATGTTAGTTTGAAACAAGAAAACTAATCAATGACTGTTATATTTCCAGAAAATCCATTCGAAGAAGTCACAGACGCTCTGTACGATAAAGGAGTAAAGTTCCTTGTGACGCATGACATGAAGCTTACGCTGCCAGATATGTTCTTCAACGGAGCCACTTTGAAGGTGTCTCCTCGAGCCTTGACGAAGACTGGAGCGCTGGTACACATCGACTTGGAGCCGAGAGAGAGCCAGGGAGTAGGCAGGATATTTTTAAATAAAATAAGTAAGTGCATTTTTCTTTCTTATAGTCTGCAGCTAATGATCAGTGTAGTGGACGTCTTTTAGCTGACATGATGATGATCAATAAAATAAAATGAAGATAAGCTGATGATACATCCAACGATACAACAGCATATTTAAGTCCCACAGCCTTTAAGAGAGGTGTAAGGTACATTTTAAAGCCAGTTACTTTTTATGTACAATGACTTTTTTGATAATACGAATGTATAGAGTTAAAATTGGCAAAAAAATACATTTTATTAAAATTCAAAATCAAATTCAATCATTTATTCAGCAAATCGGCTACATACGGGCATTTTTATATGTCAGAAAATAAAATGAACCTACCAGCGCTTGCTAGCCCTTTGCTGTCTCCAAGATAACTAGCGCTGCAGCAGTTTATGAAAATAATAACGTGGCAAAGATCGTTGACACGAAAACTTGTTACGTGAAAGTGTTTCTTTTAAACAGTAATCAATGTCACAATTATTTCAGAAAAACACATAAAGAAGAAGCTGATAACGGCGGCAATAGCGATCGTGTTGGTGATAAAGCTTATCGCATTGAAGTTGATATTCGTTTTGCCTGTGATATTGGGGGTGACGACGGCGAAGAAGATATTATTGAAAGTGCTTTTATTCCTGTTCCCGGCGCTGAGCCATATCTTCAAGCTGTGCTCGTGGTACCACAATAACTACCATACTGCGAAGTACCACCATCATCATCATTTGATTTCACATCATCACAAGGCAAGTACTCTTTGAATCTCTCTGGTCTTGCTTTTAATATTTTTTTGAATTTTCAGGAGTTCAAGACTAGATTTAAAGGTGATGTCATCTACATAGAGAAAGACGAGGTTTAAATGAATACTAACTAGAGTCTAGAGGCATCTGCGAAGTAATTCAAAAATGTGTGTGAAGTCCCCAATCCATGCTGGGCCGGCGGGGACTATAGCCCAAACCCTCTCGTGGTGAGAAGTCCAGCAGTTTTAATTAATACCTAGGTATTAATTAAAACCTCTGACCAATCTGGCTCATTTTATAATGGGCTAGTGAGTATAAGGATGCTGATAAGAATCTGTCTAGGGGCAAATTTTGTGTGATAAACAAGGTGTATTAAACGCTTTAGTATTTATAATACCAGTTCTCTTTACTACAATGGTACTGCAAACATTGTGTAGTTTACATAGACCATAGGTTCAAAAAACTCGAAATTTCCATCGTCTTTTAACACCTTTGTATTTCTGTCTCCTCTATTGTTTAGGTATCCTATTTAGACGACATCAAATGAAATTTTATATCCATATTTAGCTAGACAACTTTACCACTTTCAATTTATGAATACCTACCTATACCTACTCATTATCCATTATTTAAACGTAAGTTACTTATTAAATTCATGTATTCCAGCCAGCACATGGTCCCATCTACGGCCCACCCCACGGCCCTCACGGCTCGACCATTGTGGTCAGGCCTCACGCCGCTGGTCCACCGAACTCGCACGACCTCCACAACGAACATGGACCTCCGGCGTTCGACCACTATCCTCAGGATTGGGAGCTATCGGGACCTGGTCTTGGAAGCGAGTAAGTTACTTGAAAACTTTTTTGATCAAATGAGTGAAGTCCGCTATCGCCACTGGGTCAGAATGAGGACTATGAGCATAAACCCTTTCATGATGAGTGGAAGCGTATGCCAAGCATTGGAACGTAAATAGGATGTACTGGTGGTGAAGACAACCACCTATTCTAATCAGAATAGTATAAAGGATATTGACTGCAAACGGAGCAGAAGGTAAATTTAAGCTCGCCTTTGTACATTTGTCTCTTTTCTGTTTTGTGTTTTTGTACTACTGTGTTTTTGTACAATAAAGTGTTACCTACTTACTTAAATTGTTAACGTCACTTGGTTTTGCATGTTGACTCAAAGTACCTGTAATTTTTGTTCTTAACAGAATGAATTAGCTGAATCATATGGTTCAATTTCGTAAAGAACAAAAATGATAATTGAAATTGTCATCTAAGCCAAGCGGCATTCACAATTTTTACTTACCTGCTGTTCATCTTGAGTATCCAATTAATTGTTGCTACCAGAAAAGATATTCTTCTTCTTCTATTTAAGAGCCGTGCTCTTGTCGGTGGAGTAACCGCCATGTCTTTCGATCCTGTGCCTGTCTTTTTAGGTCGTAATAAGACGGGACATTTGCTCTTTCCTTCAGCTGGTCAAAGAAGTTAAGCGTGGTCTACCTCCTCCCCTTCTTCCTTAGAAAAGATATTAGCTAAGCGTAAATTTATTAAATATTTGTCATTATTTTCAGATACATAGCCGCAGATATACATCGTAACGCAATCGCAAATTTCAAGCCAAATTCTAACGACTTGAATGACATAAAGAATTGGGGTCTGGCATTGCCTCCAGGTAAATATTTTGATAATGATCTTTAACCTACAATAAAATCCTTCTCCTCCGAATTGCTTGATGAAGTGCGCTAACTCGTGTCTATTATCGTCTAATGTCTATTATATATGGTACTCCCAATTCATATGTCTTTGCTCTAAACTTTTACTAAAACATTTCAGGCTCATCATCGAACGTAGGTGAATACGCCGCTAGCAACCCAGCTCCAAATATAGCTTCCTTACCAAACGGGCAAAGGATAGCACTTAGCAATGCTGGAAGGTAACTATTTTTTTAATTTCATGTCATCAGACCTTATCTGTCCACGCTTGGACCGCGTACATAACCGATGAGGGCCACCGAATTCCTGTTGCCGCACTATCGTGTGAGGTGTCGGTTGTCAATGTCAAAGATTGTCTTTACATACAATAGTGTCAATGTCACTGTAACGTTTGACGTTTCGGAGAACTCAGTGTTGCTCAGTGTTGAAAAGCAGTGGTTTGACCTACCGCCTCTCATGCAGAGGGTCGCGGGTTCAAATCCGGCTCGCACCTCTGAAATTATTATGTGCGAAATTCAATTTGAATTTAGGTACCACTGAGCTTTTCGGTGAAGGACAACATCGTGAGGAAACCTGCACGCATCTGCGAAGTAAATTCAAGGATGTGTGTGAAGTCCCCAATCCGCACTGGGCCCGCGTGGGGACTATAGCCCAACCCTCTCGTGATGAGAGGAGGTCTGTGCCCAGCAGTGGGCCGTAAATAGGCTGTTGTAGTAGTAGTAGTGTTGCCAATTTAGCGTATAATATGTTATATGGCCCATAATGTGGTAAATTGGCAATACCTGCACTTCACGCGGTTCAAGTGGCTTTCGCGGCGAATCCGGCGAATATCTATTCTTCGTTGTGCGTAACCAATTGAGACCGAAATAGTTTACGACTGGTTCGAACCTCAGATGTTTCGTAGGAGAGCGGACCAAATCCACTGCTGGACGCAAACATCTCCCGTATTGCACTTAAATCTAACCGTCATCGGAATTTTCAGCTATTTCGTTTATTTATCTCGTAACAAAGGTTATTGCCAATTTTGTTTGAAAAACTATGAAGGAATGTTCCTAGATTTTAGTCACCTTTGCAGGTATTATCACAGACCTTTAATTAAAGCTCTGCATTGAACATTTGTATACCTAATTCGTAATTCTTTCCATTCCAGACCTATGGGACCTCCAAACGCGTATCGAAATAAGAAAGTAACTCATAGAGATCCGTTGCAGGCGGAAAAAGAAGCGCTGGTAAGCTATACCCATTACAATGCATGAAGAGTTTCCATTAAAATATTGCAAGTATTAGAGTCTAATCACGCAAAAAAGTTAACAAAGCATTTAGGTATTTTATTATCAGGATCATCGTCATCATCATCATCAGCATCTTCTTTAAAAGTTCTTTATCATCATAATTATCGCCATAACTCTTTTTCTGGTACAAGCTTTCTTTAAATGAAAAATTTAAGACAATTTAAGAAAATTTTATTATTGTATTTTTACCTGCGTCATCAACAAAATTTCGGATGAGTTTTTATCATCGCATCGATGATGAATGGCCTGGCTTGGACCTTAATCACACATGTACAGTGTCATTTATGGGTAAGAGTCTAACAGAGTGAAACAATAAAAGCGTGTGTAGGCATATTGAGCACTTTCACTGTTTAGTCCTTTATCCGCTCACTGCATAGTTGCACACTGTACCTATATTTTTATTGGATATGAATTTGATTCGAAACTTTACGTCAAAACATTTCTTAAATCGGCAAACATCCTTGAAGATTCGAGCGGCGGCTTTGGCTGCGCGCGCGCCGCCGTCGCCGGTTCGCGACGAGCTCCTCCGCGTGTCCGCAGCCAAACTGAACGAGAACAACCGGGTCAAGACCGAGACGGAGCTGGTGCGGCAGCAGCAGCAGATCCTGGCTGCACATGACCCGGTTAGTAGAGCACTTCAGTCCCGATCATAGAAAAAAATCAGTCAATTTGAATTTACTACTGAGCTTTTCGGTGAAGGAAAACATCGTGAGGAAACCTGCACGCATCTGCGAAGCAATTCAAAGATGTGTGTCCCCAAAAAAGAAGTCCTCAATCCGCACTGGGCCCGCGTGGGAACTATAGCCCAAACCCTCTCGTGATGAGAGGAGGCCTGTGACCAGCAGTGGGACGCAAATAGGCTGTAGTAGTAGTAGTAGTAGTACCGACATACAAATTAGCGTAGGTACGCCCAAAGTAAGTTCAAATGCGATAATAGATGTCACTGCCTAGGTAGCCTGTATAAAACTTTGATGCTCCCCCTGGATACTACTCACTTACAGGGGCTCTATTTGAAGTGTTACATAGGGAAAGGGAGATTCCAAATCCCTGCGATCACGTGTCGCGGCGCACTTTAAGCAGCTAGATTTAAAGTTCAACTTGAGCGCGCCGTGACGTGTAGCGCAGGGATTGGAAATCTCCCTTAACACTTCGAATAGAGCCCCAGAGACATACTGTAAGGAGTGTAAGGAGATTGTTTCTATAAATTACCTGCCAACACTGCTGTTTGACCATACAACCTACATGGATAACATAACGTACAGTGTGTACAAATGGCGAACCAGCATTGAACGTCATTCGGCCGACATTAAATTTAGATAATTTTTCACAATAATATACTCCTTAGTTGTACCTTCATCTATACGCCGTATCTCTTAACGCAAAATCCCATCTACCAGGAAACCATAACAGCTGAAAGGTTCTACGGTCAGCTGTTGGAGAAAGTAGACCACGTCCTCAGCCCGATGGGCGCCGCAGACCCTGGCTGCAAGGAGAGAGCCGTCTGCGCACTCTACAGAGATCCATTCAAGCACACGCCGTACAGCAATCTTGTCTCCAATGAACTTAGCAAGTATGTTACGAATTTACTTTACTTTATTTAGAAGTACCTTAGTTAAAAATTAAGTTAAACTTGAATTATTAAATTTATACGCTATTTGTAGTTTATTTTTAATTTTTTAACTTGTTCTTTTCTGAATAAACTCCATAGTTACACTGTTGGACCTTAATAATTCATAATAATCTTAATACAATTCTTCATCATCATCATCATCATCACAATACAATTCTTGGTACAAATCGGTTACGATCATGTTTTCTCTTCGATCACAAATGCAGCCTTAAATACCAACTTGAAATATGTGGATGTTTTAGTTATTTTTTTATTCCACAGGGATTCCAATGAGCTGGTGCACCCTGCTGACAGCAAACTGGCCCTGAGGTACTACAGATACGTCCAAGCAGCCCGCGACGGCCAGGAGCAAAAGGACTGCTCCATCATCTACCCCGATTGCCATATCGATTATAGCAAGAAATAGGACTCGACAATGATAATGTATAACCAAACATGCTTAGGGTAGCCTATACGTATAACGGTAATACGCAGGGCTCCCTAACAGCTTCGGCCGACCAGTGACATCGCTAGTTGGACCTATATTGAGTAGTTGCCAAAGCTTGCAGCGGCAAACGTCACCACCTCGCGATACTTTCGAGGACAAAATTACCTACCATAGTAAAAAGTTTTTAAAACCTTCTTTAATAGTTAAAATATGTTTTGAATTTTACTACCACCATCAGATTTGAACATAATTTACTTATGTAAAATGACGTTTTTGTTTTCATGGATCGATGATGTTTGTTTGACTTGGCAGGGGAAATTAACATCGCGTTTTTTGAAGTCCATATTTGTTATAATTTTATTATATTGTAAATAGTTTTTTTTTTAATTAATTTATAGCTTCTTGTTTTGTTTTTACGGATTATACTTATTATAATCGGAATACTCCATCGGTGAACGATTTTTCTGCGTTATAAGCCTATAACTTTATTATTAATTGTGAATCTAAAAATAAGATTCTGCAGAGTTTGTAGAGCAAATGACTTTTGTATAATTTATTTTATTTTATTACCTACTATTGCATTTATTTGTCTTAAGATTTACCTTAGAGAACCGTAGCAAGAATAATATTATAAATTTTAATATTCTTTATTTACAGCTACGTCCAAAACCCTAGCGTTAGTAGCAAATTATTTATTCAGTAAACCATTAATGTAATCAGTAAAAACTTGCTTTGATTAAATTCATGTTTCAGATTAAATATTTAAACTTTCATTATAAAATATGTGGTTTTGTTGGTTTTGATCAACGATTTAGTTCCTTTTACAGAAGCAGTGGTTTCTCAAATACACTCAACAGCAATGAAAACGGGTCGCTTTGTATGTTAGACCCAATACAAAGTGACCCGTTTTCATTACTGTTGAGTGTATTAAGGATGAAAAGCAGAAACCACATTCAGGTCCTACCACTGGCAATTCATACCTCATTTTACTAGAGGCAGTCATTATCCATTCTCATAGCCCATGATCATTGATCTATTATAAGTAAGGATTCACAATCAGCCGGAGAAAAATGGCTCGTCAAAACGGCCACCCGTTTGGCGCTCAGTAAATTTGACACTTAAATCTTATAGTGTTAGGTTTACTTTTGTATAAATATTTGTCTTGACACATATTATAAAGAAGCGTATTGGAACGTATTTTCTAATGTCAGTCTCCTCCATATATTTTGACATATTCTGTTAGGCACTGTTCGTCCATATGTTATTATAGGTCAATGCCCATGATCTATATTTTTGCGATTCAACCTGTTTATAAGTATTTAATGCATTTTCGTGTGTTATGTTATGAATTACTCGAAGTAAGTGTTTGTTAAAAATATTTAATTTTAGATAGTCATTTTTAACTTTAGTTTTTAAAGCCATCCAGTCACTAGGACAGTACATTGTTTTAGTACCTACTTACTTAAAAAAGATTAATTAATTTATTATTTACATAATAATATTAACATTTATTTTTTAAATTTTGTAGAATTATTTAAAGTGATGATTCCTGAGCGACTTACAGAAATTATTTTGTTATCATTATTTATTTCCTTTTTTTATTTACTTGAATTAATCTCTAAAATAAAGACAATATTGGAATTTATACAGTACTTTAAATCTATACTAATAATAAGTATGTTAAGGAAGTCGCGTCTGAAACTTGAAAAACTATTTTTGGAAAAATTGTATGTACGGATTTAACACGAAAACTACTGGACGGATTACAACAAAATTTGGTGTGGGGGTAGCTTATAACTGTAGGCTACTCAACATAATTATAGGCTACTTTTTATCCCGAAAAAACGCATAGTTCCCGCGGGAACGCTATTTCCGAATTCCACGCGGACGAAGTCGCAGGCAGAAGCTAGTTAGGTAGATAAAAGCTCAGGAACTCTTGCTTTAGAACCATTAAGTATGTTTTGTAATATTTTACCGACTTTTAAAACTGTAATCGCGTTCAAACTTGGTAAAATATTCGATCTAATTGCTCAATTTTAAGTTTCTTGAGATGTTTATTAGGTAATTGTAATATGGAAACGATGAAATGTATTTTTTATTTGTTTTATTGTAGGAAATAAACTATTTATTTTCATCAACTCTGCTTTACTTCTGCTACCCTTTTTAGCTTAATTCGTAAAATTGTACAATAAAAGGCACGCAATAAAAATCTGAGTCCCAAATAATGGGTCAGGAAACAGGAACAGCGGAAGTTTGAATGCCTTCAAACAATGCAAAGTTGGACTTTGTGGAATAATATTTTTGGTGCCTATTGGTTGGTACTTTTGTTGTATATACATGGTGGGTCAGAAAATATGGCAAATAATTAACCCACAGTATCGGCTATCGATTCTAAGTATATTGTATAGGTCTTTAAGTTTTTTTGAGTTGGTAAAAAAAAAACATTTTGTATAGGATTCAGGCGTCGCTCACACAACCAATCCTATATACAATTATTATTTTTACCAACTCTAAAAAAATTAAAGACCTATACAATATACTTAGAATCGATAGCCGATACTGTGGGTTAATTATTTGCCATATTTTCTGACCCACCATGTATATGTGCACCGACCGACACAGCCCGCCTACCTTTTAATTTTTTCAGTTTATATCATTTCAAACAGAAAGCTTTAGTTAATAATAACAGAAATCTTTCAAACTCACCTTTTGTTAATTTAGGTACCTATGCGTGATTTCTCTATGAAACAATGTTTTTAGGGTTCCGTACCTCAAAAGGAAAAAACGGAACCCTTATAGGATCACTTTGTTGTCCGTCTGTCCGTCCGTCTGTCAAGACCCTTTTTCTCAGGAACGCGTGGAGGTATGAAGCTGAAATTTATGTCAATTACTCAGGTCTACTGTCCCTTGAAGCTGTGAAAAAATCAAACTTCTAAGCCAACGCAATCAAAAGATACAGCCGTTTATGCCGCAAATTTTCGACACTTGCAAGGGAATCAAAACCTACAGGGTGCTTCCCGTGAACTCAGAATCTTGAAATTTGGTACGAAGCAACGTCTTATAGCATAGATAAAGGAAAAATTACGAAAACCATAAATTTTTAGTTACATCACATAATATATATTTTTTTAATAATTTTAACCTTACTACCCATTTCCTCATAAACGCGTAGAGGTATTAAATTGAAATTCATACCAAATACTCAGGTCTATAATACCTTTAAGCTGTAACAAAATCAAACTTCTATGTCAACGCAATCAAAAGAAACAGCAATTTAAGCTGCATATTTTGAAACTCGCAAGTACTCGCAAGGGAATCAAAACCTAAAGGGTACTTCCAGTCGACCTAGAATCTTGAAATTTGGCATGAAGCAACGTTTTATAGCACACATAAAGGAAAAATTCCGAAAACCTTAAATTTTTAGTTACATTACAAATTATATATTTTTTAAGATCTTTGTCTTAATTTTATGCTACTCCATCTTTCCCCATTGTAATGTTATGAATTTCATTTTGCAATAAAAATACCATAGTTATGACTCGATTGTCGTAAAGAACGAACTTTGTAAACCTTACAGGTTTGTACGGAACCCTCGGTGCGCGAGTCCGACTCGCACTTGGCCGGTTTTTTTTTATTAATAATGCATAGACATTTACCTACCCGAACGTAGGTAAGTGCCCAATTATTGCACACATACACACACAATTATTACATATATACATACTTACTTATTTATTTATTAAAAGTGCTCTTTGTTTTTTAGGGTTCCGAAGTCCACAAGGAACCCTTATAGTTTCGCCATGTCCGTCCGTCCGTCCGTCCGTCTGTCCGCACTATTTCTCAGAGATGCTTAGTTCTAGAAGGCTGTAATTTGGCATGAATATACATATTAGTTATGCTGACAAAGTGGTACAATAAAATTTTGAAATATTTTTTTTATAGGGTACCTCCCCTACTAGTAAAGTGAGGATGTATTTTTTTTTCCTTTCGTACCCCATGGTGTGGCATATCATTGAATAGGTCTTAAAAAAATATTGTAGGTTTGCAAAAAATATTTTTCGATTAAGTGATGCCCCCCCCCCCCCCCTGCCAGCTAAATGGTGGCATTTGGATGGCTGAAAAAAATCACGGTTGTGGCATATATAACGTAGTTGAAAGGAAAACTATCACAGCTAAGTAGGCTGTACAAATTTACGAGTCATAGTCGACCAACGGCTTCTCTCTTTCTCGAGCGGCAGGGGCGTCGGGTGGGCACGTTATTAGGGCACAGGCTAGCTAAGATGCTAACTAAATAAGTCTTAGAAAAGTACTGTGGGCATCGTCAACGTCGGAACCCTATACTTTGCGCGTGACCCGACACCCACTTGGCCGGTTTTTTTTTGACGATTATTTTTTGTATTTAAATGGAACCACAAAAAGTCTTCTCAAGTTGTATAAATCTTATATTTTGTCTGCATATATCTTTGTGTGCTCATTCGCCAACTAAAACCACTGAAAAAATAAATATAAAGTAGCAAAAGCACCTTTTATTTGAAGGACCCAATAACTGTCACAATGAAAAAATTCATTGACAATTTAATTAGGTAAGTAGGCCGGGCCGTATGGTACAACTTGTAGTCTTCCATACAAGGAGTCCATAAATCATTGGTATCCTTTGAAGGGGCAGGCAGAGCACGTCGCCGCTATTAGTTTAGATCGTGTATTAAATTGACTGGTGTAGGTATCTTACTTTCACTTATATTTCGATATGATTTATAACTAAGTTAATCCTTGAGAAAACAAACCAGGGGCTACATTCGAAGTCTTAAATAGGGACAGGGAGATTCCTTACAGCATCCATCACGCGTCGCGGCGTTGCAACCAAACTTTAAGCAGCTAGATTTAAAGTTCAACTTGAGCAGCATGACTCGTGAGCGATTCTATAGGGAATCTCCCTCTCCCTATTTAAGACTTCGAATATAGCCCCAGCTAATGCTTTGCAAACCCGAGATTCCTTTGTCCATCGACCACAGATACCACTTATCATCAGGTGGCCTGTGCGCTCTTTGGCCAACCTTTTTTTTATTTCTTTTTTCAACCTTTTTAGGGTTCCGTACCTCAAAAGGAAAAAACGGAACCCTTATAGGATCACTTTGTTGTCCGTCTGTCCGTCCGTCTGTCAAGACCCTTTTTCTCAGGAACGCGTGGAGGTATGAAGCTGAAATTTATGTCAATTACTCAGGTCTACTGTCCCTTGAAGCTGTGAAAAAATCAAACTTCTAAGCCAACGCAATCAAAAGATACAGCCGTTTATGCCGCAAATTTTCGACACTTGCAAGGGAATCAAAACCTACAGGGTGCTTCCCGTGAACTCAGAATCTTGAAATTTGGTACGAAGCAACGTCTTATAGCATAGATAAAGGAAAAATTACGAAAACCATAAATTTTTAGTTACATCACATAATATATATTTTTTTAATAATTTTAACCTTACTACCCATTTCCTCATAAACGCGTAGAGGTATTAAATTGAAATTCATACCAAATACTCAGGTCTATAATACCTTTAAGCTGTAACAAAATCAAACTTCTATGTCAACGCAATCAAAAGAAACAGCAATTTAAGCTGCATATTTTGAAACTCGCAAGTACTCGCAAGGGAATCAAAACCTAAAGGGTACTTCCAGTCGACCTAGAATCTTGAAATTTGGCATGAAGCAACGTTTTATAGCACACATAAAGGAAAAATTCCGAAAACCTTAAATTTTTAGTTACATTACAAATTATATATTTTTTAAGATCTTTGTCTTAATTTTATGCTACTCCATCTTTCCCCATTGTAATGTTATGAATTTCATTTTGCAATAAAAATACCATAGTTATGACTCGATTGTCGTAAAGAACGAACTTTGTAAACCTTACAGGTTTGTACGGAACCCTCGGTGCGCGAGTCCGACTCGCACTTGGCCGGTTTTTTTTTATTTAAAGAGCTTTTTTCGTTAAATCGACTATGTCGCTCCGAAGGCAAAATTACATAACATCATTAATAACCTAACTAACCAAACATTAGACCTCGTTCGAATCCCAAGTCGGGCCATCAGCTGTGTGTTGGCTGGCTGTGTGTTTGTTAGTGGTAGGACCTGGTGCTGGGTCCATCCGGGGTGGTAGCACCGTCTTTCCCCGCTATCCTGCCGCCAAATAGCAGTGCGAGCACTGTTGTGTTCCGGTAGGGGGTTACGGCAGCCGGTGAAATTTCTGGCACAGAGGCATTCCATCTTAGTGGGGGTTTCTTAATGGGGATCATAGAATTTCGGTGTCCATGAGCCGCAGTGACCAGGACCATCAGGTGGGCTGTGCGCTTGTTTTCTTATACCATAGGTAACCATTGCCATAAAAAATGTTTTATTTATCTTCATTCTCACTTATTTATTTAATCGTATGGCTGAATCGAAGAGATTATAAATGTATTTTCAGGTCGATTATCCACTTTACAGCTTCGTCTTTGAGGGTGATCAGGTGTTCAGGGGGGCCACCGGTGTATCTGGTAAATGGACGGACCCGAATAATGTGGTCGAAGTTAATAAGTTAATCATTCTCACTATAATACACTAATACAATAGCAACTAAGACAAAACTAGCTACTCAGTCAACTAATTTCGACTTCCTATGTCTAATTGATTTAAAGTCAGCTCGTCAGCTGTTTTAATATTCCACGAGCGAAACGAGCGAAATCGTCCTGAATAGCAGCTGCTGATAGGATATAGCTGTCGAAGCGCGTGTCGATTGGGTCAAAATGTATTCATCCTTAGAGTGTTGTCGACTTATGTTACTAAGCCCGACTGGCATCAACGCCACAAACCTCGTGTTAGCCTCTTAAACCTGAGTTAAGAAGCTAACCCGAGGTTATCGCATTGGTGCTAGTGAGGCTTATAGTAGAAGAGTAAAATTTACATCACCCTTGGCCGTAAAGTGGGATTTTCTGCCCGCTACGCGGAGAGAAAATCTCACTTCTTGGCCAAGGCAAGACGTAAAACTTTTGACAAACCACGGGCGGTAATTCGTAAAGCCCCAGATCGCATATTTATGAAACCTGCTATCTGGGACATTTACGAATTCACCACCCTAGGTCTGTAATGTACTATTTAGTATGTGGCATAACCACCACTATTTTGGTATGTGGCATAACCACCACTATTTTGGTATGTGGCATAACCACCACAACAGCCTATTTACGCCCCACTGCTCGGTACAGGCCGTTCTCATCACAGGAGGGTTAATTGGGGCTAAAGTCCACACGGGCCCAGTGCGGATTGGGGACTTCACACACATCCTTGAATTACTTTGAAGACGTATGCGAGCTCATCCTCTCGACGTTTTCCTTCGCCGAAAATCTCATTGGTAAATTCAAATTGAGGCATAACGTTCCGATTAGAATAGAAGATTTAATATACTACTTACCCACACCTCCACATTTCGGGCCCTGCTGATGGGGAATAATTTCCACAAAGTTGGGGGCACAGGGAGTGTGTGAGAAGAGAACGCTCTACGAAGCTGAAATTAGGCTTGTCTCCTTCCAAAGAAAGATGTACAAGTATTTATCGTCGGGTTATCCTAAGATAACTTCTACTACTACAGCCTATTTGCGTTCTACTGCTGGGCACAGGCCTTCTCTCATCACGAGAAGGTTTGGGCTATAGTACCCACGCGGGCCCAGTGCGGATTGGGGACTTCACACACATCTTTGAATTACTTCGCAGATGCGTGCAGGTTTCCTGACGATGTTTTCCTTCACCGAATATCTAAGGGGGCTCAGTGGTAAATTCAAATTGAATTTCGCACATAAGTAAACTTAGAGGTACCGAACCCAAAAACTCTCTGCATGAGTAGCGGTAGGTCAAACCACTAGGCCACCACGGCTTCTAAGATAAACGTCATTCAGGAATCCTTTGTGCCAAATGTCACGCTTCTAGGCCGAGCTTAGAGATACTCAGAAAGGTTAATTTGATTAATTCTCAAGTAGGTACTCGTATGAGGTCAGTCGGGGCAAGTCACTTGCCCCAAGTGCGACAGGGTGGGGCAAGTGCACCTACCACAAATATATTGAAAACTATAAATAATACTCAACTTGAAAATATTCCATACATGCAGCAAAAACAACAGAATCCCACTGTATTAAGCATTGGGTCATAAAATCAATTTAGGCGCACTTACCCCACAGGCGCACTTGACCCGACTCACCTTACTATTTACGTTCATATGTAAAAAAAAACAACTAATGGCCTTTCCGAAATTTCTACAAGTAACACGACTTACCTATCCTAGCCTAGGCAACACCAATCGAACCCTCCTTTCTCTGCTAGCAACGGCTAAAATCCAAGACAGTGTTACGATTTAGAAAACAAGTCACGCACCACGCATCCGTTTAACAGGACATCTTTCTCTCAACTGTATGGTCAGAATGACAATTAAAATTGTCCTTTATTACGTAAGGAATGCGAACGCAATGGCAGTGTCACTTTCTTTCATTGGGTTACGCCCTGAATTTACTCTATTTTTATTGATGTTGGACAGTAAAAATTGGATAGGTACTCTTTCTTATTAATCGCGAAAAGGCAGATTTTATAAATGCTATAATGCAATATGCATACTTACTGGAATATCATGTGCAGCCTCTCTTGACCCACTGCCGAGCAAAACTCTGCCATTCTTTCCTCTTTTTTCAACTTTCAGCAACTTCTGGCCAGCTCGTCAAAAAGGAGTTCAATTCATCTGATGATCAATTGAACTGATGGGTTATTAGTTGAGGCACCTTTGCACGGCTCTCCTGTAAAATCACAATTTTTCACTTGTACTAGTAAGTATACGTCGGACGTGTCATTCTTACCATCGTCTTCGCGGTCAGTGTCAACTCCGCTTGGTGTCACAAGGCTACCACACTGTGGTCGCTTTGGTCCAAAACTCACTCGGCATGCAGCAGACATGACCAGCACAGTCGCACTTCAACATGGCCGCTTTCAGGGATTATTCAAAACACGATCGACAAGTTTCGAACCCAAAATGTTAAGCTCCCTGGTTCGCTGGCAAACTACGACTAAGTATCCATAAATTAAAATAAATGCGAAAGTAACTCTGTCTGTCTATCTGTCTGTTACCTCTCCACGCAGGCGAAGTCGCGGGCAGAAGCTAGTAGCTACTTTTATAACTCGTGAAAATATCTAGCAAGGCAGTATCTGAAACACGATTCGTCAAAAATATTCACTGCAACACATCGTCAATTCAATACGGTCAACTACTGATCGTATGAAGCCGAAATTTGGCATGTAGGATCTCCACGGGAACGGGAAGAAACGGGATTTTACATGTATCTCGGGCGGGCAAAAGGCTAGTATATATAAAAACACTAAATGGTCTCGATCGATCTTCTTTACCACACTGTATAGCCTAAGAAGTATTTTGGACAAAAAATGCACCCGACTTCCCATACAGACAGTATCCCAATTACTGCCAGGGGGAGAGCAAATCACTAGAAGGTAGGTACTGGTAAAACTATATTTGGAAACTGTAGCCGAAAAAAAAAGGGTTTAAAATAGAAAACCGCCGAAAAACCGAATCGAAGTTTGAAGGAACTTTGCTTTTTTATTGGAATATTTTTAAGACACCAATTTAACAATATCAACAATATCGTAGTAGTATTAACAATATAAATTTATATATATCTTTGTAAAATATATAAAATTCTCGTATCACAGTGTTTGCAACCAAACTCCTCCGGAACGGCTGAGAATAGGACGTAAGATATTTTTCATACTCACGCCAAAAAAAAAAAATCTAAGGCGGTACGAAGTCCGCGGGTTCAACTAGTAAGTATACATATATAAGTATATTCACCATATTATCCTACCGATGGTTCACAAAAATCACAGAATAATTACATCTAAAATTATTTAATCCTGTAGGTACTTACCGAAGTCCCAAAAAAGACATAGAGATAGTCGGACGGACATAATCATCAAGCTATATGCAGTTTCTATCTCATTAACTATGGAATTACACGTAAAGGCGAAGCTAGATAATATTTCCCTTAATTTCACTACGCACGCACGACCCTTTCGAAAATTCAATGTTACCAAAATAACTTCAGATACTAAATTAACATGGAAACTTAATTAAACAATTAAAAGTAGCGTCAGACCGAGGCAACTAAGTGATAGCTTTTCAATACACTGTCACCTTTAACGCAATTGGAATGTACGCAGGCGCTTGTTCCGCCCAAGATAGCTCTACGCATTCAGTAGCACGTCACGTATTAATGCTCGTATATAAACCAAGCCCTGAACTTCCCTGGCATACATTGTGATTGGTTATCGGACGGCGGTCAGTCGCCTGGTCGTCAAAAAAAAATAAAACAAAAAAAAAAGTGCAAAATGAAATTAATAGTGCTACTATCTGTCGCGGCATTCGCCAGTGCTCAAACCTATACAGCTTCCAAGCTGGTAAAGAACATTTATAATGAATGCCTAAGCCAATATTCCGTGGAGTGTGTGAAACCGAGGACCCTGGAGTGGATATCGCGAGTGGCTGGCGACGATGAGATCAAAATCACCGAGGACTTGGCGATAGTGAAGACTGCCATCATAGAAGAAGATGGAGAAGTTGATCCTAGGATGGCTAAGGACCCAGCGTACGCGATGTTTGACAAGATTGACAACTTCCTGCAATCTCACACGCTACGAGTGAAGGTTCCTGAAGAAATAACGAAGAGCGCCGCCTCTTCGTATGTGCCTCGGTCGCTGCTGACTGACCTGCCTTCCGAATTGGACATGCCTCTTGACGGAGAAGAAGACGCCGAGGTGTTCGAAGGCAGAAGGAAGAAGATCAAGCTCCCTAAGCCCTTGAGGATCAAGTCCAGTGAGAAAATACTCTTACACAATTAGAACAACAGACTGACTTAAACAAAATGTTTGCTCATAATTGCTTTTTTTTCAGAACACGGTCTTATCAAGAAAGTGCTGTTGCCATTCCTTCTGGGTCTTAAATTCAAGGCTTCTGTGCTGGTGCCTCTCGCGCTCGCCCTCATCGCTTTGAAGACCTGGAAGGCTCTGACGCTTGGCCTGATCTCCCTCGTTTTGTCTGGTAAGAGGATATTAATAATGTAACGATTTTGTTTCTTCGTAAGATAGGTGAGTCAATCGAGTGTTCTTAGCTATACTATATAGTTTGATGATCAATTAAGCGATTTGAAAATTATCGGTTTATTTCTGATGTTGTATTGTCAACGATGTACCCAAGTCTTTTTTTATTATCAATTAGAGTTATAGAGGAACTAGCTTTGTCCGCGTGGAATTCCGATCGGATAGAATATACAAAATTGTCAACGCCCGTTTAACCCCTCTGGAGTGGAATTTTTAAAAATCCTTTCTTAGCGGATGTCCGTCATAATGGCTTTTAGTATACTAAATTTCTTTCCGATATTGCATAGATTGAGCAGTGCGTTTATAGATCAGTTAGTCAGTCACCTTTTCCTGTATATATATTTAGGTATCGTGTAAATTTAAAAGACCAACTATGAATCATGTTGTTCCAGGCGCCATGGTTATATTCAAGTTCACGAAGCCCAAGGTTGTCAACTACGAGGTGATCCACTACCCCCAGCACCACGTCGAGCACCACGTCGACCACCACGCCCCCGCGTGGGACGCCCACGGACCTTACCAGGCCAGGTCCTACGAAGATGCCCACGAAATCGCCTACTCCGGACAACTGAACTACTAAACGACACCTCTCACCGGCCCGATAATTTATTAACTATTTATTTATTTATTGCTGTAAATAAAAGTATTGTTAAGTTTCAATTGTGATTCGGCTTATGATTCCGTTAGCAAATATTAGTAAATAGAATACACATTGACTCGATACTCAAATTAGTTGTGGTACACACGCGCTTTTCTAAAACGCGTGGAGGCACTGAAAACCAACATAAGTTATTCAGAGGTTAAAATTATTTATTTGCTTGATACTTAATTATTATTCCATGTTACTTTACGTAATATTATTTAAAACAAAATCAAGTACGCACTGTGGTACAACCTCCTATAGAACAATTAAATTGGTCAAGATACCTCATAAAACAAGTTAAGTCTAGTATGTGCAAAGATCAATACCTAATCATATTATGAAATCAGGCAAAAATATCAAAGAAGCATCTCAAAGAAGTCCCCATACAATTTGGGCCCGCTTGGGAACTAGAGCCCAAACCCCCTCGTGATGAGAGGAGGCCTGAGGCCTTCTTCGAGTTTCCAAGTAGGGGTATGGAATTTTCCGTATATCCCTAAACTAGGATACGTTAACTATATATTATTATTTGCGAAGATTCTATTGGAAATATTGGAATATTGTCCCAACAAGCTCCTTAAAATTGAGATAGGCGATCAATTTACAAGAATTTTTAAGTATCTTGTTAAATAGCAAGATAGTGGATCGTTAAAGTTTTCATTATACACTGAACAGAAATGAAATCGGGTCACGTTGTATAGAATTTTCCATACAAAGTGACCCGATTTCATTGCTGTTGAGTGTATTCTGCAAATTCGCAAAAAAATCTGGTAGCCGTGTCCTAAAATCCAATCCAATTATGAAAATCCAAAGTGCATGAGACGGCATTCTTAACCCTCAACCAAAGGAAGAAATAGGATGTAACATTGATTATTATTGTACGCATGTAACACTTCCTTGTAAATATTTAGAAAGTAACATTGAACTTTCGTATTTTCATTTTGTACGCCCTGAATAATAATCAGTTGGGGAAGCATCATGCCATGTTCGTCGCGAGTGTAAATTATTGTGGCTGACCAGACTATGGCATGAGCCAATAACGTTGATCTTCTACGGCACAGGCGTTTTCACATCCTCAGTTTGGTACAAATTCATACCTACAACATTATTAACAAGTCTATATTCATTAATTCCTGAAATCATACCCAAAAATGAAGTCATTAAACTTTTAAGAGGCTGAAGAATTTTGTTAAGATGTGGGTAAGATAGATAGATGACGTCACTGGTTTTCAATAAAACAATCATTCAATGGATAAAATTATATTCACGAAAACTCGAAGTTCACTCCAGAATCGTAACTTCTTGTATATCAGTAAGGTTACCTCTGGAATTATGTTGCACAAAATTTGAGCTTCCGCGCTCTCCAGAAAACGTTTTAAAAAGCACTACTTCGTCCATATTAATATGGTCATCTAGTTTCTGCTTTAAAATAATTTCATTATTTAAGGCTCTGTTGGCGGGTCTGATTTTTGTAACAATCGCTTTATTATCTTCTTCATTGTCAGTTGCCAAATGACCAAACAACAAGTCTAGATTAGGTATTACCTTTTCATAACTTTCGTCTGATTCAAGACTGTTTTGTCTTGGAGGTTTTAGGCGGTGTAAAAATCTTTGGTAATTGAAATTCTCAGTTTCCGCATTAGTGACATTGTAGATTGTGCAATCTCGTGTAGTGTGCGGAGGGTTAGTGTGAATTACTTTCTCATTGTGTTTAAGTTTCATTCTTGTGTTCCACCGCCTTGCCTTGGAACTTTCCTTAGAATCAAAATTCATCGCAGCATCTCTGTTAGTATTGCTGCCTTTGTTAGCCGGCAGCAGAGTTTTGAGCAGCCTTTCGTAGACACTGGAGTGTTTTAATGGGTTCATCTGGTAAAGCCGTAATAAAGTACTGAACTTTTCCTCGGGGGCCCTCTTGAATCGCAAGGTAGAATGTGTTTTTGTCTAAAATTTTAAGAAGGGTTATGTACAGTTGGCATCAGACATGGAAGCGAACAAGGAGATCATATTTCTCTTGACGACCTTATTGTTAGACGTTAGAGAGTGCACCTTCACATATTGAATTTATGATCGCCTCGCCTCGTCACAAAGTTTTAATTGACATTGATATGTAGATAGGTATGTGACGAAGGCCTGGTGGCCCTAGTGGTTCGACCTACCGCCTCTCATGCAGAGGTTCGGGGGTTCGATTCCGGCTCGCACCTCTAAGTTTACTTATGTGCGAAATTCAATTTGAATTGACCACTGAGCTTTTCGGTGAAGGAAAACATCGTGAGGAGACCTGCACGCATCTGCGAAGTAATTCAAAGATGTGTGTGAAGTCCCTATTCTCACTGGGCCCGCGTGATGACTATGGCCCAAACCCTCTCGTGATGCCTGTGCCCAGCAGTGGGACACAAAAAAGGCTGTAGACTACTACAGCCTATTTTTGTGTCCCACAACACACAGCTGCACACTGTGTGTACTTTAAACTACTAAGTTTAAAGTCAAAGTCATTTGCAAACCAACGCCTTGAAAAAATATCTAAATATAGAACATATTTCAAAAGAACTTTTAACTTTTACCTGCGTTGTTTTCGCAAAACACACTGCCAATAGTAATTTCAATTGTATCGAGTTCATCATCTTGAATAAACGGTTACTTATTAACAAAAGAGTCTAATTGCTTAAATCACGCGCCATTGTAATATTAGTTATATTATATGAAGTGTGTCGAGTGAGCTGTACTGTACCTTTCATACTAACGTTTCTATAGTCTAGATTTCAACGGGAATGTGTTATCGATGTTTACTAACAGGCCGGGTTTGTTGGCTTGAAAAAGATTAAAAATCATTTTGATCTTATTCAGGGTTCCGTTTTTCTAGAATGAGGCAATCCATACTAATAATAGTAATAATCCATAATTATCCTTACCACCCCGCTAACAACACTTGGGTTGAAGAAACGACTCTAATGATACCTCAATCATGATAAAATCGGTTTAGCCGTTTGGCCAAAAGATGGTACTTAGCTAATACAGAAAATTAGGATTTCGGTGTCCATGGGCCGCAGTGACCGCTTACCAGCCCACCTGGGCTGTGCGCTCGTTGGCCTATACCATTGGTATAAAAAAAAACTTAACGTACATAGATATAGATCAAGTATGGATTGCAACAGTTATCATAGGAACACGAATTTTTTAATACATATTATGGAAGTAACATCTTTTGAAAACTTTCCATCGCAGTTTCCATGCATTTTAATGTAATCTTATCATTTGAATGCCTAACCAACTAATATAAAACGAGACGCGTCATCAAACCATAGAATGATATCTTCCTTTTTAATTCAGCAATATTGAGAAATTAATCAAAACAGCGAAACATTTGACAGCTATACATGCGACGTTGCCAACTTTCGGGATAAACCCTCTTAAATAAAAATTACAAAACATAGATAGATAGATACGCACGAAAACCATTACCCTCCTTGACATTCGGGTAAAAATACAACAATCTATGTCATAACTTTATGAGGGTCATAAAGTTATGACATAGATAGACAGAGGCGCTTTGCAGTCCTATAAGGTGCAATGATTGGCAAACACTCATGGTACAGTCGAGTTTATTAATATGTGTACACATTTGGACCTTTTACAACGTGGTAAGGTGCAAAAGTGTGTATATATTGGGGAACTAACACTACGGTATTCTGTAGTAAGTACTGTAGTGTGGGTGACACCCGAACGTCATTCGCACAGCTGTGTGTTGTATGGAGGGTTGAACCAAGACACGTTCCACACTCGTGTTGCAAGAGATATATTAAAATAATCCCCGACCCCCATGTATTCTGTGGGTGTTTCATTAAATTATTACTTTCATTGTTTTTAAGGCCGTGCCCTGACCCAGCATCGTCAAATTGCTTATGTAAGATCATAATTTTCTTAAAAATTTAAAAGTTAAAAATACGAAAAAAACGTACTTAATACGTTATATTTCATCATATCATCCTTACATTGATAGCTTTCGTTACACATTTAACGAAACTTTGCTCGATACAATTTATTTCCAAAGTAACCTCTAACTCAGACCTTTACCCCAGTTTAACAATGTAAAACTAAAATAACAGATGTATTATGGACAGCTTTATAAATGCCATGTTTTAAGACGGTATATTTATACTTAAAAATTAAAACGCGTTAAATACTAACTAAGTCGGGCGTTCTGAGCGTAGCGCTTTCTCTTTCACTCGTTGCACGAGTGACAGTGACGGCTGAGCTGCGTATAGGAACGGCCTTAACTCGTCCCATTTTGTGTACTTAAACAAGTAAATAAGAATTGTAATGCGCAAATAATTTATTTTGCATTAAATAACGGCAGAAAATATTTCCTTCATTTTTGTTTTATTGCAATTAAGTGGCAGCTCGACTTTCACGTTCGGGTGTCACGCGACCCGGATCAGCAGACCTTGTTTTCTTAGACCATGGCAACACTGAGGTCTCCGAGACGTCAAATGTCACAGTCACATTGACACTATGTTCGAAATTACAGGAAATTACTAACATCGACACTGACAGCCTCCACCTTATAGATAGTGGCGCCAACTAGTGAACAGGAAAAAGGTGGCCCTCTTTACCTCCTCTTTATCTATGGCAACCATGGAGGTAAAAGTAACTCTGGAGCGAGTAGTGTCAATTTCGAAACGATACAAATTGATCTTAGGTAAAGATGTAAAGGCTGAAGGTCGCTTTCATTCACACTTCAAAAACGTGCCCAAAATTTCACCCTATACTCGGTTTCCTAATTCGAGATCAAAAAATCCATGACAGATTACTTGTATTTTTTTAAGATGTCAAGAACCATCTTTTGCATTCTTTTTCTAAATTTTAAAAAGAGATCCGTGGGGAGTTTTCTCTTATTGTCTTAATAGTAACTTGAAAACTATCTTAAAATAATATTATAAAAAAACATTATGGATCCTCACAAAAAATACTTTCATTTTGATATGTCACACGACAGGCACGATACAGTTTGAAAAACTTTTTCCGATTTACTTCCCAAAAAATAAGGTCAATGCTTGAAATTCATTTCATTGCGTTACTTGTCACTAATTTGTACATAAGTAACATACCAAATTGCAACTCGATTGGTCCAGTAGTTTCAGAGTATAGCGATTTTTCATTTTGAGGTTTGGAACCCTAAAAAATACTTTATTATGAAACAGGATAATCACAGTGTGAATAGACTGGAATGCATCGAAATAGTACAATAAATGTTCGTTGTGGGGCGCTACTGAGTCTCAGAAAGTTGTCGAACGTTCCCAATCTATTGAAGTTTCCCATATCTTACTAATCTGTGTAGTTGCCCCTCCGCGATGACGTTTCTTTTATCTGTATTCCGTATTTCCCATATCGGATGGATCGTCTTCTAGAAAAGTGAAAAGAGAATTAACCATTTTCACATTTCAAAACATTCCTATAGAATTAGTATCAATGTTTGTGGGAGTATAGACATGCAATAACTGTTTTAAGTTTATTTTATCGTAGTCAAACCATACTGTGATTTGTAATGGCGAACAATCGCATTCCTTCTGGGCCAAATACACCAGGCAGTCAGCCCACACCTACTCAGCAAGGCATAAAGATATTTATACAAAGAGATTACTCTGAAGGGACGGCAGTGAAGTTCCAAACGAGATTCCCACCGGAGCTGGAAGACAGGGTAAGTACTGAAAAGTATTTTGAAACTACGCGAGGTCTCGTTTAGAATTGCCTATACATCTGTTGCATATCTAATTCATTGCCAAGCACTCTATTCACCACAACAGTTGTCTATACATCCATTACTGACAAAAGTTTTGGACATTATGAAAGGCCATTGTAATATTTGTAATTTAGAATATTCTTATTTTTAAATCTCTTATTGTGCCTGTCGTGTGACATATCAAATGAAAATACTTCTTGTGAGGATCCCATTTTTTTTTTTTTATAATATTATTTTAAGATAGTTTTCAAGTTATTATTAAGACAATAGGCGAAAAGCCCCAGTGATCTCTTTTTAAAATGTAGAAAAAAAATGCAAAAGATGGTTCTTGACTAACTTAAAAAAATACAAAAAATACAATAACATTTTCATACTTACTTTTCTAATTACAGATAGACAGACAAACTTTCGAGTACACAATGGAGAGATTGAACGAACACTTTGAGATGGCAGAAACAGCTGACTGTAGCACTTACTGTGAAGGATGTCTTGCCTGCCTCACAGCATACTTTATTTACATTTGTACAGAGACACACTATGAAAAGGTTTGTATTAATAATCAATAACAACTGTTCCCATTTCAAATAAAACTAGTGGTTCTGAGAGCTGTAGACCTTGTAAGTCTACTTTGGTAAAATCTTCGAGAGCATTTCAACCAATTTGAAAAAGAAAATCTCACTCAGTCAATAAATGGGTCTGAAAATGAGGAAATATGCGGTCTGAAAGACATTTATTAATACATGTTTATTAATATATTATTAGTAACTAGCTTCTGCCTGCGACTTCATCCACATGAATTTGTGTCCGTCGACGCGGAAACTAAGCGTTTTTCAAGGATAAAAAGGAGCCTATTATGTCCTTCCCCTCAACCTTGATTTTTCACAGACTGTTTGTGATTTTTGTGTCTGTATGTATTTTCTATTGTACAATAAAGTGTACTTATACCATACCAAATTTCATCTCAATCAGTCTACCCGTCGCGAAGATGTAACAGACGAGTTACAAGTACCTAGCTAATTTATCAGTATGGATTAAAGTCATCAGCTATGGTGTACTATGTGACTGTACTATTCTACAGTTAAGACTTTGACTTCAGAGAAACTTGGTTATTTTTTATTTTGTCATATAAAACTGACAGAAAGTCCCAAATTGTGGTGACTAATGAAAGTAAGCAATTGTATGGATTTTTACATTATGACTTCTCTTATTTCAGCACCTCCGGAAAGTGTCCAAGTTTATAGCGACTCAGAACGAGAGAGTCTACAATCCTAAGGGCATCCACATCACCGACCCCATACTCCGGGGGCTGAGGGTCATAGAGATCACAATAATAGACATGCCCAATTACCAGAGCCCCACCGGTAACCCAAATGCAGTGCAAATACGGCACACCTGACCACCGCAAGAAAATCGGGAGTTCTTCATGTAACAGTTACGGTACTGGTTTTAAATGATCATTTATGCCAGTAAAAAAATGTGATTTAGAATTTTTTTATCATGGTTTGGAGTGGGGTAGGGATTTAGGGAATGGTTACGGAACCTTCCCATATAACTAGTATAATGACTGTAACATACAAGTAATACTGCAATGATATTAAGAATTATTTAAATAATGAAACCGTATGTTTGTCTCGGTATTTGAGCTGTATTGAGGTTTTCTAGTGTAATCAGCAGTTTTAATATGATACCACCAATTATATGAAGAATGGTTTGGATTATCATTTTTCCTTTCACACCTACTGAGATAGTATTTGCAATGGATGAGACGTGTCTATGTCAATGACTGAAAACATGAACATGTCAACTCTTTAATGTATTTTGTGGTCAATGCTTTAAAAATGTATGTTTACTTATTTCTGCTGTTAGAATGTTTTGTATGGTTGGCATGGTTAGTAGCATTCGTAGAATAAAATAGGGGACTGCTTGAAAATCTTGACTTTAATGTAAAACCAATTGACGACCATTGATCGATGATTTGAAGACCACCAGCTTTCTGTCTAGCTTTTACCAGGCGTTTTGATAGCGCTCGTAGAGAGGGGGGAAAGCAATGTGTGTGGCATTTTGATGTCCGGCTTTTAGATTAAAATGTTTGGCCACATACGAGGCAGAGTTTGGCTTTTTAATTTTAAAATATGGCAGCCCTATTTACGGCGAGTGTTTCCAACTGCATTCAAATAGGTTAAGGAAATGAATAATACTTACTTAAATCATGACTAATGCCAGCTAATGCTATACATATACTTGTACTATTTGATTTGTTCTAGTTGATTTTTGGCATGTTAAGACAATAACTTTGAATTAAAATAAATAGTTTATGAAAACTGATTTTATGAACATGCATGCATCACATTAAATTGATTTAATTACTTTAAATTGTAATTATTCTGTTCTAACTTTTGTAACTTAAGCATATAGTTGTATTTATATTAAAAACTTGCGTTTTATATTTTTATTAGTTAATTTAGAGGTGAAAAAGAGGAAAGAGGGGAATTTTGCATTCATAATCAGTTTTAATGGTCACAATCTAATATTTGATGCCCTGTGTTTGATGATTTTACTTTTGCTTATAATAACTGATTACATATTTACATTCCGAGATACCTCAATGCTTCCAGTACCCGGTGCCAAGTTGGGTCCATTTTGTGTGTGATTTTTAGAAATCAGCCTGTAGCATCAAATAGGTACTAAGTGACATCATGAAAATTGTTTTCAGTTCGGTTTTATGTACCTTTTTCACCATCATATCAGTCTAATGACGGGAAGAATGTTTGTTTTCAAATTTTTCTATCTATTCTATAAATATAAAACAAGAATCTGACCGATATGTCTGATTCATCGATCAGCCGAAAGCTTGGTCGTATAAAGCTGGAATTCGGCATGTACTTACGATGTAGATTCCTTGAGAAGTATAGGGGAACATTAAGAGAGGATTGCCGGAAATTCCTCCTGGAACGGGAAAAACGGTGAACGGTGCGAGAAGGCTAGTTTTATACACAAAAAAATACAAGTTTCAATGCGATGTTAATCCTATGCATAGTCACAAAATAATTAAGTTTAATTATGAGAGGAAAATTTGAACCAAAAACATGTGAGACAATTGATTACTACCTGCTGCTCGCGGCTTCGCCCGCGCGGAATTCGGCTGTAGCGTTACGTTAAAAGTCCTATTCCTTACCCGGGACTCGAACTACCTCCGTACCCATTTTGAACTAAATTGGTCCAGCGGTTGAAGCGTGAAGAGGTAACCGACGGATAGAGTTACTTTCGCATTTGTAACATTAAATAAGGATTTGTCTTTTCACGCTCTTTTTGGTTTTATTGATCTTTTATTTGCATTCATATTGAAGGTACATAAATAAATGAATATTTGTTGAGAGTGACAGATTATACATATTAACATGATTAAATGTAATATAAACTGTTATTATATTAGATAAATACTAGCTAATAAGTTAAATTTCTGTAATACATGTATAAAATGCACATAATAGAATGTAGAAAGATCCAAATTTTTTATCCCCTCTTCTAATTAATTAAGTATTTTTAAGGTGAATGAAGAAATAGATTTGGATATTGTGAAATTTATTATGACTTTTAATAAACATTTAAATGTAACTAGCATTTGTTTTATATTACCAGAACCTCCTTACATTACGGCGTACATCAGGAAATTTCTGTTTTATGAGCAATAATCAGGCAACCTTCAAATTCCACAAGTAGCCTGTATTTTTAATTTGCAGCGCCTCCTGGAGTTGCAATTTTCATAAAGGCTACAGGTTCCGGCATGGGATCTTGAGCGGTGAGCGAAAGTAGAGGGGATTTCTGCGCATGTTTACGACTGAAAGGTCAATAAGCGTGCGCGCACGACAAAGCGCCCGCTGCGTCCCGCGCCCCTCTGCCGATGAGACCTTTTTTTTTAATTCTGCGCAATGCGCATCGAATTCCATCGCTCAAGGTCCGTGCGGATGCCTGTACCTAGGCAGCGACATCTATTATAGCATTTAAGACGTCCATTTATATATTTTTTTATTATTTGTTGTGATAACGGCCACAGTAACACATTCTGTGTTTTTTTTTTATCTCTAGCTATTTTGTTGAAGACATAGAGCCCTGTGACAGACTTTGGGTACGGAACCTTAAAAATCCAATGACAAGTACCCCACACGGCTAATGTCCTCTTAAAAATGATTTTTTTATCCTTCACCGCACACGTCGTATGGAGTGCCAAGTCACCATCAATATTTTTTTATAACGTACTAATACTACATCTTTTTGCGGCGGTTCATAGAACAAAATCACCTTCAAAATTTCAACCACACACCCATTGCCTCCGAGTAAAGTGGCTTTGCCATAATACGTACTGAACGGATCAAGACAAACAAGGTTATCGAATATTAGTGTGAAGCATATTGACATTGCTTTCTTTATTTAGCACTTCGTTTTTATTTATTAGGCTTTTAATTTATCACTAGCTTTTGCCAGCCGCGATACCTATTTTTTAAATCCGTTCCAAACAAATTTAGGAAATGGGAATACTTTGCATTAGTCGCCGATAGAGGTCGCTGTACTGTGCGGCAACTGGGTAACGTTGTGTCAACCCTGTGAGCTCCTAATGCGTGGTTGAACGTTTTGTAGTATTTCTCTGTCCGGTGAAGCTGTACAAGCCGCCTCCGGCTAACAGCATAGGTCAATTCGAAAAAAAATATTGTAACATTTGTTTAAAATCCAACACTTCATATTAAGGTTTACTAGCTTTTGCTCGCGACCTCGTCCGCGGCGTGGAATTCGGTTTCGGTTACAGCGACTAAGTGTTTTTCCGGGATAGATTTCTATTTAGTTTACGATAGACTTTCTCGAAACCAGCAATGTACGTCCTGACTACTACTGACTTGAATATTCACCGCCATCTTGAACTATCATCGACCATCGTCATATTTTATCTAATTTACAGAAAACTATAACAAATTATATACTTACTTAAACCTTTCTCAAGAACCACTCTTTCTATTAAAAACAAGCCGCGTCAAAATTCGTTGCGTCGTTTTAAGAGGCTTTATCCCGAAAGTTGGCAACGTCGCATATAGCTGTCAAATGTTTCGCTGTTTTTATTAATTTCTCAATATTACTGAATTAAAAAAGAACTTCTCATTCTATGGTTGAATGACGCATCTTGTTTTATATTTGTTGGTTAGGCATAAATGATAAGATTACATTAAAATGCAAGGAAAATGTGATGCAAACTTTTCAAAAGATAGTACTTCCATAATCCTAAATATTTCGTGTTTCTATTATAATTGTTGCAATCCATACTTAATGTTTTATTCAACCATAGAGCAATAATTCATGATTTCATTCAGTAGGTAATATTCAGAAATTAATGAAAACAGCGAAATATTTGACAGCTATTTGCGACGTTGCCAACTTTCGGAGTAAACCCTCTTAGTAGCGACTTTGTTTTGTACTATGTAGTGATGAAAACGGCGTTCCGGAATTTCCGGATAGCGATAATTGTTCCAAAATATATGATTGATTGTTCCAAAAGATAAGTAAGTGGCGGTTGCAAGAGGTCAAATAACAAATGAATTAACTGCGCCATCATTGTTATATTTTGGTAAGTGGGTAAAAAATTTAAAGTAGTTCAGGGTGGTTGAGAAACACCCTCAACTTTGGACCGAAGCCAAACCAGCCAAGAGCGAGTCGTACTCGGTCGTCGATTCCGTAGCTACCGAAATTATATAATCAAAATGAAAATATTAATTTCTCAAAAAGTACACGACCGATTTGGTTCAAACCAATTTTAATTTGAAGGTTTTATTAAATTCCTTTTTCCCATTTTTTTATAATTTTTCACCTCTTGTTGTAACGCTGTGCAGGCGCGTACTGGCGACTCAAAAAAGTGTCAGTGGCAGGGTTCGAACCTGCGACCCACAGAAGTCCTGTCCTGGATAACACCCGGTTGTGGCTATACCTAATCCACACAGAATAGAAATGACCTAATTTAAATGCCATTAATAACATTCGTATCGTACTAGATTTAAATAGAACCGTCGCACAGAGATATAAAGTAGATTATCCTTTGATTATTTGAATTGTTTTCTGTTTTAGAATTTGTAACGGCTTTATCGGATTACGAGTGTTATCTCATTTGCAATGTCTGTAAAATCGTACAATTATTTCAAACATTTTTTTTATTGAATAAACGAGGAAAAAAGACGTGTTTGCCCGCAGAAAAAGTCCTGGCTGAAGAGTATACATTACATATCATCACGCCTATATTCCCTTGCAGGGTATGCAGAGCGTAAGTGACCTTCGAGGTCACATCACGCCACCTTTGATAAAGTTTTGAGGGTAGTGAGATCATCAACACTGGCATGTAGTGACAGGTTGTAAGCCCATCGCCCACGGTTTACCAATACCCACGCGTCCCTTACTGTCTCTTACAGCTTGCCGGGAAACGAAATCCCATGATTTCCTATTAAGAAACCATAAGACCTCAAATGCGTTGCCTACCCTGAGGCCTAACCTAAGATGGAATGCCTCTGCACCAGCAATTTCACCAGCTGGCTTAACCCTGACCTATTATTTATTATTATTAGGGTGTTGTAGCGCCATTTATGTGTCACCTCGACCATTGCTGATCTATTGTGACGGCCCTTTGTATCATGTCCTTTCTTGGACCCATCTGTGTACCAGATGTGGCTTCCCTCCTTGAAAGACACTTGGTTATTCAACCATAAGTCCCGAGGGGGCAACTCTACTGTGAAGAGTTTTGTGAAGTTGCACACTGTGTGCATGTCGTCAGTGGGCATATTCATGACCCTATGTTCAAGCGTTGAGTCCTTAAGTGTGCTCATTGCTTGTGAGCGCCATTTCATGTTCGACTGTGAGCATATCCTGGACCATAAAGCCAGATTCGGCTTCAAAAAGGTGCAATTCAGAATGAAGGACTCGAACATGAGAGCCCCCCCCCCCCCCCGAGGAAGCTAATGCTCCTGTCTCCCCAGCACCGCCGACTCCCCCCCAAATTGCACCCCCTCCCGCCCGACGGGTCTCTCGCGGACCACACGGGGCAGTACCTTCTACCTCCACGCATCCTCTCCCAACTCCCCCATCCCGCCCTTCCACCACCAACGATCCCATACCGTCCACTAGTGGACTTCAAGTCACGAGGCCCAACACCATCCCGGCCCTTTTCAACTTCTCCGCACCGGGTAAGCGGTTTCCCCCGACTAGGGGGACCACTAGGGGATCAAACCGAGCACGGGGCAGGGGCAACCCTTCTCGGGGACGTAGCTCAGGGCGTCGGGGTCAACAACCTCGATAACACGCCCCACAACCCACCACCAACCGCCAAGGGGGCAAAGTTCCTGCAGGCCAACCTCCACCACGCCATCGCGGCCTCAGCGGTCGTGGAAAAAATCTTCGGCGAAAATGGCCTAAATATCGCCCTCATTCAAGAACCATGGATAAATGCTGAGTCCATGCTAAGCGGCCTGAATAGAGCCGGAAAAATACTTGTACATGAAAATGGCAACAAACCTAGGGCCTGTATTGTGTTCAATAAAAATACTAATTTTCTACCTGTTTTAGAACTTTGCAGTGACGACCCAGCTGCTGCAACAATAACTCTCAAAGGGCATAAAGTCATCATTTGCTCAGCTTACCTGCCAAGCGAGAATACTGATCCCACTGAAGAACTGACTAAAGTCCTAGCTTATGCTAAAAGGAACAAGTTGGAAGTCATAGTGGGATGCGATGCCAACGCCCACCATACGATCTGGGGCAGCACAGGAATCAACAGAAGGGGTGAGTTACTTTGAGATTTCCTATTTACAAACTGTCTCTACTTATTAAATAATGGACATAAGCCCACCTTTGTCACAAAAACTGGACAAGAAGTATTAGACATAACCTTCGCGTCGGAAAAAATATTCAAACATCTCGCCAATTGGCACGTCAGTAGCGAAAACTCTATGTCAGACCACAAACATATCTTATTTGACGCACAGGGTTCTCAGGAAACCATAGCCATCTTACTAAGGAACCCATAAGATACTTCATGGGATCATTTCTACAGGGATTCCCAAAAAGCATCAAAATCCACACTCTCTCAATCAGGCAGCTGAATTACTATCCGAAGGTATCATAAAGGCCTACGAACTCAGCTGCCCCTTGAAAGAAACAAAAACAAACAACACCGTCCCGTGGTGGAATAAAAAGCTGGAGCGGCTTAGGACCACCACTCGACGCATATTCAATCATACAACACAACCTCATGAATGGACTAAATACACTAGGGCGCTGACTGAATATAACAAACAAATCAGAAAAGCCAAACGCGCGTCTTGGCGGCGGTTCTGTGAACAAATAATCCTAACACACAAATGAGCTAGAATTCACAAAATACTCGCCAAGACTCCTTCCAAATATCTAGGTCTCCTGAAAAAACCTGATAACTCTTTTACGATCACGGAGCTAGAAACGCTCGAACTTCTAAGGGATACACATTTCCCAGGGTCGTACCCCTCCAACACATACACGGATAACCTTAGGGGAGCAAAATCCCATAGGCCGCGCTATACAGACTGGAACGTAGCCACCAACATCTTTAGGCCCAACCAGATTAAATGGGCTGTTAGTAAATTCAAACCATTTAAATCAGCGGGAGAGGATGGCATCTTTCCAGCCCTGTTCCAGCAGGGTGATGAAATCCTCGTACCACATCTGGCTAAGGTATTCCGAGCGAGTTACGCCTGGAATACGATACCAGATCAGTGGACGAAGGTCAAGGTACAATTCATACCAAAGGCAGGGAAAAGGGACTACTCACAGCCCAAATCCTTCAGACCTATCAGTCTCACCTCTTTCCTACTAAAGACCATGGAAAGAATCGTTGACCAGCACATCAAATCTAAATATTTGATCGAACGCCCACTTAGTCCAAATCAGCACGCCTATCAAAAAGGGAAATCAACAGAGACAGCCCTTCTCGATCTGGTCGATAAGGTGCAATCTACCCTAGAGGATAGGCAAACAGCTCTATGTGCTTTTCTTGGTGTAGAAGGTGCCTTCGACAACACACCCACCGACACCATACTTAAAGGTATAGAAGAGAAAGGTGTAGACAGCACCACCATCAAATGGGTGCGAAGCATGCTCTTGAATAGAGTCGCAACTTTGACCCTCAATGCAACAAAACATGAATTTCACACCACTAGAGGTTGTCCACAAGGGGGGGTACTCTCCCCACTTCTGTGGACACTGGCAGTGGACCAACTACTTGTATTAATGAACAACCATGACTTCGACACACAGGGTTATGCCAATGATATAGTGGTCACTGTCAAAGGCCCCTGTCACGACACCATATCAAACCTAATGCAGGTAGCTCTTAACACAATCTACAAATGGTGTAAAGAAAATGATCTATCGATCAATGCGGACAAAACCGTACTAATACCTTTTACTAGGAAGAGAAATCTCGAAAAGCTCACATGTCCCAAGCTAAACGGGAAAACTAGCCTTTTCAAACGAAACAAAATATCTAGGGGTCACTTTAGACCAAAAACTCTGACCTAACACGGATTGGCGGATTAGGATAGGAAAAGGAAATGGAAGGAACAGGAATAATAAATAATAATACAGACGGGATGTGAGGGCAGTGGACAGAAAGTAGCTGAGTAGGACGTGGCTGAGGAGTATAAGTTTTTGAAGTGAACACTTCTTTAACGGCGCTGTGCACTTTTTGTGATGGGAAAAAATGTTAAACTCGCGACAGATCACGTGACCGTAAGACAGACACGTGACCTAATCGAAAAACTGTTACAATGCCATTGAAGCCAGTTGACCGCCGGCGCGGCGTAGGAGAGGAATATATCTCCCTCTCTTTCTACCGCGCGGCGAAAATGCATGCCTGTGCAAGTTTTCACTTCTGCCGGCACTCCCGGAGTGCAACCCGTTGTTTTTTTTTTTTCATTACAAATGGGCTTGCGCTTGACCTGATGGAAAGTGATGATATTTGGATGATATGGTTTAAGTCTAAGGTGGTACCTTCACTCTAGCTAGACTGAAATACACCAAGAGCGGATCGGATACGGAGTGCTGCAGATTTTTTCCATCGTGATCATAGATGGCCTCTATTATGGTCTACAGTCTATAGCATATTATGGTCATATATTTTATTTGCAAATCACGGGTGAATGGTCTGAAGTAGGTACTTTTTCTTCATCTTATAGTACCTCTGCACTGCACTAAGTACTGAAGATCGGCTGTCAGCTCCGCATATCTATTTTTATCTTTTGCCAGTCGAAATAGCTGTTCCACGCTGGCAATGCCGGTCCATTCTCTAATGTTACGGAGCAACGATTCCTTCCTTCTACCGACGTGCTTTTCCCCTCGATCTTGCATCATGTTGAGTTGGAGAAGGTAGTATCGGTCATGCCTGAGCACTTGTCAAGTAGGTACAATACAATACAATACAAATGAACTTTATTGAACACCAAAAATAAAACAATTACACAAGTAAATACAAATAACAAAAAAGAAGGGTATGACAACAGGCAGAAGTACCTACCATCAAGACTGGACTCAATTTTAACTTACGAATCAGATATGCCTTTAGTAACAAGGAAGTCTGGTTTTTTGTGAGGATCTGTCGGCCAATAAGTGAGTTCTCCCGTTGAAACTACGTCCAGCCTCTAGGGATCTATGCATTTCTTTAGCTCACGCCCTCAGGTTGTTAGGCGTGAGCCCCTTTCTAGTCTTGAGGTAAATTTTGGAATATTCTTTCCAGAGATAAGAAGAAGTTTGCTGAGCACCTAAAGAAGAAGACGTGAGATTTGAGCAATTACCAACGCGACCCGCTAAAGCAACATAGGTAGGTAATTTTGATCTTTTCATCATCGTTTCAACCGAAAGTCGTCCACTGCGGGACATAGGCCTCCCCCAAAAGGCCAAGAAAGAACAAGATGGAGATGCAATGGCTACAGCTAGTATGTACCTACCTATAAATAAACATTCGGAAAGATAATTTAAGGGTGGATTTTCACTAAGTATCAATGGCATCATGTGATGATAATACCCATGTGACGCTCGCTCGTAGGTGATAAAACAGTTTGAATAGGTACGATTGTAAAATGTCTCAATCTAAACCTTCCTTAATATAATGCGTAAGTACATTCACATTCACAGCAAATAAAACGAAAAAAAGAATCGACCAAATCGGTCCAGCAGTTCTCGAACCTTTTAGCCAGACTATCATACGGCAATTAATTTATTATAAATATGTGTATATATATATAAAGAAGATACCTTGCCAAAACCAATCGGTAGCTGATTACTTCCCTTAAACGCATAGTAAATACAAAGGCGTACGAAATCAACTTTAAACAAACACGCCTAAGGAGGCTTTTACGCGCAATTCGCGGTGGCTTCAGCCCATCCATTTACAATTGTTGACTCTACGTCACGTATTCTATGGCTCGCCTGGGCGGGCGGGGGGTGCGACGTAGGGGGGTACGGTTGGCCCGGCACACCTCAGCAAGGCAAGCCTTTAGTTCGCTGCGGGCCGCCGGCGATCGCGCACGTCGCTCCGTCTCAGCCCACTCGGCCCAGCCGCGTGTTACCGCAACACCCATTCTTCAATTAAATCGCGTGTGAAAACGAGTTCTGTGTTCAGTTCCACCCTGTGACAACCACCAAAAGTTCCCTATTCGCCGTCAATAGGACGTTCCGTAATGCCATTTCGATGAGGTACCAACAGAATTTTCACCGAAAGTGAGTATAACCTTTTACCAATTACGCTTCCCTTAATTGCTACTAGACATTGCTATATTTTGGAAACACTGAGTAGTGCTTGTAGTAAATTACCTGGAAAACATTAGTCATTATTTACCTATTGATTTACCTCGTAGGTAAAATATTACAACCTTTGCATCCTTTTTCCGCAACTGAAAAACCCAATGCGGTCTGAAGTCTCTGCAGCTAGTGCAGCGTGTAAACGAGAATCTTTTTTGAGTATCAATAAACAGAAGAACATACATACCTTTGCGTCAACATTCAAACTAAACATACTGTATTTCGCACCTCTCAAATGCTTTGAAAGGATCATTCTTTGACAAATTGACTTCTCAGTACATCTTACCAAAGTGTTACAAGATCATTGACAACATCCTTGCCAAGATCGGGATCTCGGATTGATAGGATCAATACGATAAAGACTGCACCGGTAAATAAAATGAGTAACGTATAAAGCTGATATAAGCAGTAGTTGGCTACTTTTGAATTTTGTATCTTAACCCCAAACGGTTATCATCGTTATTCGTGCTTTGATTTATTTTATTTTTGACTACAAGTATTGCTATAGTAACGCCATAACGCGTGCACTGCAGTCTTCTGGTTCCTACAGGTACCTACTTACATGTTTTAAAGATGACGACGATGACGTGTGCTCATTTATTGTGTCATATTTACCATCAGGTGGGCTGTGTGCTCGTTTGCCTATACCATCGACATGAAAAAAATCCTTCTTGACCTAGACTTTTTGATGTAGGCATAGAACAATCCAAAGAAGAAATGACTCGAGTGGGGACTAACTTGAGCGCAGAACAGAATCTGTATTTAACTGTAACTTTTTTAAATGTCGGTATATTATATATTTTTTGTGTTCCTATTGCTTTGGCTTTTTCTGCACTACCACAACAATCTCTGCTTTGCCCAAAGGTTTAGCCGGTAGAGAATGCCTTATGGACTTAAGTTCGTCTTTTGTAGTAAGTAGTTTTATTTACTCATGTGCCATAATGTTTAAATAAATCTGTGACGTCAGCATTTGGACATTACTTTATAGTCTAGCTAGGGCTACATGCTCAATATTTCATCTCATCAGTTCAGTCCATTGAAGCCAGATTGATGGAAACGACGTGTGCTCATTAATTTGCGTCACACAATCTTGGTAAGGCTTTTAAGGTAACTTTTTAAACCGTCAGTCCAATGGATAACTTTACACGATCAATTTCGAGTTAATCTTACAAGACTGATGGACTGTACCGATGTAATACTGAACGAGTAACCGTCGTCAATGTTGTCATAGGCTGTTGTGATTGTTGATTGGTTGGGGATTTAATGTTCCTAACATAACATAACCACAAATGCCAACGTTTACCCCTACCGGCACACAGATATGACGAAGGTTCGCCGCAACCCGCAACGAATAGGCAATATGTGAATAAATGGCCTGTAAACCTCTCTTTAACCAACATTTCGGGGTAAATGTAAATTAAAGTAATTCAATAAAAGGGAACGAGGCAAATTTTGAATAATCTGAAATTGATATATGCCCATTTCCTTTTGTAACTCCTTTTTTATGCCTGGAAATGGTTTTTATTGAAACAGGACTACCTAGTACTCTAAATAGATTTTCTAGTGAAGTTATAAGTAAACTCTCAAGCGCCACTAGTTAGAAAAACAGAATACCGCCAACATTAATTTAAGAACCAACAGATATAAGCAATAAAGGATATATATAATTATGTAAATTTAACTGCAATGTAACTCCTTAACTCAAAAACTCTTCAAAATTTAAGATTAATAGTTAAGTTATAATGTATAATGTAAAGAAATTTCATTGAAATAAACAGTTTAAATTTTGTTTTTGTTTTTTTGGGTTTTATTTAAGACGTTTAAAATTAAAGGTGTAAAGGATTTTATCATTTATTTGGGATGATTATAATAATTATACAAATGTTACTTTTTAGAGTAACAAATGTATTCAAAATAAATCAAATGATATGAAATGAGTAAATTGTAATGTGCATTTTTTATTCTTTAAAGTAGTCACATGTTTGAAATTAATAAAAGTAATGGTATTGTGCAAGTGTCACCGCAAAACTCTTTGATTTTATGTAAGGGATAAAAACTTATCTGAATCCTAAGCAATAATGTTGAAGACACCTATTTCTTCCCTTGAAAAAAGACAAGCCAAGGAATACAAAGGGACAGTTCCCATCCCACTTCAACAAAATGAAAACTTCCATAAAACCGTTGAGAATTGAGATAAAACAGACATTCCATTGGTGATTGGTGGTTCATTGAAAACATGTCTCGCTAATCCTGTGGAACAGGCATATAAATGTTAGAATTAGTAATTATAATCTTAAAAATCTAGTTTTAAAGTAAATAATGATATTAATTGTTACCTAAATATTAATAATAATTATTGTATCTTTGTACCTTGACCTGTAAAACTGTGATATTTTACCAATAAATAATTCATTAATTCAGACCCAAGATTATTTCTTCTCGCTAAACAAGACAGATCATAAAAATACTTGCTTCAGCTGTTAATCAGATTGAGTTACAATCTGTATTCCGTGTAAGAATGGGCTTAGTTCCAGAGATAATACTGAAGACAAAGTCAATCCGACGGCCGACGATACGATTATAATTTTCCATTCAAGATTAATCCATAAACACGGATCAACATACATGTCTAAAGTTGATGTGCTTATCAGATATCGGTCGATTGTTTTGCTAGAAATCCACAATTTTCTCCACCAACAAGAGATCCTTAAGTAAACAAAATGAAAAAATACGAGCACGAAAACGAAAATAATAGAGCCCTCTGAATTGTAGGGCCATTGTTAAACTTCGATCGATGATTTCGTTGGTCTCAAAGATAGCCGCTTCACTGAGTTAGCAAAATCACGTTTATTCTGTTCGATTTAATTCAATACAGAGAAATAAAGGACGATTTTCTTAGTAACCTGATTGAAACAAACTGAGAGTTCAAACGATGTAGATATAGGTATTTCGTTTATGCATTTTAACTCATTAATTACCGGGAAAACGCTAAGCTACTTCAGTTTGTATGAGAAATTTAAATATTATGTTTCCTCAATTGGGACTGATTGACAATGCTCGAAGTATACAGTGTAAAACACCTTTCGTTGCTTTCTCTGTCATACGTTGTTATAAAGAACCAAATGTTTATTGACGTATTTCTTGTATCAGCTATCTTTTCGTTTGTCCAGTTTTATTAGGAGGTTCTCTCAATCATGGGAGTGGCTAAGTCATTTTTTTTATGACCGTTTTCCCATCTGATAAATGTTTTCTTTTCTGTTTTATCAGTAAAAGCATTGTCTTTAGATATTCGGAATTTGCTTCGTAATTTACGATATGACGTCATGATGTGTCGGTTCCATAACAAAATATTTTGCTTATTTACATTTACATTTTACAAGACATGGTAATTGCCAACATTAAAGTATCTATCTACCCCTGGGTGTATCAAGGGGGGGGGGGGGGGGGGCAGCTGCCTGGAACTTGAAAAATTGATCTGCGCACCCCCCTGAAGAGACCCTATCTTCTTGCTTTATAGCGATTATTCCAAACAACAATTATGGTACAGTTGAGAAGAAGAAAATTAACTAAGTACATGAAAAAACAATGGAGTTGGCATTCTTACTTCTTACTGTAATTCAAACAATAGTTTTGAAGAGAATAAAAATCGGAATCTCGGACGTTTCCTATCTTCAACATCTACTACTGACTAGCAATGGATATGGTATGTGTTCGAAATATGTTGATGATTTTGTTTTGTAAACTACGCTGGACATCCGCCGCGAGCCTGCAGTTGAAATAAACAAAATAAGTTTACACTGTAATGTAATGGAACTTCGGACCGCATCCCGCCGTACTGTGTTTGAGTTATCTGAGTGTGACGACAATAAAACAAAAGTTTCTATTTACTGTAGAACTTGAAGCGACGTGATGTAAAAAATATGTATATTAGTAATTTATCTGTTGGTAATATTTACTAAAATAAATGAATAAATGCAGAGATTTTTTCTGTAATAAATAGGTATTGCAACCATCTTTAACGATATATCATAGGCATGAACATTTTAAATGGTTTTATGGAAAAAATACGTTAATCCATACTCAAAATCCATACCAATATCATAAATGCGAAAGTAACTCTATCTGTTACCTCTTCACGCTTCATTCAACCGCTAGACCGATTGAAATGAAATTTTTGGAGATACATAGTTGGAATCGCGAGAAAGTACATAGGCTACTTATCCCGTAAAGACGCATTGTTCTCGCGGGAACGCTATAACCGAATTCCACGTGGGCCAAGTCGCGGGCAGAAGCTAGTAACCTATAAAGATGGTAATGGTAGTTTTTCTCCGCATCGAAGTACAGAATATAAAAATAGTACTTACATCAAAACATAAAAAGTATCGAAATGTCCATTGATGACGTCGGAAAGCCATAAAGAGATCTAAAGGGAGGCCCAAAATAATAAATATGTCAGAATCGTCAATAGCCAAACGGAAAAGTCTATCAAGATAGCATTATCGGCATAAGCACATCTGAGGGCCTGTCTGATAACGCTTAGAGTGACATTGTCATTGATTTTATGGCACTTCAGTTTGCTTAGCTGGCAGTCATAGCTCCGGGTTCTATAGACGATTAAATACATTTTCTATGACAAAACAGGACAACCCGTGGCAGTGCAGGCTTTGACCTACCTACCTCTAATGAAGACTGTCGGGGGTTAAAATCTGGCACGCATCTCTGAATTCTCTCTGAATTGAATTGAATGTGTGAAATTCAATTTGAATTTATCGAGGAGCTTTTGATGCAATTCAAAGGTGTTTGCGAAGACCCATCTGCGCTGGACCCGCTTGGGGACAGATTGGGGAAGAGATGGTTTAGCTTGCTATCGGGTGGCCTGTCGGTTCATGAAATGGGCAATGCTTTTTTGGAATGTTATTGCTAATAGTATTTTTATTTCAGCAAAGAATTGGAATTCCAGCTTCATTTCTTCAGAAAATCATGCGTACTAATTGTTTTCACTCCCACACAGCTACAAGTAAAAATTCAAACCCAAGTATTTTTTTCAATTCTTGCCGCAACGCGCTCCAGTTCGTTTTCCGCATCATTTATTGACGATTTCAATCTTTCACTCATTAAACTTTGATGTTCTTTCTTACATTAATAAAATATGAGGCTTTTATGGTATTTTTATCACTTTTTTCTGTGTTTGAAGTTGCTTTGTTCCTCACTGTGTTCCATTAGAAACATTGCGCGTGTTTTGGAAGCCATCCAAAGCGGATGGTTCGTTTTTGAAAACTCGCTCGAACTAGGCAGAAGACTGAAAAGAATGGAAGTTTCAACATGGAACTGCCGTTCGTAAATATGCTATAGTATTTATACTTCGTTGATAAGTATCCGATAAATCGGAAGGAAAGTATTACTATTAATTCTGCAAAAGGGCTGACAGGGCACTTTTATGGGTTACCGGAAAAAACTTAGTTGCAAGTTGCAACTCGTTCTCCTGTGACTATTCAATCGGCAATATTCTGTGTTTGTTTTTCAGTATTAAAAATACCGGTAACGAAAAGAGTAAGTATTTGGATTTAATACGTGATAGTGCTATATTATAAGTATGTAGATGATATGTTTTCTTTGACCAAGTAACTATACATTTTTTGTCAGAAATTTTGAATTAACAAGAAAAGGCGAACTCTCCCTCCTTGAAGCAGGTGAAAAAAACGTCTGCAATTTCTATTTGAAATGAAATTAATCAAAAAACTCGTTCTTTGGACTTAGTAGCCTGGATTTCATATTTCAAGACGTCTCCCAATTCGCAACGGGCTGCTGTTAAATTAAGCTTCTATGGTTGTGTAGTAGCTGATGAAAATAAATATAAAGAGATACAGTGAGCATATTTTGCAACGTACCTAAAAAAATCTGTATTCCACGTGGAGTCTTGGTGTAGTCATAGTTTCCTATATAAATTATTCATCTACGCATTGATTTGCGATTCCGACCCAGTTGGCTGTGCCGTTTGTTTGCCAAACATAACAGAGACTTCAGCCATCTCATGTTTATTTACTTGTGTTTGGCAAAATGGCAAATGCAGTCACTGGTAAGAAGATTTTTAGTAAAGATTGCTTTTCATCATGATCATGATGATGATGATGACTGATCGTATACTAAAGATCAGTCATCATCATCATCATCAACAACAGCAACAACAACAACAACAACAACAACAACAACAACAACAACTTATAGTAGTCCACTGCTCGACATAGGCCTCACCCAATGTATGCTGAAGAGTTCTGTCCAAGGTGTGCCGCATCCAATCTACACTGGCCACCTTGCGCAAATCATCACTCCGCCTGGCAACAGGGCGCCCTACACTTCGCTTGCCTTATCGTAGTCTCCACTCAAGAACGCGTCTACTGCCTTTAATATCCGCAGGTAGTGTTAGACCTTTGGTAGAAGATACTCGCAATAACCACACAGGGCTGCAGCGTAAAGCCTCAATGATAATGATACAAGATTTTGACATGAACTGAATTCGAAATGACCCTACGTAACCAACTAAAGCTCTCTTGCACCAAGCCTGACATCGTCAGGTTAGGCTCTAACTAATTAAACCCGAGTTAGGAGGTTAACCCAAGAGGACCTAAAGAACTTAACGATACGCTTACTTAACAAATTCGGTCTTCCACGGATCCAAATGATCACTAAAACCAATTTGCATATTCACTAACACAATTGTGACTTGCCGCCATTAGTGTTCACTTAATTTTGATCGCCACGTTGTTTACAGTCATTTGCTTCAAAGCGGCCCTCGTTTGGAGCAATTTGCGGACTACGTAATAGTGGAAAAGATGCGCATAAAGTGTCTATTTCTGTCTCTTTTGCATCTATAATTGTGTCCCTTTCATTCGTGTTCCGGCTGTCGGTAAAGGTCTAATAAGAGATGGAATATATTTTTTCATTGGATTTGACTGTTAAATTTTTTCAGTTCTTCTGGGTGATTTTTCATAGGATCTGTAAGATTATGCTACCGACTCAGAATTGAAAGAGGGAGGAAGTTTTTGTTATAGATTTCCAAAAAAATACCTAAAATATGAAAAACGTTAATTTACGTAACGTTTTTCACATTTTAGGTAAAATTTCAAAGCGTAATTAACTATCTCCATTAATATTTCTTATTTATGATATTATTTTTTAGAAATCTAGAACAAAATCTTCCTCCCTCTTAAAGTAAAGACTGATGCCAAAGAATTTTTTGCTCATCACTAAATTAACCAAACGATCCAATGAAATGGCAATAAATAATGATACAAACAAACAAAAAGGCGTCGTATCATTACAATCACTATTTTAATGACTTATTAATGACCTCAAATACTTAACGTAGTTTATAACATGATTGCAAAGTAATACTCCTTCCCTCAATTAATATAATATAGATATTCTCTAGATTCTCAAACACAGCAACTGCGAGCTTGATTGTCACATTCCAGATTGTAGTCTAAACTAAAGCTAGTTACTTACGTGGAGGGATGTAGAGGTAGAGAGACAGACCTAGGAAAGGAACGTGTGGATGGATAGCGTGAAAGATGATATGCGTATGAAAGACGAAAATGGAAGGAGAAAACATGTTGTGATGACCCCACTTCCTAACGTGGGAAAAGGGCAAAGGAATGATGATGATGAGTGTGGTGTGGTGTAGTTATTGTTTCTTATTTTGCATTTGGCTTCTTTATGTCGAATCCATGTTTTTTCTAGAGCCAAAGACAATAAGCAGGGTTCTCACCTAAATAATGTAAACTGGTTATATCCCGTCTAACAATTATTTGCAATATTTGTCAATCCAATATTTAACCCTTTTCTTGGTAAGAGGACGCCAGATTTAAGAAAGGTTACTCGAACTATTTCATTCTTGCTACTATCCTTCGAAGAATAATTTTCGTGTCACGTTAAGTAGTTAGTCTCTTCAAATATTAGTAGTTAATTACATATTTACTCATAGTTTAGTATGATCGTTATACGTGTGCATTCATTTACTACAAGTAAGTCTCGTTTGTTATCTATTAAGTACTCATTGCGCTCATTTAAGCTTCTACAGGAGCGAGTTAGTATTATTTTTCTATTCAGATACGATTTTTACTGTGGGAAACTTCATTATGAGCTAATTTCGAAAGGCACCGACGTCAAGTTTTAAAAAACTTGCTTGGTTTGTAATAAAAATCTCTGGCTGGACTCCTTTCAAATTATCCTTTTTTTATGTAAATTTATGTAAATAAAGGAAACTATTGCACTTACTTTGATAGAATCAATAAAAGCCCAGCATTCATGCACTGCCTCGCTTCTGCCAGATCATATTATTATACTGAACACAAACTTAACAAATGTTTTCTCTTAAGTCTCCGACGATCACATCCTTGACGATCATAGAACTGTGTGTGACCAAAATTTGTGGCTATCTGAAGGGAGGGTATGATCGAGGCAAGCCGGGAAAAAGGATTGTACTCGTTCGTATCTCGCTTTATCTAACTTTAAAGTGAGAGAGACTGAGAGATAAAGAGGGAGTTTACGTATTTGACAAATTGGTAGCAGTCGCTCCGTAGATTCTCATTTATTACGTCTAAGGTCGACCAAATCGGTCCGCTAGCACTATTAGAGCATATTGATGTTGTCAATGTCAAACGTTAGCACAAACTAACTGTCCGTCATTAAGACAAGATCTTTGCTCCGGAAATTGCTAGTCATTTATCGTTTACGTATCGTTGGATCGTGGTGAGGCTGATGTATTTGTAATGACTTCAACGTTAAGATTATCTTGAAGCAAAATTTCGTGTCTCCCCTGTAGCTTTCCTTAATTTGTTTTTAATGCATAATGAAAGATTCATGTTTTCGTTATCATGTTGTTAAAGTCGATTCATTTTGTTTATTTGTTTTTTGTATTATGCAAAATTTCAAAATCGATTATTTCTGTCATTAGAGTTCGTAACGTGTTTACATATTTTGACGCTTTGGCCGGATACACGTTTCTCCGAACCTGTTGTACTCTACACATTTCGCCTATGATTATTTTCCTTTATTCGTCTTATTCACACGTTGTAAAAACTTGTTCATAGATAGAAACAAACAAACAAACAAAAACGTGTTATTTCAAAGAATCCTAAATCTCTTTTTCAACACTCACAGTTTTATCTTAATCCTTGGATAAAATGGATGGACCAGCAGTGGTATTCAGACAGCAAAGGTCAAATTGATGTTTGGATTGTGTCAGATGTTTGATAAGGGATAAATTGGAACTGACAATTAGTTACCTACTACGATAATTAAGGTAGTGTTAATAAACAAGTTAATTGGGTTGTGATTTTGGCTGTTCTTTGAGTTGATTACGAATGCAAATGATTTATAAGAATTTCCAAAAATAACCGTAATAATTATATGCAATAACATTTCAGGATGTTGTATTATCTCTGGCGTTGTATTATCTTAGACTCGGTTAACCGAGAGATTAAGCCGAGTTGGAGATAATTTTACGGTTTAATATGTTGTGGTTTGGTTTCAACGGAACATTTCCAATGCAATCATCAACATCATATCCCTTGTGTAGGCATTTGCACATTTTAAGTAAATGGCTCGCATCATTTTAAACACTTCGCATCGATATTACCATCAAACGATGCGCACATCGCATTCGAATGGGGGCAGGTTACGTCAAGTCAAATTTTCGGCGTCCAGTGTGAGCACGATTGAATTTTTAAGAATTTGGAATTACTGTACCTCTATTTTGGTGGTCAGTTATTTTATGTTGATATCCGTATTTTGCTTTGCATAATGTGATAAAACTGACATTCTGAATATCCCTGCCATTGTGGGCTATTACATTACTATGCCAGATTCGTCAGTGCGAGGGCTTGACAGACGTGGGTGAGAAGGGGTTGTTGTAATTCTGTTAAGTCGACGAGAACCGCCCTGGGCACGAATGAAAACGTCAAGGCAAGGCTCCGAAAATTGAGACTGTAGATTGAAATAGGTAACTCTTGAGCAGGAAGATGAGAGGTTGATTAAATTATGTCTGACGTTTGCTTTTGCATTGCTTTCTAAGTACATTTTATTCTTCGAAACGAAAAGGAAGGGTGTTCTTATAGGATTGAACGGTTTATCTGAGTGTGATGTCGGATGGAGTTTGTTTTTAGTTTCGTTTTATTGATAGGGAAGTTAAACTTGTTCTTAGATATACTTATCTACTTATTTGAAGAAATTCGGCTGTAAAATTATCTATGGACCGTTTCTGATGTCGTACATACCTACCTATGTCATCGATGTATGTTCGCCGGCTCTCACCGAAACATATATGACTATGCAATGTGAGCACTGCCAGCCTGCTGCTTGGCGGCAGGTTAGCGGGTAAGATGGTAGTAGCCACCCGGACGGACTCTGAATCAGGTCCTACCACCGGCTCTTAGGTACATGACATCAAATAAGATTTTTGTTCTTGAAGTGTAGTCTTAATATGGGTCTTTCAAGTTTTAGAACTGTCCCGCTTCTCCTATTAAAATAAGCGGTAAATTTTAAGATTTTTCACCATTCTTTTGCGTTCCGTTTTGTCGTTTCTGTGGACGCCCTCAAAGTTTATTGCACCCCGTGACATTATTAGAATCTGTACCGTCGTTTTATATTTCACTAGACTACTATCAAACGGCGCGAGGGAGACAGGAAATAATTTTACGCCATAAATTCCGAGTTTTACGTCCTCCCTCGGCCCTTAAGGGTGTATTTCGGGTGAACATTGTAAGAGGAACGTATCGAGTTTGATGTTTTTGGAGCGACAATTTTAAGGGTATGCGTGTATTGGATACACTGAACTAAGTATCATAGGTAGGTATTTAAAGTAGATGGGGTAGATTGATTTTAGACCGCAGAAGCAAAAGTGAAGTGTGATGCAAATGTTTAAAATAACCTAGTAAGTAAGTACTTAAAAATAATCTCCGTCATCCATATTAATATTGTAAATACAAAAGTTACTTTGTCTGACTGTCTGTCTGTTACCTCTTCAGGCGTCAACCGCTGGACCGATTGAAATGATATTTGGCATGGAGATAGTTGGGGTCCCGGGAAAGGACATAGGCTTTTTATCCCGGAAAAACGCATAGTTCCCGCGGGAACGCGATAACCGAATTCCACGCGGGTGATGTCGCGGACAAAAGCTAGTAAATAAATAAAGAAAGAAAGAAAAATCGTTTATTACCACCAAATAAATCCTAGGTCGAATAAGTACCCCATTAGACGACAACCAACCAATCAAACAGACATACTTAAACTTCATCAATTCATCTTAGGTATAATTTGATCATAAATTTGATCAAATATAAGATGAATTATTGTATCCATTTCTTAACAATACTAGATGCTATAAGTAAAACAGTACTTATCAATAAATCTCTCATAATCATCGACTCTGTAATAAAAGTATTTGTTTTATACTGTTATTGTTTATTTGACACATTTACTTAAGATACATAATTCACAAGTATTCACAACCGAGTTCTTGGTACGCCATGACAGCTCAAGTGCCATAGAGTAAGTATCGAATCATAGATAATACATATATATCACTTCTCCCTTTTTCTACAACAGAAGTAAACACAAGTAATGTAAATTATATTTCTTAGATTACATAATCATTCAGATGTGCAGGTCTCTTGATAGTCCTACCAAATCTAGACTTATATGTATGACTGTTACTAATATTAGGTTCATTCAATGAATCATTGCGTTCTATGTTATTGTTGTTAAACATATCAATGTTTTCATTGTTTATAGTCTGCTCACTTTCCTTTGCCCCTTCATCAACAATATGCTTATCCATCTTTACTTCCATTTTGCTCTGATCTTTACAATCAAAAAGAAACTTCCTATTCCTGTCAATCTGTTGCCCTGTTTCTGTTAACAACTTGAAGGAATTTGGTCTTACATCATCAGACAATACTTGAGCATACTTATGGGGCTTCTTACAATTATTATCAAGAAGTATAACTTTCTGACCTTCTGACAAATTACTTAACTTTTTAGTGTTTCTATCATAGTAATACTTTTGTCTTCTAGCATTAATATACAGTGAGTTTTGAATATTAACATTTTCTCTATTTGGTTCTTGAAAACATGGCAACAATCCCTGAATTTTTCGGCCCATTAACAGTTCTCCTGGTGATTTATAATCTAATTCTTTAGATATAGGCCCATTTCTATACTCTAACAATGCCAATTTTTTATCCTTGCCCTCATGATCAGCTTTTTTGAATATATTTTTAACAGTTTGAATATAGCGTTCTGCAAGACCATTTGATTGTGCATATGTAGGACTACTTGTTTTATGAATAAAGTTCCAACTTCTAGCAAATTTTTTAAATTTGTAACTTGAAAAATTTGTTGCATTGTCTGATATTAATACGTCTGGAACACCAAAGCGAGCAAATATAGACTTTAATATTTCTATGGTTGTGTCAGCACTTAAATCACTTAATTTTTCTATTTCAACATACTTACTATAATAGTCTACCACTAACACATAGTCCTGACCTCTATAATGAAATACATCACATCCCAACATTGACCAAGGTTTAACTGGCATTTCTCTAATTTGCATTGGTTCTTTACTATTTTGTTTACGAAACCTGTCACATGTATTACATTTTGAAACTTTGTCTTCTATGTCTCTTGTCATGTACGGCCAAAACATGCAAGAACGAGCTCTACTCTTACATTTATCCATTCCTAAGTGATTGTAGTGAATTTTATCCAACATTTCGAGTCTTAGAGATTTAGGTACAACAACACAGTTATTTTTAAATATGAGATTATCACAAACATAAAGTTGGTCTCTAAAAGTGAAGTAAGGTCTTAGACAATTAGGTATTTGTTTCACATCAGGCCAGCCGTTGATCATATAATCTTTTAATTGCTGCAATTCACAATCTTTTTCCGTCTCTTGCTTAAATAGTCTAAGCTTTTCATCTGTGATTGACAGTGTTTGCACAACCATACTAACATTAATTTCAATTTCATCTTCTAAGACATTATCTAATGTTTTAACACAATTTCTTGACAAAGTATCTGCTATCAATAGTTCTTTTCCTGGCTTATATTTTACTACTAAATCATATCTCTGCAGATGCAACCTCATTCTTTGCAGTCTAAGAGGTATATCACAAAGAGGTTTTTTAAATACCGTTTCTAGTGGTCTGTGATCCGTTTCTACCTCTATTGTCTGTCCATAAATGAACTGATGAAAGCGAGTGCATCCAAAAACAATTGCCAACATTTCTTTTTCAATCTGTGCATACATGGTCTGAGTATGAGTCATTGTTTTGGAGGCATAAGCTACTGGTAAATCATTTTGAAGAAGAACTGCACCTAAAGCATCTTTAGATGCATCAACTGACAACTTACAAGTTTTATTAGTATCAAAGAACTGCAACACTGGCTTACTTATTAATACATTTTTTAATTCTGAAAATGCAGTTTCTTCTTCAGTGCCCCACTTCCACTCAGTGTTTTTCTTAATTAAATTTCTTAACGGACTACAGACTTGAGACAAAGATGGAATAAACTTAGCAACATATGTTATCATACCCAGTATTCTTTGAACATCTTTAGCATCTTTTGGCTTTTCTAACTTTAAAATAGCATCAATTTTACGAGGATCTGGTTTTATTCCATCTTTGGAGAGTACATGACCTAAGTAATTAATTTCAGACACCCCAAATTCACATTTCTTAAGATTAAGTTTGACACCATTTTCTTGGGCAGTTTTTAATACATTTAGTAGGCACTGATCATGCTCTTCTTTACTTTTTGCATAAATTATTATATCGTCAATAAAAGTCTCACACCCTTCTATTGAATCAAATATCTGACTGTAATGCCGGTGGAAAATTTCAGGCGCTGAAGATAATCCGTAGGGCAATCTTTTAAAATAATATCTACCAAATGGTGTTGTGAATGTACATAACTTGGCACTGTCTTCTGACAGTTTAGTCTGGTAAAATGCTGTGGAAGCATCTAACTTGCTGAATATTACAGAACCAGCCATTTTACTTGACACTTCTTCAAACGTAGGTAATTTAAAGTGTTCTCGTTTGATTACTTTATTTAAATTATTTGGGTCTAAGCAAACTCTTATTTTATTTTCATCTTTTTTAACTATTACAATATTGCTTACAAAATCTGTAGGTTCAGATACTTTATCTATAATACCTAAGTCTTTCATTTTTTCCAACTCTTTTTTCAATGTTTCGTGCAAGGAAATTGGTACACCCCGACATGGTTCAACTTTGCCCCGAGCACCCTCTACTAACTGAATTTTGTATTCTACATCTTTTAATAATCCTAGAGTTTTATCATCAAAAAGATCACCAAATTGCTTTAACATAGCTGTATAGTCATTAGATTGTTCATTCACTCCTACTTTTCTTAAGAACTTCCTTTCTAACAGTTTAAGTATCGATATAGTATTAATTCCCAATACTGGCACTGACAAATCACTCTCAACTACATAGAACAACAATGTATTCACTTTACCATTGATAAATTTGCATTTTAAAGTTATTTTTCCAGTACAATTAATATTACTTCCGTCAAAATTATATAAGTTTGAAACATTTTCTTGTATTTGAGTTTCAAGTCCTAGTTGTTTAACAATTCTCAATGGTAATATGTTACAGTCAGAGCCAGTATCTAATTTACAGTCAATAATATACCCATTTATTTGAAGCGATTCACACAAATCATTCTTGCTGATACCTGCAACAATTACAGAGTTTATAATCAAATCACTTTTATCCACTTCACTACTAGGAAACCTTTCACTTGTTTTAGACACAAAGTTAACTGACCTTTTGTTCCTACACATCTTTGCGTAGTGTCCAAACTTTTTACAGTACTTGCACACTTGATTAAATGCTGGACACTTGAAACCATGTGTATATCCACACCTCGAGCATGGACGCTTATACTCCTCTGCTTGGCTCCTTTCTTTGATATTATTTGTTCCTGTGCTGTTTTTGACAATATTTACTGAATGGTCATCACTAGTTACTTCACCGAGTTGCTTCAGTTGTTCCTTTGCCAATTCATAGCTTTTACATATTTGTATACATTTATGCAGGTCCAAATTACACTCTTTTAGCAGTCTCTCCCTTATTGAGTTATCTTTTATTCCTCTAACGATTTGGTCCCTTATCAAGCTATCTTTTAGGCTTTCGAACCCACAATCACCACTCAAGGTTCGAAGTGACGTCACAAACTCGTCAAAAGTTTCGTCTTTTTGGACCCTCACAAAAAAATTGTGCCTGCAAATAATTTCATTTTTCTGAGGCAGGAAATGCTCTTCGAACTTATTGAGTACTTCCTCATGGGTTTTTTTATTTTCTTTAAACTCGAAGTTATTATATATTTCCAATGCCTCTTCCCCTATTGTGTGCAACAGTAGTGCTACCATCCCATCTTCCTGTAGCTTGGTTTTAGCTCCAGAAGCTACTATGTATAACTCATATCTCTGTTTCCATCTGCGAAAATTTTCACCAACCTCGCCCGTGAGACACAATGGCGGCGGAGGTTTTAACATTTCCATTTTATCTTGTTTATTTTCACTTCCTTCACACGAACTTGATGTTTATTACAATTGACCGACTGCGCCATGTAATAAAAGTATTTGTTTTATACTGTTATTGTTTATTTGACACATTTACTTAAGATACATAATTCACAAGTATTCACAACCGAGTTCTTGGTACGCCATGACAGCTCAAGTGCCATAGAGTAAGTATCGAATCATAGATAATACATATATATCACAGACTCCTTACCTAATTACCAAAAATACGTTACCTAAGAATAAGTAAAGGATTGACCCAAATCTTGTTATTTTCCCGTCCTAAATATTGAATTTCACATCTTTGATATTCGTTACCTGGTTACAACTATACCGGGACGTAACCCATATTCATCCCTTTTATTAGCAGAATCGATATTTTATCAGATGTCCTGGGTGATCCATTGTACCTCAATATATCTAATGTCAAGTAATATCTGTATGACATTTTCACAATGGAACTGGATCAGTATCAGTTACTGATCTTTGTTTCTGTAATATTATCATAATATCTGTCTATATATTACTTACCTCTTCATGACCTCCTCATGCTTTAGAAGACGAATTTTCGGAAAATGTTTTTTTAATCCTCGCTTACATCACTTTAGGAACTAATAAACCCATCAGTTAACCCTTCTTTAGGTGGTTAAAGGCCGGAACGGTTGTGCGTTGGTTGACAGATCAGTTATTTTTTTCTATAAATGAAATTAAAATTCGTAAACGTTGTTAAAATTCCGATGAAGCGGGAATGGAATTGGCAGAATGCAATCAAAACAACATCAAAGGGTGTCGACCCGGTGACAGAGAAATTTTGGTAGGGGATGGTTTTCAGGTCAAGTCTGTTTGCCGCCCGTTAGGATTGTCACCAAACATCGTTAAGTTGTCATTACACTTTATTTCCTTTATTTTCCTCAGGAATAGTTTTGACATGGCTATTGTATCCCAATTTTGGATTAAGTCGTTTAGTCTCGTAACTAAGTGTGGCAAATTCGCCAGATGCCACAGCATCTAAAACATTTAGGTCCACCAACTAACTCACCAGGCAGGACATTATTAGGTAATATTAAAATTAAAATCCGCCGATGCTTATACTTATACATAGTAGCAGCATGGTCTAAGAAAACAAGGTCTGCCGTCAAAGTCGAGTTGCCACTTTATTACAATAAAACAAAAATGAAGGAAATATTTGCTGTCCGTTATAATGCAAAATAGATTATTTTCGCATTACAATTGTCATTTACTTGTTTAAGCACACAAAATGGGCAATGTTAAAAACAAATGAACGTAATAATTTAATGAAACACTCACAGGATACATGGGGGTCGGGGATTATTTTAATATACCACTTGCAACACCCAGCCGTGCCGTATGACGTTCGGGTGACACCCACACTACTACACAATACCGGACTGTCATACTTGGCGAAATATCTTTTCGTATCCTGTAGTAGCAGTAGACTATAAGTTTCGAAAAAGTAACTGTTGTGTAAACATGTACGAAACTCTTCCGAAAGATGGCGTTAGTAGCAACTGTCTAGTTAAAAAAGAGTTAAAAAGCCATGCATGTCATATTAATTACTTCGTCCGCGTGGAATTCGATCACAACGTTCCCGCGAGTAGTTTGTTTTTTCCGGGATAAAAAGTCCTATTCCTTACCTAGGATTCGAACTACCTCCATGCCAAATTTTATTCAAATCGGTCCAGTCGTTGCGACGTGAAGGAATTAAGGACAAACAAACAAATAAACAAACAAATTACACTCACATTTATAGTATTAAGTACAATAGGATAAAGATTTTGCTAATAAAAAAAATGCAAATTTACTAAGTACCTAATACAAACTTATTGTTCGCGGTTGGTGCAGTAACCGTCTCTACTGAACCAACCGCAAATAATAACCCTAAAAAGTATAAAAACCCTATACACCCTAAATATAGCACAGATTGTTAATTTTCCTAAGCAACTAAAGACTTGGTCCCAAAGTCAAGTAGGTAATAACGTTTATAACTATCTACTAAAACGTTATGTTTACGGACGAAATTACGCGACGGATCAAGCCAAACAAGGTTATTGAAGATTAGCGTGAAGCTTTATTAAGTTGACATTGCTTTCTTTATTTAGCTATTGCCTTTTATTAGGCTTTTAATTTATCACTAGCTTTTGCTAGCCGCAACCACCGCGACACTTTAATTCCACGCGATTTTATGAAAACGTGAATAGTTTGAGTTAGTCGCCACTAGATGTCGCTGTACTGTGCGGAAACTGGGTAACGTTGTGTCAACTCCGTTCGCTGCTAACGCGTGGTCGGATTTGTTTCGTCACATCATATCATCAGCCGTAAAAAGACGTCCACTGCCACATTATAAATGTGACACTTTTTGAAAACGTTATTCCGGGTTACCGGATAGCGATTATCGAATCTGAAATACTAAGCTCGCAACCTTGATTTTATGGAAAATTTTGGCTAATAATATATACATGTTGAATTGAAATTTGCAAATACAAATGCTCTTAATTGATGAAATGGTTATTATGGCCATTACTCATGATGATAAGTAATAATTTGCTTTATTTTGTAACACAACGATTTTTGTATGATTTAGGAACATTCTGCTCAGTAAATTGTCAATCTAAATAAATCTTTTGATCAGAAAACTTGCTGGTGTCGTGTAATTATTAGATTCGTTCGATCATTTTTAGAGATATGATACTTCATATTTCTAAAAACGATACTACTAGAGGCTTATCTTAAATGTCAATTGAAAAAGATTTTCATCGCCATTTTTTTTCTTTATTTAAGGAACTTTTTCGCTGGGCGAAATCGTCGCTCCATAATTCTAATTACCTACGTATACGTACAATTAAATATTACTTACTATGTCAAGTTAGTGTGATAATAATATGCAAAACTAAATAATAGAATATATTTCTCTACTACTCTGACTAATGAAACATGAATTAATATAATGAAATATGTATAAATAACATGACATACCTACCTACTAACTAAAATTTGTAAATAAGTTAAATTAAAAATTAAACTAAATATTACACATTTTACATACCTAAATAAAATAGTTCAAATAAACTTATAATAAAATCAATATTATCTCAAAAAAATTAAATGTACATAATAGACTATTTTAGAGATATATAGACTCATAGACATAAAATATGACTAGATAAAATTAATTATAATGTCATTATTTGTTGCATGGAATAAAGGTTTATCTTATCTTATCTTTACTATGTCAAACAACGCAAACTCAATCAATCAAATCAATCAAAATATGGTAGAGATCTTCTACTATCTAAAGTCCCGCGCCTTCACATTTCACAACGCTTCAATTTATTATTATTATTTAAAAAAACACCACCAACACTAAACGCATAGCTGATGGCTGTCTCAGCACGCACACGTGTTGAGAGTGTTGGTGGTGCTTTTTAAATACATTGAAGCGTTTTGAAATGTGAAGGCGCGGGACTTTAGATAGTAGAAGATCTCTATAGATCTTTGATTACTCCACACAAGTGTTATAGTTCGGTGATGTTACCTTCTTCATGAGAAAAGCAATTTGAACTATTTGAAGGGATGTGTCATCGGCATTAAATATTGTTTATCAGAATAAAAGACAAATAGCTAAATATCAAAATAATAAAAGGAATATTTACTGAAAGTTTATGTATGGCATTGAGATTGACATTGCACTAAAAGATTGCATAGTTAGTGGTAGGGCCTGATGCTAGGTCCGTCCGGGAGGTACCACCGTCTATCCAGCTAACCTGCCGCCAAATAGCAGTGCTCGCACCGTTGTGTTCCGGTAGGGTGTTAAGGCAGCCGGTGAAATTTCTGGCACAAAGGCATTCCATCTTGGGCCTCAGGGTAGGCAACGCATTCGAGATCTTATGGTTTTTTAATGTGGGATCAAAGGATTTCGGTGTCCATGGGCCGCAGTGACCACTTACTATCAGATGGGTTGTGCGCTCGTTTGCCTATACCATAGACATATAAAAAAGAGGAACAGATCGGAGTGGAAAGCAGCTAACGATCACACTGCATGAAGACTGGGATTGGTCGGTAAAACACAAAGAAATAAAATGATACCTAAATGTAATTTCGGCTAACAATATAACGAAATCTCAAGGGAAGACATAAACGTGCAATTTCTTACTCTATCGCGAGAAAAGTATTAGGTCTGTGTTTATTTGTAGTGAAAAAAGCCGCGGTGTCCTAGTGATTCATGCAGAGGGTCGGGGGTTCGATTCCGGGTCGCACCTATAAGTTTACTTATGTGCGAAATTCAATGTGAATTAACCACTGAGCTTTTCGGTGAAGGAAAACATCGTGAGGAAACCTGCACGCATCTGCGAAGTCATTCAAGATGTGTGTGAAGTCCCCAATCCGCACTGGGCTTGCGTGGGGAGTACAGCCCAAACCCTCTCGTGATGAGAGGAGGCTTGTAACACCCCCCCTCAATAATTATGATTTTTATTAATATTAAATTTAAATTGAAACTGTTTTACAACATTACTACTTCGAAATAAGGCTATAGAATTTTCGTTGATATTATTTTTCCTAATAATTGGCCAAACTGTGATCGTCTATTAATGTTAGGACTCTACGTTATATTCATAGTAACCATTTAGATTCTTTAATAAGGTAAGCGAAGTTCTAATCAAGGTCGAGAAGAGATAAATGATAAGGTAGGTTAAATGTAATAATATTTTATTATACTAATAATACATATGAACTTTTAAATATGTGTTTACGTTTTAATTAGATATTTTAGTTGCATACTCGAACGTGTACCTAGAAAATTAAAATGACGTGACTTTTCTACTCAATCACAAATGTACTATAAGAGATTATCCCCCTACCCCCAAATGACCACCTCACACCCCTCCGAATACATCTAACGCAAATTACCAAAATAATAAACGATCAAATATATAATGTCTCACTATAATAACTTATTATACATCTTGAGTAATTATCATTAGATGTATTCGTGTCATCCTCTAGCCTCCGACTCCCCATACTCTACTCTACTTCCAATAATTAACCATTGGTCCCATGTCTCATCAAATTAACATAAAAAATAACCACACTAATAAGAAATAGTCCCACTAGATTCAAATTGGACTTCAAATATTAAAATGAATTACAGTGTGCTAAATAGTGCAACGGAAAGGAATAATTAGCCTTCCTACCCTCCCTAATAAGTTTATTGCCACCTACACCGTCGTGTAGATGGTGTAGTGTGTTTTTATACCATATAGCCCATGAACAATATCTGGACACTTCTTCAAGCCGTTAGTAAATCAACAATGAATAATCGCCCCTCTTCGCGAAGAAATCCAATACACATAGAAGGAACCTCGTTTGTGAGACAAGACCAGTCCTAGTGACTATACATAGATCGCATGCTATCAATGATAACATGAAAACATGTATCCCTCCAGTGGATAGGATCACCCCATATTGCTAAAGGATAAACCACCCAAAGCTAAGCCACCCAACTCAAATCCGCGCCAAACAATGAACATAAGCTCTATGGAGAATGTGTAGTGTCGATATTTGGTGGAGCTCTTAGCTTCTTGTCCGGTACGGAATCCCCTTTGGCCAGCCTTAAATGCTGAATATGTCTATAGACTTAACCTATCACCTATCCAAGAGAGATTCCTTTGTTGGTGTAATGCCTCAGGTATAGGTAACAATAAACCCATCCCTGCATCCATGATAGCTAACATAGAAACCTTTACCTCACATCACACCATACAAACACACTCTCAACATTATACAACTGGAATTCCACGCCAGCTCATCAAGAATGCAGTATTCTTATAAGAAAGATAATCTTATAAGACATTAACTTCCCTCCATCTCACTTACACAAAAGGATTGAAAATTAAAGCATGTCCAATTTGCCTCTGTTATAAAAGTTACTATCATATGGCAAGAATTAAACATGACAGAAGTGATTGAATAATGAAATGGATTGTCAAGTCTAAATTAATTTCCCCTTTAGAATTAAAATCAATCAATGGAGAGTATTATACTTATGTATTGGAAACATCTAATTCCAGAAAATCTACCACGAGATTGAGTGAAGACAATGAGACAAATGGCCAATTACAACCTTTCCCTAAATGTTAATTTAAATCATGTAGAGATACTTAGTTGAATTAAAAATACGTCAAAGCAAGATAAATTTAACTTTAAAGATATATCGTATAAATCATAATAGATTTATACGATGGAGGGCACATAAAATGTAGTAGTTAATTATGATGAGAGCATCCAACCAGATAGAATAAATAAACCCAACATGACACGACAGGTAATAATTAAATCAATGGTAGGTGTAATGATAGTTATAAAATATCAATTCTGTGTTATAAAATAACCATATTATTAAAACTGATGTAGTAAATAAATAAAATCCCAAACATCTAATCTTAGGAATGTAACAATATAATTATGTATTAGAAATTGAAATGGAGTGACGACCCTGTAAAGGTCGCGGGAACGCGGTGGACGCGAGCGGCACAGGACCGATCCGAGCGGCGCGTACTGGGGAAGGCCCACGCTCAGAAGCGGACGTCCATCGGCAGAAATGATGATGATGATGATTAGAAATTTAAACCGTATCTATTGATATGTCAAATCATACTAAGCGGCCTACTGAATTAGTTATGTCACTCTCGCGGGAGGTCAACATTGTGGCATATATTTTTTTAAGGCGTCCATATTTATTTTAAATAAAATATTTATTCATGAATATTATTCAATTTCACTCCCTATCATCTGTTATCGAACACTTATCCCTAATCACAACTCTAACAGAATAAACACACATAGAAAGCATTACAAGTACAATCAAGGTTATCAATACAATATTTTCAATAAACCAGAATAACTGTTCACAACTCTATCTTCTAGCGCCATGAACGCTCGAACTTTAATGACACTAGATTTAGGTTCTATATCTATAACCTTGATTGTCAAGCATAAGCTATAAATAGGAACGACTCACAGGTTTGCTACCACGTCTCTCGCAATGTTTGCAACTCGGCCGAAGTTCCGTTGCTCTGCCAGGTAGGCTGCTCACAGCTGCGACGTAAGTACATGACCGCCGAGCCGGTATCGCTGTAAATGTTTTGAATCTACCAACATTATTTATTCAAAATCATCGAGTCCCAAAGGGTCGAACTATTTTTATAACAAAATACACGAAACCTAGTAGAATATATTAAATAATTGTATAATTATATTTTTATAAATATATACTCATGTATTGCCCAGTTTATATCGTAATTTAATCTCTAATTTAACCACCACAATAATTGGAAACACATATCTATCTCTAACAATTTTACTGTTACAAAATGAAATAAATACTAACCATAAAAATAATTTAAAGCAATTGAAACATCAAAAATCATGTTATATGAACCCTTTTGATGGAAATGATGATGATTAGGACTCCCGTTGACACAATATGAATATGTACTTACATAAATTGGCTGCTCTACTAAGCTCTATCCTCCGGAAGAAAATAGCTAAAAGAATTTACACAGAATAAACGTAATTCTAAATACCAGATTTCATTTCTTAATTCATGATTTTAACACACACTTATAGCCAAACTAAACTACAAATTCCCACTGTTGTGCACAGACCCCTCTACACAATGAAATTTAATTGACACGTGATGTTAGTTTTCTAGATAAAATAAATTAGAAGTGGGAGGTTTGTATTGATAGAATTTTGATTAACTTTACTACTGTCATTTTCTATAAAAAAACCAACCCGTAAATTAATGAATACGACCCACCAGATTTAATTCGCGAAGTCACCGGTGCCGACCACATCCCGAAGTTGTCCTCTGAATCTGCTACCAGGTTGCCACGCCCCAACTGGCCAGAAGTTGCTGTTGTCCGCTCAGATGCTCCGATGATAATCACCATGAGAACCCTGCCTCTAACTGAACTGATTACACACACTTTTAGCAACTCCATCTGTGGAAAGAGGCTCTTAATTTCGTTGATACACTTCCCTTTTTTACAAAGATAGCACGACATCAATTTAACCACCAATCAATATAAAATAACCACATTTTTATCAACGCTTCTACGCCGAACTCTACTAATGCAATTCTAAACCACTTGAGTACCAAAACAACTATCCTCAAAATTCCTTTCAAACCCACTTCGACAAACACTAGTACTTTCCCAGATGTTGGTGCACCCGAGAATTGCGTCGATTTGCTGCCACGTTGTCCAATCACGAACCTTTCTGCCCACGCGCAATACTACCGCGACTTTTGAATTCATTCGAACAAAGAACTGTACACTCTAAAACAAACGCTTACTCCTCCCTATTAGTTAATATCTGCGCACACCTAAAACGAGAACACATCAACTAACATCGACCAAACATTTTCATTTGAAACAAGATGGCCGCTGTAATCTCAATTTTGCCAACGGGTTAAATCATACACACAAATTAAAATATCATGATCTCAATTCAACCTAAACCACCATTATTCTGGATACCTAAATATAAATAGTAAGCTAATAATTTCAATGTGAATCCTGTAAATAATTATCGTCTTAATACCATTAAAAGAAATAACCATGATAATTTAAAACATGGCATTTACACATGAGTTCCTCACAAAGGTTAAAATTATTAGTAAATCGACAGATAAAATATTTACAAAAGTGGAATAACAGGATTGCTTCAAAACTCACAGATACCGCCAGATGGGTCTCACGTGTGTTAGCCGCTTCCCAGGAAACAAAAGAGCTTCCTCATTGTTTGTTCCGCTTTTATACCTTTTCGTTTAAATAGTGGTGCGAAACTTTGAATGATAATCTATTATTGTTAACATGCAATGAATTCGACTATGTCAAAAGTCATTCGATGATCGATCTAATATTGCAAAATTCGAAATAAAACTTATATTTATTTGCCTATTATTATTTACATTATATGATATTTGTATATTATTAATTCCATAACCATCAGAAGTCTTTATCTAGCAGTGGATGTCATTTCTGTTAAAATGATAATAATCGATCAGCGTAAGACAATCACATTAATCGAATACTCTACAACCCTACCATTCAGAAGTACCCAAACAATTAGTCCCAATACTACCAATCAAATAGTCAAAAGTGTCCCTCAAATATATTCCCATTAATAAAGGAACAAACATTGATATAATTTTTCTCCTGAATTATAATCGTGTATTATCTATTAAAATTAAAATTACATTAAATCCAATTAAAACCGTCACATAATTTGAACAATAACATGACAAATAGAACAAAAAGTTGCAAAATGAGTTCAATTCCGCAATCTAACGCGAGTTCTTTTGCCTATATCATTCATCATTCATTTAGCCAACATTTTAGTATTAATGCAGAATTTACTTATAAACTTGTTTTATTTCACTAAATGTACTATTAATTTTCCACTATTACATATTACATAGTGAGATACCGAAATCTAAATACAATGGTTTTAATATAAGATTGATATTCATTCGTGACCGAACTGAAATACGTGAAGGTAATGCCGGGAATTTGTCATAGATGGCGTTTAAATCAAAAACATACGTAGCCAACTTTTATCCGTAATAGTTTTAAAGTGATAGTATAGATGGCGCTTAGAAGGTACATTTTGATATCTCTTCAGAAAGCAAATAAATGTATGTGATATCGTCACAATCGCCCCTGAAATCTGTATAGTAGTTCACGGATATACGATTTCTACAACTACAGAGATCACATACTCATTTGAACCTACCTTTGCACAAATAATAATAACTCGGAATCACTAACAGTTAAATTGTCGTACCCAAAATGAACTGAATAATATAAGTATTTTTCCCTATCCCCAGGAATGACCTCTTTTCATTTCCTTTCGGCATTATTTTGGTTTCTAAACTTATTTTATCGTAATAAAATTATTCTAGTTTAGCATATCTTTATATTTATTTATTTATATCCTTATCGAGTCACTCATGTGTAAAACCAATTATGAAGTTAGTTTACTTAAACTTGCCTACTCTTTTTACGACAAAATATACCTAAAACGACTAACGACCCCTATACCATGCTAGATAATACTACCCAACGAATAAATCGGTCGTGATAATACTCTTGAACCAAATCTAACTCAACCTGTAGGCCCTGTCAATACTAAAAGAAAATAAACTCTAACGATCAACCATGCCAAACCGAAGAGGACACTAGAACTATTCCAGAACTAAAGAAAATAATTTACCTTCCAAACCAAATAGCTAATAAAAGCGACCCGCCCCTAATTCACACGGGTAGTACTCGTACAAATTTTACACTAAACCCCTCGTTAAAGATTATTCCATCTTTTAGCGAAACCCGCATGAAAATCCGTTCAGTTATTTAAGAGATCCTTGTTTTACAGTATGTATATATAGATATATGTATGAATAGATAATAAAAGAAACGTGATTTTAGTGTTTACTCTCATTAATTTTACTAAAATATTGTAGATGATTATTTAATCTTTTACATGGGCCAGTAATTAATAATCTCTCTCATCGCCCTTAATCGAACTTTCGCTTTTGAAAAACCTTACCCACATTTCACGAACATCAAATTGTGACCTTTAAAGGTCAACTAAATAAACTGTATTTTTATTATTATTATTTCAGCAGTGTAAAACATATATGAAACCCCTTAAAAAGCCAAAATCAATCCTGGTCACGGCACCAAATTGTAACACCCCCCCTCAATAATTATGATTTTTATTAATATTAAATTTAAATTGAAACTGTTTTACAACATTACTACTTCGAAATAAGGCTATAGAATTTTCGTTGATATTATTTTTCCTAATAATTGGCCAAACTGTGATCGTCTATTAATGTTAGGACTCTACGTTATATTCATAGTAACCATTTAGATTCTTTAATAAGGTAAGCGAAGTTCTAATCAAGGTCGAGAAGAGATAAATGATAAGGTAGGTTAAATGTAATAATATTTTATTATACTAATAATACATATGAACTTTTAAATATGTGTTTACGTTTTAATTAGATATTTTAGTTGCATACTCGAACGTGTACCTAGAAAATTAAAATGACGTGACTTTTCTACTCAATCACAAATGTACTATAAGAGATTATCCCCCTACCCCCAAATGACCACCTCACACCCCTCCGAATACATCTAACGCAAATTACCAAAATAATAAACGATCAAATATATAATGTCTCACTATAATAACTTATTATACATCTTGAGTAATTATCATTAGATGTATTCGTGTCATCCTCTAGCCTCCGACTCCCCATACTCTACTCTACTTCCAATAATTAACCATTGGTCCCATGTCTCATCAAATTAACATAAAAAATAACCACACTAATAAGAAATAGTCCCACTAGATTCAAATTGGACTTCAAATATTAAAATGAATTACAGTGTGCTAAATAGTGCAACGGAAAGGAATAATTAGCCTTCCTACCCTCCCTAATAAGTTTATTGCCACCTACACCGTCGTGTAGATGGTGTAGTGTGTTTTTATACCATATAGCCCATGAACAATATCTGGACACTTCTTCAAGCCGTTAGTAAATCAACAATGAATAATCGCCCCTCTTCGCGAAGAAATCCAATACACATAGAAGGAACCTCGTTTGTGAGACAAGACCAGTCCTAGTGACTATACATAGATCGCATGCTATCAATGATAACATGAAAACATGTATCCCTCCAGTGGATAGGATCACCCCATATTGCTAAAGGATAAACCACCCAAAGCTAAGCCACCCAACTCAAATCCGCGCCAAACAATGAACATAAGCTCTATGGAGAATGTGTAGTGTCGATATTTGGTGGAGCTCTTAGCTTCTTGTCCGGTACGGAATCCCCTTTGGCCAGCCTTAAATGCTGAATATGTCTATAGACTTAACCTATCACCTATCCAAGAGAGATTCCTTTGTTGGTGTAATGCCTCAGGTATAGGTAACAATAAACCCATCCCTGCATCCATGATAGCTAACATAGAAACCTTTACCTCACATCACACCATACAAACACACTCTCAACATTATACAACTGGAATTCCACGCCAGCTCATCAAGAATGCAGTATTCTTATAAGAAAGATAATCTTATAAGACATTAACTTCCCTCCATCTCACTTACACAAAAGGATTGAAAATTAAAGCATGTCCAATTTGCCTCTGTTATAAAAGTTACTATCATATGGCAAGAATTAAACATGACAGAAGTGATTGAATAATGAAATGGATTGTCAAGTCTAAATTAATTTCCCCTTTAGAATTAAAATCAATCAATGGAGAGTATTATACTTATGTATTGGAAACATCTAATTCCAGAAAATCTACCACGAGATTGAGTGAAGACAATGAGACAAATGGCCAATTACAACCTTTCCCTAAATGTTAATTTAAATCATGTAGAGATACTTAGTTGAATTAAAAATACGTCAAAGCAAGATAAATTTAACTTTAAAGATATATCGTATAAATCATAATAGATTTATACGATGGAGGGCACATAAAATGTAGTAGTTAATTATGATGAGAGCATCCAACCAGATAGAATAAATAAACCCAACATGACACGACAGGTAATAATTAAATCAATGGTAGGTGTAATGATAGTTATAAAATATCAATTCTGTGTTATAAAATAACCATATTATTAAAACTGATGTAGTAAATAAATAAAATCCCAAACATCTAATCTTAGGAATGTAACAATATAATTATGTATTAGAAATTGAAATGGAGTGACGACCCTGTAAAGGTCGCGGGAACGCGGTGGACGCGAGCGGCACAGGACCGATCCGAGCGGCGCGTACTGGGGAAGGCCCACGCTCAGAAGCGGACGTCCATCGGCAGAAATGATGATGATGATGATTAGAAATTTAAACCGTATCTATTGATATGTCAAATCATACTAAGCGGCCTACTGAATTAGTTATGTCACTCTCGCGGGAGGTCAACATTGTGGCATATATTTTTTTAAGGCGTCCATATTTATTTTAAATAAAATATTTATTCATGAATATTATTCAATTTCACTCCCTATCATCTGTTATCGAACACTTATCCCTAATCACAACTCTAACAGAATAAACACACATAGAAAGCATTACAAGTACAATCAAGGTTATCAATACAATATTTTCAATAAACCAGAATAACTGTTCACAACTCTATCTTCTAGCGCCATGAACGCTCGAACTTTAATGACACTAGATTTAGGTTCTATATCTATAACCTTGATTGTCAAGCATAAGCTATAAATAGGAACGACTCACTGGTTTGCTACCACGTCTCTCGCAATGTTTGCAACTCGGCCGAAGTTCCGTTGCTCTGCCAGGTAGGCTGCTCACAGCTGCGACGTAAGTACATGACCGCCGAGCCGGTATCGCTGTAAATGTTTTGAATCTACCAACATTATTTATTCAAAATCATCGAGTCCCAAAGGGTCGAACTATTTTTATAACAAAATACACGAAACCTAGTAGAATATATTAAATAATTGTATAATTATATTTTTATAAATATATACTCATGTATTGCCCAGTTTATATCGTAATTTAATCTCTAATTTAACCACCACAATAATTGGAAACACATATCTATCTCTAACAATTTTACTGTTACAAAATGAAATAAATACTAACCATAAAAATAATTTAAAGCAATTGAAACATCAAAAATCATGTTATATGAACCCTTTTGATGGAAATGATGATGATTAGGACTCCCGTTGACACAATATGAATATGTACTTACATAAATTGGCTGCTCTACTAAGCTCTATCCTCCGGAAGAAAATAGCTAAAAGAATTTACACAGAATAAACGTAATTCTAAATACCAGATTTCATTTCTTAATTCATGATTTTAACACACACTTATAGCCAAACTAAACTACAAATTCCCACTGTTGTGCACAGACCCCTCTACACAATGAAATTTAATTGACACGTGATGTTAGTTTTCTAGATAAAATAAATTAGAAGTGGGAGGTTTGTATTGATAGAATTTTGATTAACTTTACTACTGTCATTTTCTATAAAAAAACCAACCCGTAAATTAATGAATACGACCCACCAGATTTAATTCGCGAAGTCACCGGTGCCGACCACATCCCGAAGTTGTCCTCTGAATCTGCTACCAGGTTGCCACGCCCCAACTGGCCAGAAGTTGCTGTTGTCCGCTCAGATGCTCCGATGATAATCACCATGAGAACCCTGCCTCTAACTGAACTGATTACACACACTTTTAGCAACTCCATCTGTGGAAAGAGGCTCTTAATTTCGTTGATACACTTCCCTTTTTTACAAAGATAGCACGACATCAATTTAACCACCAATCAATATAAAATAACCACATTTTTATCAACGCTTCTACGCCGAACTCTACTAATGCAATTCTAAACCACTTGAGTACCAAAACAACTATCCTCAAAATTCCTTTCAAACCCACTTCGACAAACACTAGTACTTTCCCAGATGTTGGTGCACCCGAGAATTGCGTCGATTTGCTGCCACGTTGTCCAATCACGAACCTTTCTGCCCACGCGCAATACTACCGCGACTTTTGAATTCATTCGAACAAAGAACTGTACACTCTAAAACAAACGCTTACTCCTCCCTATTAGTTAATATCTGCGCACACCTAAAACGAGAACACATCAACTAACATCGACCAAACATTTTCATTTGAAACAAGATGGCCGCTGTAATCTCAATTTTGCCAACGGGTTAAATCATACACACAAATTAAAATATCATGATCTCAATTCAACCTAAACCACCATTATTCTGGATACCTAAATATAAATAGTAAGCTAATAATTTCAATGTGAATCCTGTAAATAATTATCGTCTTAATACCATTAAAAGAAATAACCATGATAATTTAAAACATGGCATTTACACATGAGTTCCTCACAAAGGTTAAAATTATTAGTAAATCGACAGATAAAATATTTACAAAAGTGGAATAACAGGATTGCTTCAAAACTCACAGATACCGCCAGATGGGTCTCACGTGTGTTAGCCGCTTCCCAGGAAACAAAAGAGCTTCCTCATTGTTTGTTCCGCTTTTATACCTTTTCGTTTAAATAGTGGTGCGAAACTTTGAATGATAATCTATTATTGTTAACATGCAATGAATTCGACTATGTCAAAAGTCATTCGATGATCGATCTAATATTGCAAAATTCGAAATAAAACTTATATTTATTTGCCTATTATTATTTACATTATATGATATTTGTATATTATTAATTCCATAACCATCAGAAGTCTTTATCTAGCAGTGGATGTCATTTCTGTTAAAATGATAATAATCGATCAGCGTAAGACAATCACATTAATCGAATACTCTACAACCCTACCATTCAGAAGTACCCAAACAATTAGTCCCAATACTACCAATCAAATAGTCAAAAGTGTCCCTCAAATATATTCCCATTAATAAAGGAACAAACATTGATATAATTTTTCTCCTGAATTATAATCGTGTATTATCTATTAAAATTAAAATTACATTAAATCCAATTAAAACCGTCACATAATTTGAACAATAACATGACAAATAGAACAAAAAGTTGCAAAATGAGTTCAATTCCGCAATCTAACGCGAGTTCTTTTGCCTATATCATTCATCATTCATTTAGCCAACATTTTAGTATTAATGCAGAATTTACTTATAAACTTGTTTTATTTCACTAAATGTACTATTAATTTTCCACTATTACATATTACATAGTGAGATACCGAAATCTAAATACAATGGTTTTAATATAAGATTGATATTCATTCGTGACCGAACTGAAATACGTGAAGGTAATGCCGGGAATTTGTCATAGATGGCGTTTAAATCAAAAACATACGTAGCCAACTTTTATCCGTAATAGTTTTAAAGTGATAGTATAGATGGCGCTTAGAAGGTACATTTTGATATCTCTTCAGAAAGCAAATAAATGTATGTGATATCGTCACAGGCTTGTGCCCAGCAGTGGGACGCAAATAGGCTGTATTATTGGTAGCACAGGGCGGACACAGCCTATAAAAGCACGATTTCGAACACAATTCGAATGAATTGTGTATGTTTGCGTGCGAGGACGTCTGTACACTTGTAAATGTGTGTGCACCAACTACGCGGGCCAGTGATCCACTCTCCATCTCCGGATGAAACCAATGACGGTAAGGAGGAATGGGCGCGAGTTGTTTGCCGGCTACATTCAGGAGGTTGATTCCGTGGCCATTTCTGTATGTAGGACTTTTATAGTACATTACACACCTAGGGCGGTCAAGTAAAGAAAGTCTCAGATCGCGGCTAATTGAGGCCCGAGCCGGAGGCGAGGGCTATAATCTAGCGGTCTGAGGATTTCTTTACGACCGCCCGTGGTTAGTATACGTCACCACCTGGCCGTGAAGAGGGATTTTTCGTAGCGCCCTAGGGCGGTAAATCCCGCTTTTCGGCCTGGTGTGACGTAAAATATTTTGTGGTAGTAGTAGCATTTGTAGTATAGTATAGCCTGTCACGGATAGCTAAAGTAGGTAATAAAATGTATCGATGTGCCAGCCAGGAATACTAAAACCGTTGCGTACGAGTTCTTACAAAATCAGTCGTAATGTCGGAATTGTGTGCTTTGCATAATGTGTAGGCGAAACGTATTATGTGTCCAGAATTTCGGTGTTATGAAAATATCCTTGTTATGAAGACTAGCAAGTGAAGTTTATTTCTTGGGACCGAAGTTTAGTACTGTAGAAATTTGAGGGTAGGTGATTATGATGTTTGTTTTTTAAACTCGTCAAAATACCTTTCGGATATTTTCGGTTTGGGTACATTTAATTTTAGGGCTTGAAAGTTTTCTCAAATTATGTACTAAGCCACACTAAACTAAGCATTAGTAAATAACATGCGATACTGAAGCTAGAATATTGAATATTAAAGAAGAAGAAGAATCATAATATTTATTTGCTTGAACATGTTGAACAAGGTGACATTTCTTTCAAGTACATTTTTCTATCGAAAATTCGACATGCAAACATTATTAAAATTAATAACATAAGTACAATACAATAACATCACACATTAAAGGAACAGTACTTACAGTTATAATGTAACTACACAAAAATTATGGCATACAGCAGGCGGTCTCCTCATATTCAAATTTTAAAAATTATGTCATTGCTTTATATCATTATACTACACCTACAAAGCAATTTAAATTATTTACCAAATTGACAAAACGGACAATATTTGTAGCTTAATGCTTATTTTCAAGTTCCAGAAGTTCATTCACGTTATAAAAGCTGTGACTTCAAAAAAGTCTTTGTTTTGTTTGTTTGATATGATCCGGTAGGTGATCATAAATGTAAATTACACGTGTGTAATGTAATGATACGAATTTATTCTATAAATATCAGATTGAAAGTCCTTCCTTTGATGTTAGGGAAGTTATTTTGGAAAACCGTTTTCTAAAAGGTTTAAATATGAAACGCGTGTTTATATGAAACTACTGGCTGGAATTCGGTTATCGCGTTCCTGCGGGAACTATGAATTTTTCCGGGATAAAAAGTAGCCTATGTCCTTTCGCGGGATTCCAACTATCTCCACACCAATTTTCATCTCAATCGGTCCAGCGGTTGAAGCGTGAAGAGGTAACAGACAGACAGAGTTACTTTCGCATTTATAATATTAATATGGATACCTAAGGAATCGTGTTCAAAAGCTATTATAAGAAAATTTACCTTGTACAATTGTACGATTGCCTATATCTGGAAGAATGACATGATTTCTCCGAATTCCCGTTTCTATCTTAGACCGAAAAGAATTGAGGGACAGACCGTTTGATTAGCTAGCTAAGAAAAGTTTTATCTTCATTAATTTCTCTTCAATATACATCTGCCGTTGCTAAGCGGTCACTGACAAGCTCTTCGACCTTTTCTGCATGAAATAAATGTAGATTCTTTATAAAATGTGGAAATTATATGAATGAACGCCGAAGGCTGTTTTTGTGACGAGTATCTTAAAATCTCGCATAGAAAAACATCTGCCATCCAACATGACAATGCTTTATTATAAGTACCAATTTTTTTTAACTAGTAGACAATGTCTTTTAGGCCAAGTTTGTTATATACTTACCTCAGCTGGAACTAAAAAAATGAAACTTCCATCAAACTTAACGACGTAATGGAATTACCTAATTATTTTAAAAACTTGCCACGACTTCGACAATGGTCGACATTTGAAATGTTTTTTTTTGGTTGATTTAAAATACCTACTCAACACTAATAATTGTACTAAATAACATAGTAACATTTATCCTTCTAATTTTTACAAAATGTCTTTGTCAATATAATAAATCTTCATAATCAGCAGATTTCGGAATGATGATGGGACACCTCGATATGATGCAATCTTTTCCATGAACAAAAGAGATAGTATATTAATCTAAACAAAAAACGAGATGATTATGAAATACGGTTGAGACGTATCAAAAGTGGTCGCAAATTTTAAATCGAGTTTTGAACAGCATTGCAGTTCAATCTCCGGCGTCGTCGCTTCCAAACTTCTCCATCGGGAAATATGGTCCAACATTGTTGCGTCTGCACGCTATATTTATTAGGTAACTACTACTACTACAGCCTAATTTGCGTCCCACTGCTGGGCACAGGCCTCCTCTCATCACGAGAGGGTTTGGGCTTTAGTCCCCACGCGGGCTCAGTGCGGATTGGGGACTTCACATACATCTTTGAATGACTTCGCAGATGCGTGCAGGTTTCCTCACGATGTTTTCCTTCACCGAAAAGCTCAGTGGAAAATTCAAATTGAATTTCGCACATAAGTAAACTTAAAGGTGCGAGCTGGAATCGAACACCCGACCCTCTGCATGAGAGGCGGTAGGTCGAACCACTAGGCTATTATTAGGTACCTAAACTTGCCCGAAATTTGGTCTTGGAACACCTAATTTGGTCGCAAAGCAGGCTGTAGGACACCAGCCGCTGTATTGCATTTATTGCCATTCAATGGAACATTTCAAACCAATTGCATTTACTAATGTGCAATAAAGCTTAAACAAATAAATTGTAAAGTCTAATTTGTTTCAAACAAATTGGTAATGGCAAACACAATAAGAAAGGGTCGGTAAGGGGATAAGGCAGCCGGTGAAATTACTGTCACAGAGCATCCATGTCCACGGGACGCAGTGCTCTTACGAACAGGAGGGCCGTGTGTGCCGTTCGTTGGTTATTTTCATTATTTCATCTATATTTAGTCAAAAACTATCCTCCATAATCTTTTCAAAACCTTAGGCCACTCAGTGCCTCTCAATTTGTGTCTATGGGGGTAGTGGGGGTAACAACGAGTGCTTAGGTACCTATAACCGTTAAATATCTCCAACTTATTATTCACAGAGGACGTTCGCCGCCACGAAAACACCGCAGGGCAAAGTCACAAAGAGAAAAGAGAACCTGCTTCAGACAACATCGAACGTAAACTGGAGAGCCACAAAGTCTCTTAAAACAAAAACAACAAGTTATTTTTACTTATTCGAACTATAAATGTGGAAAGTATATGTCTGTTACTTAATGATTGAACCGCTAACACGATTGAGATGATTTCGTTGTGGAGATAGTGTGAGATTCTGGGAAGGACATACAATACAATAAGTACAATACCTACAATATTCTTTATTGAGCACCACACATTCAAGGAATAGTACAGACATAATGTAATTACACAAAAGAAAAAAAATTAAAACACGACTTCAAACTCCGACAGCCTACCAAGTCGGTGTCAATTTCACTATAAGATTGTCATCAGCTTTGGGTCGGTTCACTTGACACCGACTTTGTAGGCTGTCGGAGTTTGAAGTCTGGTTTTATTTTTTTATTTAAAACTCTACAGTTTCCAAACATGGGTACGATGGGACGTAAGTCTCACTGTAGTCTTTGAAATTGATGCCAAAATCATATACGTGCTAACAAATTTCGAGGAGTTCCCTCATTTTCTCAAGGATTCCATCATCAGAACTGAACCAAATTTAAATGGGACCAATCCGGAGATACCACCTTTCGATTAAAAAAAGAACCATCGATATCGGTGCACAATCGGCGGAGTAATCGCGGAACATACATAAAAAACCATACACGTCTGTATGTCAAAATCGACAACAAGCTACCGTCACAATTGTTAGGGCTGCCAACGGAATTAATCCCGGGTATTAATCCGACTTCAAAAAAAGGAGGAGGTTCTCAATTTTTATAAACTTAAATAAAATTAGCTAATTAGAAACATTTATAGTCATAAAATTCTTACACGCTATAAAAATTATGTGAGGCAAGCCAGGTCAAGAGCGATTTTTTAAACTTTTCCTTTGGCAGCCCTAACAATTGTGACGGTAGCTTATTGTAGATTTTGACAGCCATACCGTAATTTTTTTTTGTGTGCAATACTAGTCTACTTGTAGTAATTTGTAGTTTATTCAGCCGTGTACTTCTAGTATGTGGATTTATGTCTGATATTGACGTGATTAAATATACTAAGTTGAATAGGGATGACGACCACTTTTTTTTCCTTAGTCTATCAGGAAGATTATTGAAAAGTATTGGACACGTATTTTTCTTTTTTCACGTAATCAAACTTCTACTGAGATATATTGAGTTGAAATGTCGCGTGACGTCACGGTTAGGTACTTACGATTTATACCTAACGGTGGCGTAGTTAGCCCCCACTCTCCAACTTTAATGCGTTTTAACTTAGTCATTCTTTGTTAATTTGATAAAACAAAAAATACGTGTCTAATATTTGTTTATTACCTGACTGACGGACTAATTCGAATTTCGATTTCTTCACCCTGTCGTCATCCCTATTCTACATAAAGTTGACGGCTAAGCGTGACAAAGGTAACGTCAGTAACAGAACAATCGCATTTATAAATATTAGATTAGCAAGAATGCTTTAAATAACATTTTATTCGTGCACAGCTCCATCTACTTAATTCAGTAAAATAAAATGGTCTCGCATAGAAATGACGTAATCTACCGAGCTATGAAAGCATCGAGAAAATTGACTCAACGTAATTTGCATTTGTGTTGATTCCCCCTTTAAGCTTGGCATACCATCAAATAGTTTTTTTTTAATGGGAATCTATTAGTTCAGGGATTATGCAATCTAGCCAAGTTAACGGCCTGCATTTCCTGCCGTCGTGTAATCTAGGCGGATTTAATTAGGTCCGTAGCCGCTAGCGGAGTACTGGGTCAACGCAAATTGAAAACTAAGCGAATTAGGAAAGAATTAGAGAGCTAAGAGATGTTTTAATGTTTTATTTGGGTACAAACGGTACAGTAAATCTTATAAATAATATGTCATCAACTAGCAGAATCTCATATAAGTAGTAATAAATGTGATGTGGGCGTTTACGTAGATCGCGTAATGCCTGTCTGTGATCTCGTAGTAAATTAGATTTAGTTTTTAGGGTTCCGAACCTCAAGAGGTAAAAACGGAACCCTTATAGGATCACTCGTGTGTCTGTCCGTCTGTCACAGTCGATTTTCTCCGAAACTACTAGACCGATTAAATTGTAATTTGGTACGTATATGTAAGTTTGTGACCCAAAGACGGGACGTGTGACGAAAATAAATGAATTTTAAACATAGACCCTATTTTTGGGGGCTAAATTTGAACCAAACCAAAAAAAAACATTACCAAGAAATACTGTGCTCACCTACACTCCTCCAGGAATCTAAATACCTAACTAATTTAAGCTTTCTACGACTTGTAGTTTTGGATATGCTTTGTCATCTGTCAGTCAGTCAGTAACAGAAGAGTTTTATACATGTTGATGTAATTGGGAGTGTTCTTGAAGAGTGACAATTGAAATACTCGAAACCGATGAGCTTTCATATACAGAGACGAATTATGGATGAATATGGAGGAAGAACCTAGGTATGCTTGGATAGAAGCAGGTGATCTTGAAGATAATCGGTCATCGGAAAGACAGACAGAGTTGCTTTCGCATTATAATATACTGTGTTTTTTTTTAGTTTGTAACTAATTTTAAAGGGTAAATATATGAAATATTAATTAATATAGCTGACTGCTAGCTAAAACGCCACTAGAATACTGGTAGTCTAACTTCCCAATACGCCCGTTCACTGCGCACTTTAACAACTGAACCAAAAATTTCATCAAAGCTCAAGTGATAAAAACATTCCCATCACAATTTCGCAGATGAAAGCCAAATCTAATGTGAAATACTTGCCTACACGACGTAATTACATTTGCGTCACAGGGGCTCTATTCGAACTCTTAAATAAGGACAGCAGGGAGATTCCCTATCGCTGCGCTCACGCGTCACGGCGTTGCAAGTATTGCAACCGAACTTTAAGTAGCTAGATTTAAAGTTCAACTTGAGGGCCGTGACGCGTGAGCGCAGCAGGGAATCTATCTGTCCCTATAAAGACTTCGAATAGAGCCCCAGTTTTATTAGAATCATTATCCCAATGAACTCCGTTCTTTGAGGAAAATTGTTGAATCGTTGGCAACCCACGTGGAGATATCGAAATTTCCTGGTCTCATTAACATTCAAATGATTTTTCCTCGAACCAGCAGTAAGTAGGTACTTACAGTTATCAACAAAATGAATAGTGAAGGTACAGACAGTGTAATTTTTATAATCCACATAATATGGACACAGCACATAGCAACTTAACTAGACTTGTAATAGGTATTTAAAAAAATCGTACCTAACGCAAAGTTTTAAAGCTGAAATTATGACATTATTCTTCGTTGTTTTCTGGACATCACCTGTTTAAAATACCAACAACGGCAACAACTAGGTAAAGTTGTTGTAAAGTACTACTTGGTAAAAAGTTGGGTATTTAGTACGTGTTCCTGTTTTGCACAAATAAATATTCAGTTCATTGTTCTTCAAAGAACTGGCGCCAATAATATTATTAAATTAAATTAAAAATCACTAGGTACATAATTATTTAGTAAAGTCCCCCGCCGCGTCTGTCTACAGATACTGCCCGCCGACAGAACGAATAGGGATGACGACAGGGTGAAGAAATCGAAATTCTAATTAGTCCGACAGTCAGGTAATAAAAAAATAATAGACACGTATTTTTTGTTTTATCAAATTAACAAAGAATAACTAAGTTAAAACGCATTAAAGTTGGAGAGTGGGGGCTACCTACGTCACCGTTAGGTATAAATCGTACCTAACCGTGACGTCACGCGACAATTCAACTCAATATATCTCCGTATAAGTTTGATTACGTGAAAAAAGAAAAAATACGTGTCTAATACTTTTCAATAATCTTCCTGATAGACTAAGGAAAAAAAGTTGTCGTCATCTTTATTGTATGTAGTGAATAGTAGTGTGAAGCCGGGGCGGGTCGCTATCGCTGGTAAATAATAAGACAGAGTTTAGGTAATACAACAGTTCGGTGTTCCTTGAACATGGTCTGTTTCACTTCCCGAACCGTCACTTCTATTGACGGATGCTACAATACCGAGTATTCGGTATAAGTACCTGACAGTTGTAACTGCTGACCCAAATTTAGACGAACTTACTTTTTCTTAGAACTATTATGGAATAGTTCTAAGAAAAAGTTAGTTCGTACCGTACCGTACATGGATACGGTAGATTCCCTCAGGAGTCAGGGTGTATGATTGAGTGGAGAAGCTAGATTGTCCGTTATTTATGTGTGTTTATTACATTAAAGATGATTTTGTACTTATAGCTTTTCTGAAACTCCGTATGACTTAAATTCAAGAAAGTAACTGAATAAAATTTAAAAAACCGACCAAGAGCGAGTTGGACTCGCTTATTTGAAAAGGGTTCAGTAGCTACCGAAATTATTCCAAAACTATCCCATAGTATCTCAAAAACTACGTTACTGATTTTGTTCAAACCATGCTCCTCCTCCCTCGGAGTTTCTCTGTGTGAAGAATCAGAAATGAGAATATCCGCAGGAGCACTACGGTCAGCGACATAGCCCGAAGAATTGCGAACCTTAAGTGGCAGTGGGTGGGCACAGTGGCACATTGCTGGCAGGACTGATGGCCGATGGGGTCAGAAAGTTCTGGAGTGGCGTCTGCGAACCGGTAGACGAGCTGTCGGTAGGTTACCAACAAGATGGAGTGACGACCTTGTAAATATCGCGGGAACGCGGTGGATGTGAGTGGCACAGGACCGGTCTGAGAGGCGCGCCTTGGGGGAGGCCTATCGTCCAGCAGTGGACGTTTATCGGCTGAAATGATGATGATGATGATGATACTCCTCCTCCCGGCCCCATTGCTGAGGATCGCGACTCTGCCTACGCAGCAAAGAAAGCATTTTCCGCCACGAAATTCGGTCTTAATCCTGCCTGCTGAAGGGCTGGTTTCATTTGCATTCTCGGCTTTAATGTACTTGCACAGACTCGGACACCTGGTTGATCCAATGCTAAGGATTCCGGCCATCGTGGTATCTTTCCCTTCTAAATTGTGTCTTTTGATACAAGTCTCTCCTCTCCTGGATTATCGCATCTTGATGAAGAATTTTTTCTACACTAACATCGCCATTCTGATTTGTAACATTAGTACATTAAGTACAGGGCATTAAGTACAGGGAAAAATAAGTTTTTACAAAAAATAAACTAGGACTCTCGCGGTCTATTCCTCGTATAATATTTCACAATGCGTCATAAAACTGATAAGTACGCCGTGGGAAGTCCATATAGTTATTCATTTACAATTAATCCGAACAATAGACACTTCTGACCTTTTTAGAATCAGTATAGGTACCTAGAAATTTTAAACGCCGACTGTACTATTTCGTCAATCATAGCTAAGAAAACTCGACCGATGATTGTTTCAAACTGAATCTAAATAATTTCACCCGTTGTGGAGCTACTATGCCACACAATACACTCATCATGATCATTTTAGTCAAAAGATAGGCTTTTTTGGATAGGATTGCTAGATGATGATGATGTCCGATTGCTTTCGGTCATGGCGATTGATTCAAGACTTTCGTCTATGAGCTCGCATGTGGCTTGTGTAGCCAATATTCCTTGTGAAGATCCTCGCGCATAGCGGGCATGTGAGTGTGAGCTCACCGTTGACACAATTATATTGTATTGAGTTACAGGTGGTCGGGCTTATAGATTTCAAAATTCAAGACTTTGGATTGAACCAAAGCTTTGGAAGACACAGCCATTCGTCATCTATCCAGCTATCTCCCTCCCTATAGGTACTATGGACGCCAATTAACTATGTCCAATACGGTGGGTGGGTGTGGAAAGGTGTTTATCCTTCTTGTGATCGAATGTTGCCGGCCCTCTGTCACTTCAATGAGTTATATTCTCTGGGATGTACTTTAGGACTTTAGGTACGGTAAAGCACCTACATACCTATCCTATCTGGTACCTACTCACATTACTCTAAAACATTTGATAATATCGATAAAATATCCTCCTGATAATTTATTGATAGAAATTTATCGGCGCCCTTTAAGTAACACCGTGAACTTTAAGGCCGTTTAACGTGAATGAATCGTTTTGGAACCTGTAAGTAGTTTAGACGTGTTATCGCAAACAGAGAAACAAATTCACTTTCCCATTCACATTAAGTATATCAACAACCGAAAAAGTGACTAGAATCATTCATCCCTTGTCACCAGGGCTGGTGGAATTATATCTATTTTTGAAGCCGCAATTCAGGGCCATTTCGTTTTCATTTGAATCGTTCGGTCGGAAATTGATATCTCTCGACACCTTCGTTTGTCAACATTGCCCTGCTTATATTTTCTAAAGGAAGTTTGCTTGGGAATCCGAAGGGCGTAGAAATATTTGTGAGAATTCTTCGACAAGTCACTAACTTCTTTTCAAAGGAGTAGGTACTTTTTTATCTAAAGAAGTTTTGTACTTCTTAATCATCAATTCACAAGTCACAAGAAGGCTACTGCTGAACTTGGATAGTTAGGTAAGGACTGCAATATATGGATCCGTAGGACTTCCAGGACCTTGCACTAGGTCGTCTCTCCGTCTACCGATGGTACGTCTTCCGGATTCCATTAGAGAAAGAAGTCCAAGTTTCACTCACTATCATTCAATAGTTATAAGCTCGTATAACGTAGTGGTTTACCCACGTGAGTCCTCCACAAAAACATACCAAATTTCGGCAATAGTAGTTTCGGCTGCTGTTGTCTGTCAGTTACTCAGTCTCTCAATCAGCAACGTAAGTTTCAAATAAATTGACTGATGATAATTATGTTGGTGATGATAATGATGATGTTCATGATATAAAAGCTGCTTAGACTAAGGATGTTAAGGATGTTGACAGTTATAGGATAACAGCAGTCACCGAACGAACTGTAATATACCTACCTACTTAAATTTCTACCCAAATCGGCAATAGTAAAATTAATAAAGGTCAAAAAAGTTACAAGTTAACTTGTAAGGCAGTCGGTCTGTGACCGGAGGCACCGAGGCAGGACAAATCAAGCGAAAATACAGTAAACACGGAGTGATGGAGCCGGCGGGACGTGAAAAGTGGGGCCGTTTGCGAGAAAAGTTTATACTGTCACATCGGAACAATGATATAAACTTGGCATGAGACACTGGAGCTACAGTTTTTAAGTGGCTTTAGTTAGAGCAAAAGTTATTGATATAGTGTCATAACTAAGTGTTTGGTACCAGAATGGTTTTTATCGTTAAAAATTTTTCACGTCAATATTAACTGTCAGAATTATAAAGTTTAGAGCGATCATTCTTCTTTTACCCGATTGTGCAACGCAAAACAGGGTAAGTTATCTAAGTATGTACTTGTGTGTGTTCCTTTCTGGCACTCCAGACGTCAAAAGCGTGGGTCGTTTTAAGTGAATCAAATTTAAAAAAAATTAGTGTACCTACCCAATTCTTCTAATTAATAATTCTAATTAAATCACTATTAAAATAAGAAGAAAAATTTGACATAAAGAAAAACCAACAGCTAAACTGTTTCAAAGTAACAAATAGGTAGTAAAATAATTCACAGTTAAATTAACCGTTTAAGATTATATTTACGGCTTTAAGGAATTAAAGTTTCCTTAACAACGGTTTTTAAGTAAACTGATATCATATTTCACGGGATTGGAGGTTATTATACTCACTACCTTATTCTCAATGTCATTCATCATTCACTTCGTATTATATAACTTCCATCAGACCAGGAAAGACTTCAACCGGCAATGAACTCCTCTCTCGAAGCTTTACTGAACCGTACCCTGTTGAATTTCAATTTTTCAATATGGTCTGTCATTGTCAATTTTGGTAGTGACAACTACCCAGGGTTTTTGACGTGATAGCGTCTTATAAATCGATGAACGCCGGCTGCGCCCCCAATAACATAACGCAATAGTAGCATTGTAGCGTTACGTAGCGTTGTAGCGTTACGTGACGCCCACGAAAATTATCGTTCGTATACCGACTTTACAGACAACTAATTTTTTTGTAGGTTACGTAAAACGGCTCTGTTAACGGAGGTGTCCTTGTCTAAGTAGTTTATGCTGTTTGGAACTTGAAAGAGTTGCATTTGCCCCCGCATTTCGACTCCTATTACAAATCAATATGAACTCAGCGTGTCAGTAACACAATACCCCCTGTTAGCTGTCGGTGGACAATGTGACGGCGACGCGAGACCGCGATTGGACAGTTCCGGTTTCTATATAGATAATGAAGTTATCTTGTCCTTTTAAAGGGAAGGAAAATCTTTCATGGCGTGTGAATTTGTGGAACTGTGGACAGCTTTATCATTAATTTTCTGTCGTGTATCGGCTACATTTTTTTTGTTCTTTGGCAAGAGTTGGGGTAAACTTAGACTACTGACCTTAAATAACTCCAGTTCTATCCATACATGTCAGCGACGGCATCACCCTACCTTACCTGAAAGTCTGTGGTCTGATTCTTGTAAACTACCTCTAATAAAAAAATGCAAATTCTTGATTTCCTTTATGCACTTGTTTCTTTTCACCACCCTATTTTGTTAAATTATTATCATCATAATGTTATGTTGATGAAGGCTTTCACTCATATAAAAAGCTCGAGCTGTTAGCGACGTTTTCCGCCTCCAATTTATCTAAATTTCCTTTGAACAGGCAGATCTTGATACTTAACTGTTCTAGTGTGTGTCAAATGTTTCTGGTAAGTGAAAATTATTTAGCATAAATGTTTATAAATCCAAGGACTATCACACGTACTGATTCCTCTGTGTGATGTCACTTTGCTTGGAAATTCTTAGAGAAATTTTGGTGATTCTAATTCTACTTGATTCTAATTCTACTTGCGGACATCATCGTTTTGTAGAGAAACCAAGGAATAGATGCAGTATTGGGTCAGTTAGCCCCCCCCCCCCCCTGCTGCTTTCTTTGTTCACTGTTTGAAAATCAGATATTCCTAAAAATTTTATCGGATGTCTACCTTCTTGGCATTTTTATAGAATTCAAATGTATTTTTGAACTAAAACGACTTTAAGAAACTGACAATAAGTCCGCGTCAATGCGTCAAGATGACTGATCTTGACGCTCTGCTGAGTCATCCCCCAGTCCTCATTGGGACGGTCGGCTAAGCCCATACAAAAGGGTGACACTGCAGTAACACATGTCAGGCGGGAGCTTACAATGTAATCTCGGCATGGAACGCGGTAACTTTTGGAAGGTAACCCTGAAATCCGTAGCTAAGCAGGATATTAAAGATGGTATCTATCTATCGCCCTCGAAGAACAAGATTCACTTAGTTTGTGACTTGACTACTGATGAAATAATTAATGAATACCACAATATTTTGGCCACTGCTGAATCTTATCCGAATTCGATAGAGTAAGGAGCTTAGATTTAGGTCCTGTGTACCAAGTGTTCTAATATTTTTTAATAAATAAAATAAATGTAGTGAGAATTCAATTAACTAGTGGTTTTAATAGCTGTAGATCCCGCAAGCAAACATTCCCAAAAACTTATTTAAAAAAATGTCATTTTGGAACCGTCTCACAAAATTCCACTTGAATATGAACGTGCAAGATTGCTGTGTGGGATGAAATGATCTTTTCCTACTGAAGTGTCTCCGTTGCGCTATGATGATCAATACAATACAATACAATAATTTATTCATAACACCAAGTTAAGGTGTGAAAGAAGATCGGAGTTCGTATATTAAAGTTCTTCGGCCATGTCTCTCGGAGAAATCACGTAGTAGAGTAGAAGGGACCAGACCAAGTAGGAGGTCAGCCATGCGATAGAACGACCAGATCAAGTCTGCTGCTAGCGGACCCATGCATGAGATGGGTGCACCAGAATGTCTGCCAATCGTCAGAGATGGCGAGATATCATGCAGCGAGTGACGTCTGCGCCTAGCGGTGCTGGCAGTTAACCAAGAACACTATCTGTAAAGAGTACACCTAGAGAGAAGAATGATGATTGGAGATATTCAATAAGATAATAAGGCTCTCAAGGCCTGGCAGCAATTGGCGTCTTCTCCGGTGTTGCATTTGTCCATGGACGACGATGACGACCCTCCCATGAAGCGGCACGTCCGCTCGTTTACCCTACCCCGTTATGATATATAAATACGGAACCCTAAAAATGCCGAGTCAAATCGCATCTAAAAGGAATGTAAAAGCACTAAAACCTTCTTCAAACCTTTGACATGTCGTCAAACGAGTACCTACCTACCTATATACCCTTTTGGGCCCGATCGTACCCGCCCCAGTGATCACCCTTACAGGATAACTTCATTTATTTTGCAGAACTGTGACGTCATCGGCGAAGCCGGGATAGTTTAGGAAAATGGCGAGAATTGCGTAAAAGTAACCAAATGGAAATAAAATTTTAGTTAAATTCAATACCTAAGGTATTTACTTAAAATAACTGATTTCAGTAAAGGATGAAGTCCTCGTTTCGTCTGAATGATTTTTGATTCATACTTTTCCTTCAGACATTCGGACCTTTGCATAATCATTAAGGATGACAGAGGTGAAATCACAGACTAAAATAGGTAGTTATAAATGAAACATAATCACTGACGCATCTGCGAAGTAATTCAAGGATGTATGTGACAGGTCGGACCCAGCAGTGGGCCGTAAATAGGCTGTTGTGTTGTGGTGGTGGTGGCTGAACCACAATGTTGAATAAAAGCACATTCCGGGAAATATACATATAATATGCGACTAGATGACATAGATGACATCATATCACCTAATTCAAAAATTATAGTCACCGAGTTTTCCAAATAAAATAGTGAAAGTATAACTAGGTAGGAACATCATTCATTCATCAGAATATCAGCGCTGTGGCTTGCCACAGCACTATGCTGGGTCAGCGTCTTTTCTCTGCCACGACACATGGTACCACAAATTTTGTTAATTGTTGTCTTTTTTTTGACAAAATTACTGATGGTTTTTTTAATTTTAATTCTAGTTTTAATTGCATGTTTTTTAAGCCTTTTTCATTTTAATTACCATTGTGTACCACGTAAATTTTGGAAATGAATAAAGTTTTAATCAATCAATCATTATTTGTAAACTAAAGTGTGTTTTATTACTTGAATTATTAATTTCCACTGAATCGTGTCTTAGTTTTCTATTTATAGCACAAACCAATTTACTTTGTCCGGGCTCGCGTCAAGTTTCCGAAAGTCAGTTTGCCGGGTTAAGAGGGTATTTAAGTTACCGTTTTAATGTATTTAAATATTAAACTGGTTTGTTTTGATGAGAAAATATGAGTACCTACTTGAATAGGGAGTGTTGAAAGGCCACCACGCTTTTATTAAAGACTAAATAAAATAATTGTGAATGGAAAATGGTAATGATGGTAATGACAAAAGGAATTTTCATAATATATACGAGTACTTAGGGCTGATTTTTCAACGGTCAGATAATGTTTATTCGTCGAATAGTGCATACAAAATTTGAATTTCTTCCATTTTGTATGGACTATCTGAAGAATTAATTTTATGACAATTGAAAAATCAGCCCCGTGTCAGAAGTTTGTTACTTAATCATAATTAGTAGGGACTACAAAAAGTATTAAATGTTTATAAAATAACTGAACAAAATAGATAAATAAATTTAACAGGAACCAACAAAATCTGAAAAAGAACATTTTCAATTATGAACAATCCATAGCTTACAAACACTGCTAAAAAAAATGGGAGCTCTTAAAAACGCGATCAATGAAGGCCACACCACCGTGTTACTGATCACCATTTGGCAATTCTACACAAACAAAACGCCTATATCGATAGTCGTTTTTAACAAAAATACGCAAAGTATTGCTTTCAGATAAAAGCAAACATATCAATCCTACAAAATAGACTCCAAAACACACATCACTCCACAATGAAGCAATCGTCTCTTCAGTCCCCATTCGCAATGAATACAACAATAATATCAGCCAAACCCGACTGTATGGCAAGGAAAACAATTTCTCGAGATGTCACTGAGTCAATAAGAGGAAGCTACGACGTCACAGTGTCTATTTTTGTGACAGTACCTATGGAATGACTGATGAGATTGAAGTAATCAATGTCAAATTTAGAAATCTTTTTTATTTACCACGAAGTTGATGCATTTCAAATACCCTAAAGACCCTAGTAAAACCGGCCAAGTGCGTGTCGGGCCACGCGCAAATTATAGGGTTCCGAAGTTGACGATGCCCACAGTACCTTTCTAAGACTTATTAGCATCTAGCTAGCCTGTCGTATGTATGACGTGCCCGCCCGACTCCCCTGCCGCTCGAGAAAAATCATCATTATAAGTTGGTCGACTATTACTCGTAAGTTTGTACAGCCTACTTAGCTCTGATAGTTTTCCTTTCAACTACGTTATATATGCCACAACCGTGATTTTTTTCAGCCATCCAAATACCACCATTTAGCTGGCAGGGGGGGGGGGGGGACACGTGACTCTAACAAAAAATAGCACTTTAAAGCTTAATATTTCACAAACGCATCACTTAATCAAAAAATGGTTTTAACAAACCCACAATATCTTTTCGAGACCTATTCAACGATATGCCGCACCATGGGGTATGCAAGAAAAAAAAATTACATCCCCACTTTACGAGTAGGGGAGGTACCCTATAAAAAAATATATTTCAAAATTTTATTGTACCACTTTGTCAGCATAACTAATATGCATATTCATGCCAAATTACAGCTCTCTAGACCTAAGCATCTCCGAGCAATAGTGCGGACAGACGGACGGACATGGCGAAACTATAAGGGTTCCTTATGGACTTCGGAACCCTAAAAATGGTACTTTATACAGAGAACTCAAATTTACACGACATGAAAACATTGATATAATATGATTTGGTAGTTGTATGCAGACATAATATAGCTACGAGTATAAGCTCCACTTGCACCAAGCCTCTAACCTCGGGTTAACCTTAACTCAGATTTATTTGTATGAATTAGACATGGATTTAGAGGCTAACCCAAGCTTAGCGGCTTATTGCAAGTGAGGCTAACCGCATCAGTAAGCGTTTCCATATATCTTTTCCTATTCTTTATAATACAATGATACCGTTCGCGTTCTGTAATTAATTTATCTACTGTGCGACATGCGTGTGACATGGAATGAAGCAATAATATTTTGCCCTGCCCAAATGAATGCTTAAGCGAAAACGTGTCCAATATAAGTGTTGCTTTGGAAGAATCTGGCATTTTTGAGGATATTAATCTACTTGGATATAGAGATGTTAATTATTGTTTTTTGTATTATTTATAAAACGAATTGTAAATGCTGATGTTATCTTCCTTTTTAAACGACTTCAAAAAAAGGAGGTTCTCAGTTTGACCCGTATGTTTGTCCGCGATTATCTCGTGTTTGGCTGAACCGATTGTAATGCGGTTTTCATTCTAAAGCAATGTTTGCTATACTACTTACTTTAAACATATACATCTTCCTTCTTTAAGATCTTTAAGTTACTAACTGTAAACTCTTTTGTAACGACTCTCAAGTTTAAAATATTTTATTTAATTGTTCACAGGTACTAAGATTGTACGAAGAGATGTGGGTGGCAACCCCTGAAACTGTGTCCAGACCCGCGCCTTGAACGACCCTGCCATGACCTCCGAGACCCCCATCGATGCCAAAAAGCAAGCAGACGCCAAAAAAGACTGCGCCAAATTCGCAGAAGACAAAACAGGCGAGAAACCGATAGAAGAAGACAAAAGAAAGAAATCCCACGAACTAATGCGCTTAGTATATGAACTGCCAGAAGAAATAAAGAGACCGGAGGTCATAGAAAACAACAACATGCTTAAAGAAAACCCACCAGTTATGATTGTTGAGATAACAGAACAGAATGGTTGTGAAGTGGACAAAGAATGTGATAGAAATTACCTTACAGAAATAGAATCTAGTCGCGATTTAGGCAATAGTGTCGTATACGACGTTTTAGCTAATAATGAAGTGAAAACTCACACTGAAGAGTATAAAGAGGTTATAGTGCGTTCATCACCTGAGGACTGTAGTGAAGAAGACTTGTCAGAGCTCAAGAGGCTGCTTGAGAACAGTCCGAAGGTTTTGGAGAAGTATCTTAGAGAATGTGCGTCGAGTGAGGAAGTGAATAGGATTCATAGTTTGACGTCGATGGGGCCGCTGTCGCCGCGGCCGCACCACCAGGCGCGGAGTACATCAGTGACCTCAGACCTGTTCCAACTATGGCTAGCCTCATCACCTGTAAAGGTAAGTGGATAATATGTCAAGTGACGTCGGTCACACAAATAAACATAAAGCCATCGTTTGATAACTAAAAATCTCCTTCAAACACAGAAGGGTTTGTAAAATTCGTAGTGAAATCTGCTTGCATTCTAATTCGTTGTCAGTTGATATATTTTTGTTTAGGTACTCTAGTAACAGTTGTTACGACCAAGGTCGTACTTTAGTTAGATGTGTAGTATTACAGAACCGCTTCTGCTATCTAAATAAATACGATGACAGTTGAATAAAAACAATGTTCTTTCCCTCTGCTCTAAAATATACTTAGGTTTTGACGAAATGCGGTCAGGAATCAGATAGCAGTTTAGCAGTAAAACCCCTTGTAGAATCAGCCCATACCCTTTTCCTCTGAATTCATTATAAATTAAAATAGTGAACTTTTGTTTGAGACAGCCATTCCACTCCTATCACGTATTTTTAACTATTTCTCAAATATTTAAGCTATAGCTTTCTTATCATCAGGACATCTTAGGCACGAAGAGGTTTAATGTGTTTAAACGTGTTTAATGACGTCACAATACTGACTTCATCTATGATCTTTATATGTCAATAGTAGCTCTTTTATGTACGTTTGATTTAATAATAAGAAAATAAAGATATGCTCGAAAGGGTGTTTCGAAATTTGGAGATGACAGATGATAGAGAGAAATGGAAGAAAGGAACAAGTTATACCGACACCACGTAATGTGACATAACAGGGTAGGGAGATGATGATGACAAACTTTAGAGAGAGACAATTCGTTCTGTAATGACAGGAACTGTAAACTAGAACATAGGTTTTGTCATGACGAAGCCATTGCCATTTTTCAAGCGAAAATTTTCCCGTAATTCTGTAACTAGCACGATTAATTCGCCACTGGCAACAGAATTCTTGACACATCTTAATTTACGCGTCGAGATTTCGTACTTCTCAAATGTTTAAAGTAAGTAAAAGTAAAGTAAAAAACATTTATTCGGCTAATTAACCTTACATTACTTAATAACTAGGTAAAATAAAATTACAACTAGCCGAAAGGGTTCCAGCTCAGCTCTATGCTGGGCAGGGCCTCAGCGCTGATTTTCAGCTGGAACCCGAAGATACAGGTTGGTGCCAACAAAACTCCGTTCTTTTTTAACTTGACTAAAAAATAAAAAACAATTGTCCAGGCGATGATAATTAAGTATAACAATAATTGTTCAATCTTAAATAAACATATACTCAAAAAACATAAAATAAAATAAACATTGGTGGGGTCAGTAACAAAACAATAAACCAATTGACAAAATTAAGTGACCAGATATTTACATTTGGAACTTAACACACATAACACACATAATAAGTTTAGGGAATAAGCTGTAATTTGTGGGACAAAATATAGTTGCAAAGAAGTACCTATATCTAGTTCTAGATTAATTTAAGAGTACCTGGGCGTGAATAATAGTCACAATGAGTTTTCCCAGGTATTGCGACCTAACTAAATCGATTTGTCGCCCTCGAAAACCCTATACCTACCGCCACGTCCTCGACGTTAGTGCCAATTCTGAGTTCGTTTGTATAAATGAATACAGGCAGATAGCTTGTCTAAAGTATACAAGTAAGGGTGAGTTTTCTATGCAGCAGAACCAGGGTGGAGGCCGATTCTACCTACCAATGACAGTGCTTATATTGCCCTGGTACTTTGCATGCGCTCTGCTTTTGCGAACTACTTACTCATTAGGAGAAAAGCATTCAAGTTCATTTTGTTGTGACAGTAAAATTTTTTCATGTGCATGTAGTTCAAGCAGCGCCCGCAAAGTAAGGTACCCTTACCGTACTTTGCAGACAAAGTAAGGTAAGGGTACATGTACCGTCCTTTACAGGAAAGTTACAATACCGCAACTGGGAATTCATAAACCGATTAACTCACTGTAAACTGGTTAATTGGTGTTGCTAGTTTGCATTTCGAATTAACGCTCTGCATTCCGTAATCCGATTACGTTTTTGGTACCTGTTTGCGGCTTACCGCGATAATTGTAAGTTTAATAAATGTATGCCAGCAAAACGTTTCCATGTAAAAGTTCCTGTCCAAATCCAATTTCAGCCACATTTTGATTGAGATCAAATATTTGACCAAGTTCTAGCTACAATTCGTTCCACTCTTTAAATTTTTTGGCTTCGTAATTTTATTACTGATTCATCTTTATTTATGATAGAAGAACATACTTGAACATCAAAATGTATTCTTTAGTTTATTGGTATGAAGTAATAGTACATTACAGACCTAGGGTGGTGAATTCGTAAATGTCCCAGATCGCAGGTTTCTGTGGCCCGAACCGAAGGTGAGGGCTATAAATATGCGATCTGGGGCTTTACGAATCACCGCCCGTGGTTTGTCAAAAGTTTTACGTCTTGCCTTGGCCAAGAAGTGAGATTTTCTCTCCGCGTAGCGGACAGAAAATCCCACTTTACGGCCAAGGGTGATGTAAAAATATATAACTGTTTATATTGCAATTCCCAAGTGACTTATGAAAGGCTACTCTGTCGTCCTGTTTATAACTGCACAATTTAACTATACAACACTAAGCTTGTATATCCACCGCATTGCAGTCCATATTTTAGGACAGTGAGGGAACAGAAATATCTGTGCATAGCTCTAGACTAGTCTTAATTTACATTTGGCAGTTCTATTCAGGCTAATGCCTAATTTATAAAAATAATACATCGTTCTTTTTTTTTTTTTTTTATTTATTTAAGAAAATTTACATATTTTTACACTTTAAATGTTTTTGCCCTTTTGAGATTAAAAGTAGGATGTTTTATCTTTTTTTATCGCAGTGCAGATTCTAAGTACGTTTTTTTTAAAAATGAAAGGACTACTACGCCTATATCAAGAAAAAGCCTCGTTTCGACTATGGATGTAGATAAAAAGTTACAGATTCTCTATGGCCCGGTTCATATCCACAAAACACCTCGTTTTGGCAACGGATTGTTAAAATTTGATATTTGCGCCATAGAGAATCTGTCAGACTATGCCTTGATTATACCTAACCGTCCGTACATAGCAGAAACGAGGCGTTTTGTCACAGGGCCTATAAAAGCACGATTTCGAACACAATTCGAATGAAGTGTCAATGTTTGCGTGCGAGGTCGTCTGTGTGCGTGCGAGGACGTCTGTACACTTGTAAATGTATGTGTACCAACTATGCAGGCCAGTGATCCACTCTCCATCTCCGGGTGAAACAAATGACGGTAAGGGCGAGTTGGGCGCGAGTTGCGCGCCGGCTAGATTCAGGCGGGTGATTCCGTGGCCATTCTGTATGTAGTACTATTAAATATTCTGTGGTTTTGTGAACACCCGGTGTTCTTGTTTTTTTAATGCACTTATTCAGAATAGGTACATGTATTTGCCCTTGACTCTCCGAGGATATCTTTTACCTTTGAAAAAACACTCCATCCACTAACACACCTCACTGGGTAAATTGATAGGTTTACTCAATTAAGCCATGGTGTTAGGGGATCCATTTTAATTCACTGTGCGAGCTACTTTATCTTATCGGAACAGGTGTTAAGTGCTCTGCTGATAGCAGCTAACATTGAACTAGTTACCTAACCTGTCCATATTGGGTAAGGCTTCGCTAGGTTACGATGTCGGATGAATATCGGCTCTTATTTAGTAAGTTAGAAAAGAACACTTTATTTTATGGAGGGTTGAAGTAAAGGAGCGCAATCTTTAAAGTTCCAAAGGTGGACACCAAATCGGGTAGATTGGGGGCGCTGCGGTCGTCACTCCAGTCAAGCCACCTAGGCGGATAGTCTGCAGTAGCGCCTTCAGATGGCGCTGCTGAGGCAAAAACGCAGTGAAAACGGTTGTGAGGAAAGTGTGTTTTGTTTTGTTGCTTATCAAATCCGCTGGACACGTTTTCAAATGTTTCCCCATATAAGATTGCGCTCCTTACCAAGACACATTCTACACTCCATACTTTATTTTATAACAGAAAATAAATACAGACGCGAAAATCACCAACATCAATAATGTACAAAGGCGAACTTATTTTATTGTTTTTATTTATTACTAGCTGGTGCCCGCGACTTCGTCTGCGCAGGATTAGGTAGTATTTCGAGTAGCTTATATACACAATATCTTTATAAATTGTAGCCTATGTGTTATTCTGATGTATAAGCTATATTATTGTAAAGTTTCATTAAAATCCATTCAGTAGTTTTTACGTGAAAGAGTAACAACCATCCATCCATACTTACAAAGTTTCGCGTTTATAATATTAATAGGATTACTATAGCTTCGGCCTGCGGCTTCGTCCGCGTGGAATTTTCGGTTAATATTACCTATAGCGTTTCTGCGAGAACTATGCGTTTTTCCGGGATAAAAAATATCCCACCATCTCAGCTTATGGTCTGTCACTGCGTTTAGTGGAAACAAGGTTGTAGGTATATATTTTTTATGTTTGTGCGTGTGTTTTTTTTTTATTCACACAATATTTAACCACATTCTGAAATAGTCTTTGGCAATTGATAGACCGTGCTACATTTTAATCGTTATCAGTCGAGTTTTTCCATTAGGTATCTATCTACTTATGCATTGATAAGAATAAAAGCCCCTTGAAAGCGTGAACCAAATCATGTTTATTATACCTAAACAAACAATTTAGGCACTCATCATTTCAGCCGAAAGACGTCCACTGCTGGACATAGGCCTCCCCCGAGGCTCGCCACTCAGACCGGTCCTGTGCTACTTGCTTCCACCGGTTTCCCGCGACCTTCACGAGGTCGTCGCTCTATCTTGTTGGAGGCCTACCGACAGCTCGTCGCCCGGTTCGCGGGCGCCACTCCAGAACTTTCCGGCCCCATCGGCCATCAGTCCTGCGAGCAATGTGCCCCGCCCACTGCCACTTAAGGCTCGCAATTCTTCGGGCTATGTCGGTGACCCTAGTTCTACTGCGGATATCCTCATTTCTGATTCTATCACGCAGAGAAACCCCGAGCATAGCCCATCGTAAGCGCCCACGTCTCGGAACTATAAGTCATCACTGGCAACACACACTGGTCGAAGACTTTCGACTTTAGATACTTAAATATAGAAAATATTATATACTTACAAACAGCTTAATTTAATTTAATCGAATTCACTACTATAATACTTATAATCGGTATCAGAACACATTCCAACTGTTTAGAATTTTCATCTGTTTATCTATTTGTCTGTTTATCTGTTTGCCTATCTGTTTATCTAGCTGTTTGTCTGTTTATTTGACCGCGCATCACGTGAAAACTACTGGACCGATTTTGATGAAATTTGGTACCTACGAAGATAGTTGCAGTCCCAAGAAAGGATATATATAGACTACTTTTTTCCCGGAAAAACGCATAACTCCCGCGGGAACGCGATAACCTAATTCCACGTGGACGAAGTCACGGGTAGAAGCTAGTATCAAATAAACCTAATTCATTTAATCCATACTAATATTATAAATGCGAAAGTAACTGTCTGTCTGTTACCTCTTCACGCTTCAACCGCTTGACCGATTTCCATGAAATTTGGCATGAAGATAGTTGGAGTCCCGAGAAAGGACATAGGCTACTTTTTATCCCGGAAAACGCATAACTCCCGCGGGAACGCGATAACCGAATTCCACGTGGACGAAGTCGCGGGCAGAAGCTAGTATCAAATAAACCTAATTAATTTAATAAGTAATATAGGTTTTGGGTCCGAGTCGTCATAACATTAATAATAAAAATAAAATAAATAAATAAATATCTTGGGACATTTCACACATATTTACCTAGCCCCAAACTAAGCAAAGCTTGTACTGTGGGTGCTAGACAACGATATAAATACTTATATAGAGAAATACATACATATATAAATACTAAACATCCATGACTCGAGCACAAACATTCGTGCTCATCACACAAAGTCACAGTGTCTTTATGGAATATAAAGTAAACATAAACTTTCCATATTCAAAAGCCTCGAAGAAGGGCTTAATATAATATTGAATGAACTTTATTCAGAAGTTTATTAATTGGGAAGCGATTTTGTGGAGGGTTTGCCGGAATTACACTGTAACTCGCTTATGCGAGTAACTTACGGTAAAATTACGTGTATAAATACCCTCATAAGTCACGTATCATAATTTCTTATAACTTGCGAAAGTTGTAAGAATAACTAGTGTGAATAGGCTTGAGGTTGCTCACGGAAGCACTTCTCAACTTATCAAATCGAATGGATAAGTAAAGTACTTACTAAAAACTTTATTGTGGAAATGGCTATACAAACAAGGTCTGGATGCCGTTGGATGTGGAAAAATTGTCATTTTCATATAAATACATAGTAAAAAAAATAGAAGTATACGTAAATAAATAATCCCCCGTAGCTAAAATTCGAAGTGTTTTATATTAGTCTCTCGCCTAGCATTGCCCTTTGAAATTGTTATGTTAACCGACTTCAAAGAAATTTGGTACGTAAATGTAAATTTGTGACCCAAAGACGGACGTGTAACGAAAATAAATGAATTTTAAACATTAACCTATTTTTTAAACATATTAATGAAGTTTTTCAAACTATATCGTGTGACATATTGAATGAAGATCTCAAATGTATTTTTTTTTATATCTTTTTTGGTCAGTACTTTTCGAGTTATTTAAGAAAATAACCGAAAAATGACCACCCCCCCCCCCTTATCTCCGAAACTACTGCACCTAAAATTTTGAAAAAAAATACGGAGGGTAGTTATTGACCTATAAATTACAGGAAAATTATTAAAAAGTCCATGGTATTTGAAATCTATAATATAAAAGAGCTTATCCTGTGAAACAGTTTGAAATTGACGTCATTGAAAATAACTAAGGATCGGAACGGAACCCTCTCCACGCGAGTTTAACTCGCTCCTTGGCCGGTTTTTTAAGGTTAGTACCTAGCTGTGAACCCATATCAATGATTCTCTTTTTATTTCAAAGATGATACCTACTTTCCAGAGGACCGACTAAAAATGACAAAGGTCATACTAATGAAATAAACAAGTATCAGATTTAAAGAAAAAGCTTTTAAAATTGCCTTGGATCCTCCATTCTTAATTCCAATAGGATTTCAAATGCACCTTCTTCCATTCTGCATTAGACAAACTCTTTGTTTAGTGGTATTTTTTTACTTTATACAATTAACTGCTTCTTTACCTTTGCCTTTGAAACGGGATTTGGGATTCTGACTTCGGTAAGTCGGTAAGTGTAGTGTAGACGGGTTTGTAATAAGTTACGTAAGTAAAACTCACAGAAATTACGTAAGTGCTTCTCACCGTAATTTTATTTTTAGGTGATGGAGTCGTAAGTCACTTATGTAAATATTACGTAAGTGACTTACCAGTGTATTTCCGGCCTTAAGGAAATCTGATGCTGTAGATAAAAGAATCGCCAACAACTCGATCTTTAAGAAGTTAGATGGTGGTAGCCTTCTCGACGAACCCTGCATCAGGGAAAAAATAATTATTGCAATAAAAATAATAATCGCTAAGTATATAGTAATTTTTTAAAGACCTATTTTTACTGAATTCACTACGAAGTTAAAAGTAATGACAATTAGTTTTGGCAAAAATTAATAGTTAAGAATTTGGACATTAGCTATACATTTTATCCCGAAAAGCCCAAGGTTAGGTAAGAATATAGACATTAGCTATTAGGTACATTTTATCCGGAAAAACCCAAAGTTCCCGCGAGAACGTTCTAACCGAATTCAACGCGGACCAAGTCGCGGGCAGAAGCTAGTAAGCCTAGTGTTATGGTAGGTAGGCATAAGCAGACAAACTCCAGATACCTATGTGGAAAAGTATTTTTTAATACAGTTGCTCAAAAAGTGCTACTTTACGTAGCTGTTTAGCGTGCGCAAAGTTGTTTTTTGCGAACTAGTGCTTTTCTCTTTTCCCAGTGACTCAATCTTCACAGACATGTGAGATTAATAATTCAGTCAGCCAAACACTTAATTTACCAGCAAAAACTTTCAATATCACACTGCCTGCGGCTCGTGGCAAGATATCTCGTTACTCGTGAAGTAATGACACACTTTCCGCACTAGTATCGAAATGTACTATATTTATGCAATAAATTACTTTGACTTTGACTTTAAAAAGTAGCCTATGTCCTTTCCCGGAACTTCAACTATCTCCATACCGAATTTCATCCAAATCGGTCCAGTTGAAGCGTGAAGAGGTAACAGACAGACAAACAGAGTTACTTTCGCATTAATATTAGTATGGATTAGACGAATGTACAGGGCAGTGCGAGTCCTATATGACGAGACGGGATCGGGAAGGGCATAGACAAAATAAGGTGCTTCTAACCATAGACACAGAATATTTAATAGTACTACATACAGAATGGCCACGGAATCACCCGCCTAAATCTAGACGGCGCGCAATTCGCGCCCAACTCGCCCTTACCGTCATTTGTTTCATCCGAAGATGGAGAGTGGATCATTGGTCATTTGGTCCGCGTAGTGGTACACGCACATTTACAAGTGTACAGACGTCCTCGCACGCAAACATGACACTTCATTCGAATTGTGTTCGAAATCGTGCTTTTATAGGCCGTGTCCGCCCTGTGCCATAGACTTACTCACTACAGATTATGCAATACCTAGTTATGTCACTTCAAAATCAGAGGTACCTAATTTAAGTTAAAGTTGGAACCAATTTTGAAGGCCTCGTAGCAGTACCTATCAAGATTGTTAGCTTATTTGCAGTAAGTAAATATTTAGATACCGCGAAATAATGTAAAAGGAGCGCGTTCTGACCTATTTGGAGCGAGCATTTGTATTAGCATAAAACGTCCGTTCACCCGAAGCTTTGGCAGTTTATGCTCGTAGGCACTCATCTCGGCGTAGCGCGATAACGGAGAAAGATTTAAAGGCAACAATTAATATTCTTTTAAAAAAAAGCTGCTTAGGCTGGCCACAATAAGAATTCCGATTGTAGGTATACCATCCATTTTTATGGACCTACCGCACACACGCAGTTCTAACTACTGCACGTACCTATGTGCCCAGAGATTTTAGCTTTTAGCAAATTTTTTTTGTTCATTTCGTCACGTTTATCTATTTGTATATGTACAAATCATCATTTGCTTGCCCTTTTCCCACGTTATGTGGGGTTGGCACAACATGTTTTCTTCTATTAGCATTCGCTTCTATTAGCAGTCATCTCTCTATTAACGTCTTTCATACACATATCATCCTTCACGCAATCCATCCACACCTTCCTAGGTCTACCTCTTCCTCTATATCCATCCACATCCATATCTAATACTCTTCTAGAAATATGGCTTTCATCCCTCCTCATCACATGCCCAAACCACATCAACCTTTTACCCCTCATCTTTTATGTTATTGGCGCTACTTTCAAACGTCCCCTTATATACTCATTCATCCATCTCAGCATTCGCATCTCAGCCATGTGCAATTTTTTTTCATCCGTCCCTTTCGTCGCCCAACATTCAGATCCATACATTACGACAGGTCTCACGACGGTCTTATAAATTTTCCCCTTAAGTTTTAAGGGCATTCGTGGGTCACAAATTGTCCCTGAGACCTGTCGCCACTTCAACCACCCTACATTTATTCTGTTCTTCACGTCCAGATCAATATTGCCGTCGTTTTGGAACAATGCACCGAGGTACCGAAAGTTGGAAGGGGTACACCGTCTAAGGCTATTTGGGAAAAACTGGATGTGCCACCGAAATCGCGCCACCGAACGTATATGTACAAATATATAATATAATAATAAGTCCGTAGAAGAAGTCGCGTCTGAAACTTGAAAGTTAAAAGAAACTATCAAGTCGAGGAGACCATATGTATAAACGTATACTGAGCACAAAATAATGATTTTTAGAAAAAAAATCTGTATTATGTATGTATTCAACTCGAAAACTACTGGACGGATTGTATCAAAATTTGGTATGGGGGTAGTTTATAACACTGGTAAACATATAGGCTACTTTTTTTTTTTTTTTTTTTTTAAATATCTTGGGACACAAAACACAAATTGACCTAGCCCCAAACTAAGCAAAGCTTGTACCACGGGTGCTAGACAACGATATAAATACTACATATATAGATAAATACATATACATATATAAATCCTAAACATCCATGACTCGAGTACAAACATTCGTGTCACACAAAGTTTGCCCCGAGCGGGATTCGAACCCGCGACCTTCGGAACAGAGAGCAGGGTCACTACCAACTGAGCCAAACCTGTCGTCAACGGCAAAATGCATAGTTCCCGCGGGAATGCTATAAACGAATTCCACGCGGACGAAGTCGCGGGCAGAAGCTAGTTATGATGGTTTACCCGGAACATTGGCAACGTCGCATATAGCTGTCAAATGTTTTTCTGTTTTTATTAATATCTCAATATTACTGAATTAAAAAGGAAGATGTCATTCTATGGTTGAATGACGCGTCTCGTTTTATATTTGTTGGTTAGGTTAGTGTCTATAATGCCTATTCAAATGATAAGATTACATTAAAATGCATGGAAAATGCGATGGAAAGTTATCAAAAGATATTACTTCTTTATTTCTAAAAAAAATCATGTTCCTATGATAATGGTTGCAATCCATACTTAATGTTTTATTCAACCATAGAGCCATAATTCATGTTTTCATTCAGTAATATTCAGAAATTAATGAAAACAGCGAGATATTTGACAGCTATTTGCTGCGATGTTGCCAACTTTCGGAGTAAACCCTCTTATCTCACAACCCTTTGACAACTTATTACAGTCATTTCGGACGATTTCTCGTTCGATTTTCAATTTGCGACCGTTATTTTTGTTCGCATCCGGTGAAACAAAATATATCGGTATTGGATTACCAGTACCTTACAGCCAATCTACTGGGGATGGAACGTAATTAGTGAACAAATGAAACATTTCCTTTTTTTTGTCACAAATTGAATTGGTACGACAGTATTTCGCTCGTTTAAGGCCATAAAATGGCAGTGGTGTGTTATGTAACGTACTTTGATTTCAAATTTTCGATTGTTTATTTTGATACATACAGCCAAGTGTTGTAATAACATTATCAAAATTGCTTTATCAAGTGCTTTTGGAAGTCTTAAATTTTACTCACAGAAACTTTCATCAAGTATAGTAATTACACGCTATAGTTTACCCATTAAATCGTAGGTTATAGCAACAATTAATAACAACTACAAAATAACACTTTACCACGCAAGCTTCTCTTATTTTGATAAGCTTTGCCTAATTATCTAAGAATAACTACCCGGGCTAATCGTCGAGCCCTCACGTTCTCGGATCTAATGTGTCCGGTATCCCGGGATTCCGGAATAATCTGGAATTCCGCCCGGGCTATCTCCGAAAATTCGCAGAATTAGGAATTCAATCTGAACGGTACTAATTCAATCGTCCTGGGATGCTTTATGCATATTATTATCCCGCTGCTGCGTAATGGAATCCAGTATTTTTAGGACTTAAAAGGTTTTCGCTGAAGCGCGTTGCCATTTCAGTCTTCTTTGAACATACATAACCAAAACTCACGTTTTAGCATAGCCAGATTGATCGAGTATAATTTAATGTATTTTTTTATACAGTGTATCACAAATTATGCCAAAGACATAATCAATCAATTCTGCGATGTCAATTAATTATATTAGGTACTTAAGTATTTGTATGAGAAAAACAAGTTAAAAGTATTCGTGATATGGATGATAATTTCCTAAACTCTTGTGATTCATTTATTAAATTAAATTTTGGAATGTTACGAAAAAGAACTGCTTGATAAAATAAACTGAAACAACCACACCACCCATTCAGAGAAGAGGTTTTATCTGCCCTACGCTACAAAAATCGTGACCCGTGTCTCTCTCAACTTCAAAATTCTATCGAAATTCACTTCATCATGTACCTACGATAGCATACCTTCCTACTTAAACGATTTAAGTAGTATGCCTTCGGCCTTAAGGTTTCGCTGACACAAACTAAGAAGCCTTATAAAGGTCATGTTAACCGCCCGCCCTCACAGTATGACTCCCTCGAAACAAATTGTGGACAAGGCAGTTATAAATAACATTATACAGCGCTATAAATTACCTTTTTAATGGATAAAGTGAATGCTTTTACTGGCTGTAGGTACTAGTAATAGACAAGAACTTTGAAACAACACTTCTGTTCTTAACTCATGCACAAATGAAACTTCGCAAGCAACTAGGTACACCAGGCCTGATTTACGACGAAATTGTTCTAGAACTTTCTCTTTTAGTACATAATATTAGACTCATTTTCTTTTTATAGTTCAGCTTATACCAGCATTTCTAGTTCAGTTACTTCTGTATTAATCGCGTTTATTTCGTAATACAACAAAGTAGGTACGGAAAAATCCGTACCTACTTTGTTATATTACATGACCAGGATGCCGGGTTCGTCTAGATTACTCCGGATTGTTCTCACCGCTGATCTGTTAACGTCTGCTTCTACCGCCAAAAAGCATATTGTTATGAGATATTTCTCGCATAGACACGTTCAATCTTGTTCCACAGGGTTGGCATCGCATTTGCGACATTATGATTATTTAAGCCCATGGGCCATAGATACAGACCACTTATCATCAGGTAGCCTATGAGGTTGTTTGCCAAACAATGCGATAAAATAAGTACAATAAAATATAATAAGTATCTTATAAACTTGACTTTGATAGAAGAATGAATTCTGATCGTTTAATTTTCATCTGTTTTGCGTTTTTTGCTGCGCACTTTATCTGGCCAACCTCCCCGACAAGCGGGTCGTCTGGCCTGGCATCTGAGTGCAGTCTTGACGCGCCCGCCGAGTGTGGTGTGTTGGTGGTACTGAAATAATGAAACTGTTAATAATCCCAATTGCAGGTCTATCATAGAAAAGATGCAAAATGGAGTAAAAGATTAAGATACAATAAAAAATAAACACGAGAATCCTATAAATCGAAAAAGAACTCGACTTGAGCGAGCTATTGAGTAAAGAGAAAGTCGTGTACGTGTGTTCAGCGCTTCAGTTGCCACAGTAACTCTGAGAATAACAGTAGGTAGGACGTCTATAACCGTTATATTGTATCAAAAGAATCACAAAGTGACAAATTTTTCTTAAGCGATAATTTCCGACAGACCGCCAATGATAAAGTAGCCTGAGGGTATTACAAATGTGAATATCTATGGTAACCACTTACTATCAGGTGGACCGTCTGTATGTTTGTCAATCAAACACCATAATCATGTAGTGCTGTTTAAGAGCGTAATTTTAGTGTTGAACTAGGTACCGACCGAAAATTTTAACGATTTATGGACTGCACGGTGGTGGTGGTAGATTGTAAGATTGTACCTAGGCGTACTAATACAACTACTACTACTACAGCCTATTTGCGTCCCACTGAGCTTTTCGGTGAAGAACAACATCGTGTAGAAACCTGCACGCATCTTGCGTGCGAAGTAATTCAAAGATGTGTGTAAAGTCCTCAATTCGCAATGGACCCGCATGGCCACTATAGCCCAAACCCTCTCGTGATAAAACATTTAATCGTATCGTCCCTTTAAGAAATTAACCAATTGACCTACTGTTTCACATAATTTACTATTAAGAGTTCAAATTCGCATATATGTATATTTGCAAAGCATTCCTAACTCTATCTGTTTGTCATGGAAATCAGCAGACGCAGTATTTTGTTTATCTCCGAAGGCTCAAACAAGATTGGATTTTATAGATCTGCTTATCTACGAGTATATCTATCGAAGTGTGAAGATATCTTATGGAATTTTTCTATTGAAATTTGGTCATGCATCACCTACTGCCGAAAGATTACACTTTTAGTAGGTACCTAAATGATGTAAAACGCGGAAAATACACTCAACAACTATGAATTCGGGTCACTTTATATGTAAAATGCTATACAAAGTGATCCGAATTCATTGCTGTTGAGTGTACTTATGTATTTCGATTGGTCCAAATTTCCCTCAGTCGACCATGCCCCGCTGCACCTTATGCTTTTTTCCGGCATAAAAATATAATAGCATATGTCCTTCCCCGGGACTCCACCTATCTTCATACCAAATATCATCTAAATCAGTCCAGCGGTTTAAGCGCGAAAAGCGAACAGACAGACGGAATTACTTTCACATTTATAATATTTATGAATACCTAGTCTTAGAGGATTAGCTACACAAATAGAGAGACACAGGTACTCTTTGATTATATACCCTGAGGCCCAAGATGGAATGCCTCTGTACCAGAAATTTCACCGGCTGCCTTAACCCGCTACCGGGACACAACAGTGCAAGCACTGCTATTTGGCGGCAGGTTACGGACCTAGCACCAGGCCCTACCACTAACAACACAATAGTTTAGAAATATTATACATTGGGGCATTAAGAGGGTTGACTCCAAAAGTTGGCAACGTCGCAAATAGCTGTCAAATATTTTGCTGTTTTCATTAATTTCTGGATATTACTGAATGAAAACATGAATTATCGCTCTATGGTTGAATAAAACATTAAGTATGGATTGCAACAGTTACCATAGGAACACGATTTTTTTAGTATTATGGAAGTAATATCTTTTGAAAACTTTCCATCGCAGTTTCCATGCATTTTAATGTAATCTTATCATTTGAATGCCTAACCAACAAATATAAAACGAGACGCATAATTAAACCATAGAATGACATCTTCCTTTTTAATTCAGCAATATTGAAAACAATATAAAAACAGCGAAACATTTGACAGCTATATGCGACGTTGCCAACTCTTGCGACTGTACATACCTGTACCATACCACAGAAACCTCGCACAGTACGGATCACGGGGCTTACACATCGCCGCCGTAATTGGCTCGAATAAGCCGCCGGTGTATTCACCCACCAAAGGGTGGCTGTAAAGACCGGTTAAGAGGACACGCTAGTGGTCATTTTTCCATACAAACGTTCTCGACATATCCCTCCCTGGATTTTGATCATAGATCAATGTTTTTTTCCAAATAAGATCAATTTCGTCAGTATCTGTGTCAGTTTTGCTTTTAGTGATATTTTTGTTCTTAACTAGGTGACTTCAAACAGTGCTGAAAACGGCCCGAGTGAATAGGCTTCAAAGAAATGCCTGGTATACAAAAACCACAATAATAAACGCAAAAATCAAAACGGTTCGACACAGATAATTTCCTTCTCACCCAGTTCCCAAAATTTCATTACGATTGGTTTTATTTTGGAGGAGGAAAATGTCGAGAACGAAACCTCGATTTCTGAGTTTTTTACGTCGGATTTTTCGACGGAGCTGCCGTTGTCCTTATCGCACCTTTTGTCGCTCCGCCCGCGCCTGCAAGACAGCAACATTGATTTAAATTTCTCAAATCTGAAAAGGGGCTCAGCTCACGTATCCTCTTAAGACCGATGCGACAGCACGTTAGTAACGATCAAGTGACATTTTAATTTTGATAACGTTCAACAATGGGCCCAGTAACTCTAAAATTCCCCGCGCTACTTCAAATAGATGATTGCTTCTTTTCAAGGCACATTGAATTTTACAAGCCAAATTAGGTCGGAAAATTCAATTAAACTAAACAATTTAAGGCAGTAAATGAAAATGGAAAATTTTTAGGCATTTTTTGTCTGAGACATTTTCGGATACACTTTGATGCGAAGTGCTTTTAAATCTTTCGTAAAAGATGATTTCAATTAAGAGGGGCTTCGGGGATAAGAGCAGGTACGAAAACCAATTACCTTTCTGTAAAATTAATTATAGTGCTATTTGAACCGAAATGTCAGAGAAGACGAAACATGCCATTTTTTAGCCATTTATTAAATTTTATTCAATTCAATCATTTATTCAGCAAATTGGCCACATAGACGCACTTTTACACGTCAGAAAAAGAATTTACTAGCGCTTCCTAGACCCATTGCTTGAGAAGAAGCGCCGCAACAAACTCAAGCAGAAGGCCTTTTTTCATAATTTACAAAATTTACATTACATGTATAAAATATACATATTGGTACGTACTAAAATTACATTGAAGGGATGTATAGTCCCTAACTTGAACTTAAATCTTAGATCTTAGAGATGTATAGTCTCCAAGGGTCCAGTAAAAAAAAATGGAGATGGCCTCCTTTGTCAAATAAATATAAATTCCATAGATGTCGACAGTCTCAAAATGTCAATAAAGAATAAGAATAAGAATAAGAATAATGTTTATTTACCAGAAAAATATGCAGAATACAGTCATACAAATAATGGACAACTAGTTGGTTTACAAAAGTTACAGTAGTTGGCAGCGGTTTCCGCACTAGGCTCTGGGCCTGTATCGCGGAGCCCAATGAAGACATACTAAATATTATTAATCTAACTAAATTAAATTAAATGTGTATTTTAAAACACTTACAGCTTTATAGTAAGTACCTATTTAACTACAAACTACAAACTATACTATAACAATAAATAATGAAATACATTTGACGGCCGGATTGGTCCAGTTGGTAGTAACCCTGCCTTCTGTTCCGAAGGTCGCGGGTTCGAGTCCCGCTCGGGGCAAACTTTGTGTGATGAACACGAATGTTTGTACTCGAGTCATGGATGTTTATTATTTATTTTACTACTGCGTGATTTTTTTGCCTATGTAATTGAGTAACGACACAGACGATAGTTGTCATAGTGCAAGTTTGAGACTAATAAGCCAACTAATAAACAACCATCTCCATTGTGTTCCGGTAAGGGGTTAAGGCAGCCGGTACAATAACTGGCACAGAGGCTTTCTAGGTATCTTGGGCCTCAGGGTAGGTAACGCATTCGAGATCAAGAATCATAAGATTTCTTCATGAGAAATCATAAGATCTAAAGTTGAGAACTCTGTCTGTTACCTCTTCACGCTTTGGTATGAAGATAGTTGGAGTCCCGAGAAAGGACATAGGCTAAATCATAAGATCTAAAGTAACTCTGTCTGTTACCTCTTCACGCTTCAACCGCTGGACCGATTGAGATGAAATTTGGTATGGAGATAGATGGAGTCCCGGGAAAGGACATAGGCTGCTTTTTATCCCGGAAAAATGCATAGTTCCCGCGGGAGCGCGATAATCGAATTCCACGCGGGTGACGCGAGTAAAGTCGCGAGCAGAAGCTAGTTACTTATACGTTTTGGATGTGACGTAGGTAATGAAATGACTATATGTATGTGTGTGGGGTTTATCCTATACGCTCATTTTATTCAAACCGTTCGTCTCCACTAGTCCTCGTGTTGAATTACGAGCTAATGGACATGTGAAATAACTGGCCGAACGGCCCGGTCGAATGGCAACCAATTTGGTTTATTGTTAAAGCCCTAATGGACGCTCCGAGCTGGCGCGAGCTCTTTGACATGTAAATATTTTTTTACTCACATTCCCTTCTACGAAATTGTGGACATTTTGATTTTTATCCAGTGAAATAATGCATGGGGACAATGGTAGCCGAAAGGTGTTAGGTTTGCGCTGTACAGTCACTGATAAACCAATTTGATACGTTTTCAATGTTGTAATATTATTCCTTCACGAAATGCATCATCATCATCATTTCAGTCGAAAGACGTCCACTGCTGGACATAGGCCTCCCCCAAGGCGCGCCACTCAGACCGGTCCTGTGCTACTTGCTTCCACCAGTTTGTTGTTGGAGGCCTACTGACAGCATACAACACAGCTGAAATGCGTAGAGTAGCAAGTGGTTCGTCAATTGATTAATATCCGTGACGCTGCTCCTTTTTAATAAGGGTTAGCGTGAGTGAAAAATTCACTAGGGTCGTTAGGGGCGTTAATGACGCCTCAAGCAGCCATTGGTGGCCATTGGCCTTTTCGCGCGGTTTGAAATTGACAGCTACACAACCCTCCAAGATTCACCACCTCGAACGCTATTTCCATACCAGTGGCGCCCGCTGGGGAGGAAAATACGTTAACTCTCATTAAGAGCTACGAGTATGTCTTGTCGGTGGAGTAATCGTCATGTCTTTCTATATTTTTTTTCATGTCAATAGGGATGACGACAGGGTGAAGAAATCGAAATTCTAATTAGTCCGTCAGTCAGGTAATAAAAAAATATTAGACACGTATTTTTTGTTTTATCAAATTAACAAAGAATGACTAAGTTAAAACGCATTAAAGTTGGAGAGCGGGGGCTAACTACGTCACCGTTAGGTATAAATCGTACCTAACCGTGACTTCACGCGATATTTCAACTCAATATATCTCCGTATAAGTTTAAAAAAAAAAACGTGTCCAATACTTTTCAATAATATTCCTGATAGACTAAGGAAAAAAGTTGTCGTCATCCCTATGGTATAGGCTAACGAGCGCACAGCCAACTTGATGGTAAGTGGTCACTGCGGCCCATGGACACCGAAATCCTATGATCTCCCATTAAGAAACCATAAGATCTCGAATGCGTTGCCTACCCTGAGGCCTAAGATGGAATGCCTCTGTGCGAGAAGTTTCACCGGCTGCCTTAACCCCCTACCGGAACACAACAGTGCGTTACTAATCTTATCGAAGCTTAATTATATGGATGCTGTGGTTGGACCGCGCCTTCTTGCCAAAACAAAGAGGTTAGTTCAGCGAGTTCAGAATGCTTGTGCTCGGTTCTGTTTCAGTGTTCCGTTGAGGGCCCATGTAACTCCTTTTCTTAATAAGCACTGCATGTTGAAAATGCAGCATCGTAGGAAGTTGCACCTGGCTTCACTCTTGTTTGGGGTTCTCAAACATGAGTCCCCATCTTATCTTTACAATAAGTTGAAATGGGTGTCTGGTCAAAGATCTTGTAGGAATCGCCAGTGTCGGGCACAGTTGCATACTCCCATTCACACTACTGCTGCCTTTCGAGGCAGTTTTAGATACGCAGCCACGAAATGTTGGAACAACATCCCTCCACCCATAAGGAACCTGCAAACCATAATTAGTTTTAAAAATAGGTTGAAAAAGTTTATGGCTGAGCATCAGAAAATGGAGGAGACCTTGAGTCATGACACAAGCTGTATATAATCATTCGTGCCTACCTTATTTTTACGTTCCTTCCAATCCAATGTAAATATTCGTTTTTGTCGCTTTAAGGGTGTTGATGATGCGTTAATTTGTCAATCTCAGTGCATGTTTTTTCTCCAAATTACTCTGTGTGTTATCTCGTTCAATGCTTTTCTTGTCGAAACTTTGTAATAAAATGAAACATGGATTATTTTACTGTGCTTTCGAGATTAGTTTTATGTTTACTATAAGTTATGTCGCGGTACTCGCAGCTCTGTCATTTTTGACAGTTTGTTTGCCATGGTGTTGCCAAGTATTATTATTTTTTTATTTTTATTTTATTTTTTTTTGTTTTAGCTGCGTTCAGTTTTGTACTTTATTGTGTTTATTTCAATAAATAAATACAAATATTAAAATGTTAAATTCATTATATGTTTATTGTTCTATTGTCTGTGTGGTTTTCCATGATCTCACCAAATGGTCCTAGCGGAAGACCAGCGCTGGCCTCAATGCCAGCACATGCTGAGCTAGGACCAATTCGTGACAAATCACACGCAAATGTTATTGTTCTCTTCGATTTTATTGTTATTTATGTTATGTCGTGTGTTTTGTACCGAATAAATGTTTCTTCTTCTTCTTCTTCTTCTTCTTTTAATTTTAAAATACTTAAGAAAAGCTCCATGCCAAATTACCTAGTTGTCCTATATTTCCTCTTCTCGCAAGTAATTTAAATTTGAAGTAAGTCCCACACAAAGAAAATGGTAATATCTAGAATAAACTCGTTTTCTTCCTCACAAAGGAGATTCGAAACGCTGCTGGCGGCAAAAAGCTGTCCACTCAACGAAAATAATCTAGACTAAAGAAAAACATTTTCGAAAAGAAAAACAATAGACCTTATTGTTAATCATAAGCTACTTACATAAAACATTATGAGACCTGTAGCTTTACGTATAATGATGGTTTGCAAAGTGGAGGGTACAAAAGATATCAAGATTTTTCCAAAGCTTATTTAAAAGTAACAGGGTATTTATCCAGGCGAAAATACGCACGGGAAAGGTGTTAAAGGCGTAGATCGAATAACGAGAAACGCCCGCTCACTTTTTCGGTGCTACTGGTGATTCTCACCGAGATCTCGACGGAATCTCGATGGGATTAGTTTAATGCTATTATATGCGTGAAGTAATGATGATGCTTTTCTTTATGCATATGCAATATGCATTTTATTGTTGTGTAGGTATTGCTTAGTGGATTTTTGGTTTTCTTTCGCACCTCCACAGTAATTTCTTGCTTGACCTAAAGGTTTAACTGGTAGAGAATACCTTTTGGCATTAAGTTCGCGTTTTGTATTAGGTTTTATTAATGTGCAATATGACAGTTTAGATAAATAAGTAAAGGATACAGTCACAGCAATAAGAACCAACGTAGTCTGTCGACTCTAGTGTAATCACCAAACTAACACATGCAGTTAGTAAAATTAAGACTATGATGGAATTATTTGATGAAGTAAGTTATTTGTGGTCTGTTATTGTGAATTGTAATGTAAATGTTAATTTTTGAAGAGCAGGACCGAGGCGAATTTTCTTGGACAATCTGATTAAAGGCCAGGTCAAAAGTACTCTAAACCGACGAGCATGTATGTGGAACGGGATGAAAGTTGAAGAAGCGAGAGAATTAGTAGGAATGTAAAAATCGTAGCAAATAGAAGGAAGTGGTCTCTGTTTACCACTAAGGGTAAAATATAAAAAATGGTGAAAGGATTTACACCAATAGTAGCCCTTCTGTGCAATAAGACTTACCATCGTTACCTTTAAAAATTTACGTGAATAATGCACCTTGCATTATTCATCTTGCAATTTGCCTTTTAGGGTTCCGTGCATAAAACAGAATAAGTTTTTTCAAAAATTGAATTTTTGGGACACGTTTTTATTGCTGACTGTACTTTTCTTTGTAAATCCTTCATCTACCCTTCAAGAAGAATCAAACAAGCCCAAATTCGATGGGTTTATGTAGTTTTATTACGGAGTTCCTGTGACCACCTTCCAGCTCCATCATCAGGTCAGCTCCACGTCATTATAATATTGCATTGTTACGCGATTTACATATTCGTGCAAAATTGCAGCTCAATCGGAAATGGGAAAGTGGGTCAAATTTAACTTGCAAGATTCCTTTACATTGTTACATACAGGTCGACCTAATAAAAGCGTGTTAAAAACCAGCTTCCTACTCCGCTGCCGGTGTGTCTGTTAAATCTTTTTTTGGGATACCTTTTATTTTCATTTTCAAGTCACAGACGCGACTTTTCTACAGACTTATTATTAATACAGATTAATAAGCAGCCGAAGAAAAATCCCCTAAGCTGCCGTAGATTGTTGAAACTTCACTGGAAATATCTTTGTCTCCGCAGACCACTTGAGTTTATTTTTCCTTGCTTCCCAAACAAGTTGGGAAAACTTTGCTTTTAACCGCAATACTTTTTGGCCGAATTTTGTATCGAAATATTTACTCCCTTGATGAAAAATCAGCGCTCGCAAAGGCTTTCCACTTTTAACTATAGGCAGGGGAAAAGACGTATTGTTCTAGTAACTTTCTTGGGTTAATTTATACAGACAGCTTCATAAGAAATCATAGATTACTTTTTTCTCATTTCCGCGGTAACCGCGGCACTCTTGAGTCTCTTTTTAACTGACTTCGAAAAAAGGAGGAGGTCTCAATTCGTCTGTATGTTTTTTGTTGTATGTATGTTCCTTGATTACTGCGTCAATAGGGATGACGACAACTTTTTTTTCCTTAGTCTATCAGGAAGAGTGTTGAAAAGTAGGACTGGACACGTATTTTTTCTTTTTTCACGTAATCAAACTTATACGGAGATATATTGAGTTGAAATGTCGCGTGACGTCACGGTTAGGTACGATTTATACCTAACGGTGACGTAGTTAGCCCCCACTCTCCATCTTTAATGCGTTTTAACTTAGTTATTCTGTGTTAATTTGATAAAACAAAAAATACGTGTCTTATATTTTTTTATTAACTGACTGACGGACTAATTAAAATTTCGATTTCTTCGCCCTGTCGTCATCCCTATTGTGAACTGATTTCGATGATACTTTTTTAATCGAATGGTGGTGCCTCCATATTGGTCCCATTTTAATTTGATTCAGTTCTGATGATGGGATCCATGAGAAAATGAGGGAACTCCTCAAAATTTGTTAGCACGTGTATGATTTTGAAATCAATTTCAAAGGTTATCAGTCCCGTTGTACCCATGTTTGGAAACTGTAGCCGATTAAAAAAAAAACCGACTTCAAACTCCGATAGCCTGCAAAGTCGGTGTCAAGTAAACCGACCCAAACTGGATTACAATGTTATAGTGAACTTGACACCGATTTTACAGGCTATCGGAGTTTGAAGGCGGTTTATTTTTTTATTTAAAAAACTTTCTAAAATTCCGAAGCCACATTTACGTAGGCACATCATGGAAAAGTATAACAGAACTTATGATAGCGAGGGAAAGGTGCCCTTGGGACGAGAAAGGTCCACTGAACAGGCAAAGTTGTGCTCCGCTTAAACTGGCAAAATGTGGCTGTAACCATTTTATAGTTATCTTTCGCTTTAGAAGAAGACATCATAACTTACGACTTTGCGCGTTTTTGTGTTGTTAAAATGAGTAGGTGGGTAAGGTACTTAAGTAAATAATATTTGAACATTCAATTTACCTACCTAAGGCCCACTTGCACCAAGCCGCTAATCTCGGGTTATTAACCCGGGGTTAATCGATTAACTCAGATTTATTTGTATGAATTTGACGTGGGTCTAGAGAGACTAACCAGAAGTTAGCGGCTTGGTGCAAGTGGGGCTAAGTAAATTTAAGAGCTTTCCATCGAAAGAAAAAAATACAGGCAATCCAAAGAATTTTACGAAATCCCCAAACTGAACTTACATAGACCGCCTATCCATATTAATATTATAATTGCGAAAGTAACTCTGTCTGTCTGTCTGTTACCTCTTCACGCTTCAACCGCTGGACCGATTGGGATGAAATTTAGCGTGGAGATAGTTGGGGTCCCGAGAAAGGACATAGGCTGCTTTTTATCCCGGAAAAAAACGCGTAGTTCCCGCGGGAACGCGAAAACCGAATTTGACGCGGGCGAATTCGCGGGCAGAAGCTAGTAATACAATAAACAAGCCTTCTCTCATCCCTAAATGGTCTAGGCTACTTGCGTATGCTCAGTATAAATTAAATTTAATTATAAAACCCACTTCCAAAGCTCATTTTTTTCCGGAAGTAATAGATAAGATAGATCTTTGTTTATTGTATTTCATTTCTGCGATCTGCTATTGTATTTCTGCGAACAAAATGTCCTCGAAAATCGGCATTTTTAATTTGTTTATATGTCATTGTGTAGGTAGTGTTCTAACCTGAATTGAAGGCACTTGACGTATTTCGCCTACACAGGTGAAAACGCTATTTCCTGGATTCCCCCAATTGTTTGCGAGTGACGTCAATGCCGGCAAACATGCCCTAGGTTTGAGGCATCTGGGGCTATATTCGAAGCAGAGACAATCTCATTAGATTGTCTGTCTCCTTAGAGATCTTCTACTATCTAAAGTCCCGCGCCGTCACATTTAAAAACGCTTCAATTTTTTATTATTATTTAAAAAGCACCACCAACACTCAAAACCCATACTTAGTTGATGGCTGTCTCAGCACGCGCACATGTGTTTGTGCTTTTTAAATACATTGAAGCGTTTTGAAATGTGAAGGCGCGGGACTTTAGATAGTAGAAGATCAGATCTCTACATTACGACGTATCGGAAATAGCCAGTGCGCTTCAACTTTTTATACTCTAACTTTTCATGCTTCATCATGTGAACAGCTAAGGAGTGGTTCTCTACCGGCCGGTCTCTTCCCCGATAGTTATAACTTGGATCTTTTCAAGTCAAGAGTGAACAGGTACTATCTAAATAAGCATGTTTCACCTTCGACTATATCGTCACTTACCATCAGGTGAGATCGTGGTCAAATGCTTGCTTATAATAAGTTAAAAAATATATATATATTTACTACAGCGCCATCTAGATCTTGCTCATGGAGTTCAAATTTATATGCAGGCTACCTAGGCAGCGACATCTGTTATCGCATTTAACACTTATTTCGGGCGTACGCTGATTTGTTTGAAGGTTGTCCTTCTAGGTTTACCTATTTTTTTCTATGATTCGAAGTCTTAATAAAGGGATCTCGCTACTGTTCCCTATAGGATCGCTTACGCGTCGCGTGAACTTTCCTATAGGGAACAGCGAGATCCCTATTTAAGACTTCGAATATAGCCCCTGTCAATAACGGGAGTATCTAGGCAAGGTTGACACCGAAAACTATGTATAGATCGCAAGTTCGAAGCGAAAATAATTATAAAAATATTTCTAGGTTTAGTGTAGAATTAGTATAGATAATACATAATATAGGTCATACGTTAGGGTTATTTATGGGAAGTAAGCATGTTGGCCGGTGACCAGCCAGATGGACCGATGATATTTTGAAGGTGGTGGGATGGCACTGGACAACGGCGGATCCAGGGGGGGGGGGGGTCATGGGGGTCATGACCTCCCCCTCAGCAGGACTAGGTCTACTGCTATTATGTATTTTAACCCCTGACGCGAAAAGGGGGGGGGGTTGTATGGCGTGACCCCCCCCTGAGTCGAAAGCTGGATCCACCCTTGACACTGGATGAGAATAGCCCAAGATCGAAAGGACTGGGGTGCATTGGAGGAGACACCTAAAACACTCAGCATTGGGTGAATAAAAGTTGAAGAGAGACAGAATAAATAGGTCAATACTAAACCACAGTACCTATAGGCAATTAATGGGTACCACAACCCTCAAAAAGTCCAAGTCATTTTATAAAAATGAGTGCAGGTATCTAGAAAAAGTTGGGTAGGTATGACACACATAAAACACGCGTGTGATCTTATTATCAAACTCACCTTCGGATCGTCTCATAAAACCACTCTCGTGTTTTGGCCACTTATAATGTAGCAATTACCTACATAAACTACTATTTTTACACTGGCGTCGTCATTCTCAGTTCAATTCATCGTCATCATTTCAGACGAAAGAGGTCCACGGACGACGTCCAAGGCTCTGGCGTGTAGCTGGCCCGCCCCACAAACTTTTTGAAAAAAGTAGGTACACGAACACCACAGATCCACCCGTCTGAATTCTAGAATCCATCAACACCATCTTGATGGCTGGCGGTCCTCAACTGTGCGATTTACGCGGACGTTTTTACCACGTACGTGCCAAATAGGGAATGAACTTCCTGCTTTGGTTTTTCCAGCGAGATACGACTTAGGTGCCTTTAAAAGCAAGTGTACCGTGAATTGCAAGGTCGGCAACGCACTGGTAGCTCTAATTGAGCTGCTGGTGTCCATGCGGTGACTACTTAACATCAGGTGGCCCGCATGCTTGTTTGTCAACTTTAGGTATATATATTTAAAAAAAGAAGTAATGTGGTCCTAACGATTTAAATAATGTGAACCTACGTGAACTAACGATATAATGATGTGACCAGCTTCACAGCCATCCAACACTCACACCAGTCCTGTGCCACTCCCATCCACCGTATTCCCGCGACCTTCACCAGGTCGTTACTCCATCATGAAGGCCTAACGATTATTCTCCCTGTCTCAGTTTAATTAAATAAGTTTTATCCAATCATAAATATATTAATTTTATTGTTAAAATTTTGTTAAATTTGCATGTTGGTACAGAAGTTCTAGGTCCTTTTTGGGACGAAATCTGGTTATATTCTTAACGTATTCAAATACTTAACATTTACAGTCAAACGAGTGTGCTGAAACGCCGTTTGCCGGTAACATACGACATCGTCGGTCGGCCATTTTGAATGAAAAAGCGGAAAGAAGCGGAAAGTACCGGTTTTTACGTGCAAACGTACTATTGTTAGTTTGAAAAGCTTTCTCTCTTTTCATGCGAACGTGTGAATGGTGTTTGGCAAAAGTTCATTTACAGGGTTGAATGCTTTTTGTGCTTCGTATTTTCTTGGTGGCTTAAAGCTGGCGTAAATTGCTCGCAGCTTTGTTAGTGCAGACAAACATTGCTTCAGTCTGTCGCCGATAATACCTACAATCAACGTTATTGACACCACCGACATAAATGTAGCAAAAAATAATCGTTCAATTTATTTTTTCGTGTTTTCATTTATCACTATACTAGCTTCTCCCGGCGACTTCGCCCGCGTGCAATTCGGTTATCGCGTTCCCGCGGGAACTATGCGTTTCTCCGGGATACAATACAAAGTAGTCTACGGTTGAAGCGTGAAGAGGTAACACACAGACAGACAGACAGAGTTACTTTCGCATTTATAATATTAGTACGGATTATTTTTGTAATAAGTCGGTACCTATTAGCATTTGACTTTTTCTCAGTATTGCTGACAAATATATTTCATTTACTTACCCAAACGCTTGGTACTGGAAAACCGCTGATTTTAGATTAATTTTTTATTAAACCTTTTCAATCCCCGAAAGGGTTATTGGAAACCCTTTGTTGGGAGCAAATTAAAATTCTCAGGGCAGGGCGGCACGTAAAATTTATTTTAATTCGTGGTACGGAAGAGCTATTTTTGATTACCGGAAGAATCTCCCCTCGCTTCAATTATCCGATTTTAGATTTTTTTGCAGTCACGTACAGCACGACACAACTGAGAAGGCGCGCGGTGAAGCACTTAATCCGTTGACGCAGAGTCTATTTTTGCTTATTCCACGCGCCTCCCAAGTTGTAAACCTGTACGAGCCTAATTGTGATTGATACTTTTTGAATAATGGATTGGTCGTTCGGTGGATCCTTAACGTTATTTTATAGCTTCCATTTTAAGAGCGGCTCTTTTATTCGAATGGCCGCAATGAATTGTAGCGGCGCTTCTTCTCAAGCAATGGGGACTATTGTTTCTTTGCTCACCAGTTGGCGCCACTGTTGACTAGCCAGAGGTATAGCTGTCAAAGGCGACATTATAAGATCGGCGCCGAAACAAAGTTTTAAATCTTGAATCTCATTAACTTTTTTAATTATAAATAACTATCATCATAGCTATGCCGCAATTTTGTGGAGTTACGTTTCGTTCGGATTTTTTCTTTTTTTTTCAAATCGTCCACATTGATCGCCAAATAATCCATATTTGCGATAATTTCACAAAGGAGATCACTTTTCAACAGGTTAATTAAAGAAATTATCATTTATGTCACGAAGACCGCCAAAACCAGTGAAAAAGTGAATGTTATTGGACCTCACGCGACACTAGCGCCTCTATAGTGGCAAGTTCACACGCGAAAGCCCCCATTGGTCTAGGAAGCGCTGGTAAATTCATTTGTGACTTGTAAAAGTGCCCCGATGTGGCCAATTTGAAGAAGAAGAGAAATATTTATTCACTACGCACATTGAAGACACATACATAAGATACATAAAAGAAAAAATACAGATTAAAAGAAATTAAACAAAAGAAAGAATACAAAAAAAGGAATTACAAGGGGACCTGTCCCTGCTGAATAAATGATTGAATTTGAATTTGAATGGGGCAATCTTTAAGATTTGGCTGGATAACAAGCTCAGGCAAATTGGAGCCAAATCAAAGCTTCGGTAATTTATGTATACCTAATTGACATAAATCGATATTATTTATTACTAGCTTCTGTCCGCGACTTCGTCCGCGTGGAATCCGGTTATCGCGTTCCCACGGGAACTAGGTATGCGTTTTTCCGTGATAATGTATAGATAGATAGATAGACAGATATATAGAAGAAAGATAGGTAGAAGATAGATTATCTCTTGATTTTATTTACCGTACCTTCATAAGAAAATTAGGTATAAAGGCATCCTCGAAATTATTTATATACGTTTCTTTAAAGCTATATCGTAATTTTGGTATTTCGTGGATTCCATGATAAACTCCACACGCTTCCCCGGGGAGCATTAAATTCGTATGAAATATGTGTATGCGGAATACCACAGTGTTATAAACCGAACAGTAGGTCGACGAAACCGTCTTGAGGGACGAGGCGGGGAAACAGCGGTCCCGAGTTGCATACGCCATACACCACTGCAATTAGGGAACCTATCCAATACTATAATACATGACCCATTTTACCCCACCGCCCCGTCCGTGACCAACCGTAGTGCCAACGAACCCCTCCGCCACCAGTTTTCGCGTAGTATTTAATAAATAAGGTTTTAAAACAATTTTTGCAAATAGATCGAAGGCGTCGACCTACTGTACTTATTCTTATACTGTGGGAAAACTAAGTAATTGAGGCGTGGAACGACAAAATTAAGCTTTGATATTTCATTCGCCGAATTACCTTAAGTCATTATTTTCGTTTTTTTTATACATATATGTATGACCTTTAGAACACTCGTGCGACATTATAACGAAACTCGCCTAGCGGCTCGTTTCATAAAACCCCACTAATGTTTTAAGGACCTTTATTATATAGCAGTGTTGTCCCAAGATATTTGTTTATTATTAAACATCAATGACTACAAAAAATCGTGCTCATCACACAAAGTTTGCCTCTAGTGGAATTCAAACCCGCAACCTTCGGAACAGCAGGCAGGGTCACTACCGACTGGACCAATCCGGTCCAGTTTAGTTAATTATTAAAATATCAATACATAATTATTATTTTTTCAGCGATCGCGATCTCCCAGTGGGTCGGCGGCGTTCAGGCAGATCGAGGAGGTTGATTTGTTCATGGAACTGATCAAGGACGTTGCCAACGAACTCGACATCGACGTGTTATGCCATAAGGTTGGTCCTTACTTTATAGGGTTCCGTAGCCAAATGGCAAAGAATGGAAACTTTAAGTTATAATTTCATCATGTCCGTCCGTCCGCATGTCATGACCATTTTTCTCGGAGACTATGGGTACAGTAATGGTCCAAAGGGAGGTAGGTGTGTTACGAACCTAATGTTCGTAGAACAATAGGGATGACGACAACTATTTTTTCCTTAGTCTATCAGGAAGATTATTGAAAAGTACTTATTTTACACGTATTTTTTCTTTCTTCACGTAATCAAACTTATACGGAGATATATTGAGTTGAAATGTCGCGTGACGTCACGGTTAGGTACGATTTATACTTAACGGTGACGTAGTTAGCCCCCACTCTCCAACTATAATGCGTTTTAACTCAGTCATTCTTTGTTAATTTGATAAAACAAAAAATACGTGTCTAATATTTTTTTATTACCTGACTGACGGACTACATAATTAGAATTTCGATTTCTTCACCCTGTCGTCATCCCTATTACTTACTTTAAATCTTTTATACTGCACTGGCTGGACTCAAACTCTTGTAATTTGATGAAATAAATATAAAACTCGTAAGAGCGGTTTCAGCACTGTATTCTTGAGATCAACATTGACATGTAAGTGACAGCTTAAACATGGCCAGCAATAATAGGGGCAAAAGTCTTACAATTAAAAATAAAATATTTCTAGCATGGTTGTAATTATTACCAACGCCTAAACAAAATACTCATTTTTAGTCCTCCTATTTGAAAAGGAGTATTTTGTTCTCCGTTTAGAGATAGCAAAATGCGATTTTGCTCCCTCTCCATTTCTGCCGTGCTTACAGAGATCAAAGTGAAATATTGCTCCCTAGGGAGCAAAGTTCGATTTTGCTCCGTGCTGCTACAGGTTTTCTCATAGGAGTGAAAAGCAGTGTGTGCAACATGGTAGCAATAGTACATTACAGACCTAGGGTGGTGAATTCGTAAATGTCCCAGATCGCAGGTTTCTGTGGCCCGAACCGAAGGTGAGGGCCATAAATATGCGATCTGGGGCTTTACGAATTAACGCCCGTGGTTTGTCAAAAGTTTTACGTCTTGCCTTGGCCAAGAAGTGAGATTTTCTCTCCGCGTAGCGGGTAGAAAATCTCACTTTACGGCCAAGGGTGATGTAAAATTATTTAAACCTTGGGTGACAATAGCTTGAATCCCTTGCTAACTCAAGATTCCACCTTAGAATCCCTCGCTCCGTTCGGAATTCTATTCTGGACTCTTTCGCGTCGCTCTGGATTCAATCCGTCACCCGCGGTACACTATACAATTTTGCTCCCTAGTCACACAATCTACTATTTCGAATAGGAGGAGTGAACATTTAATTAAGGTGCACCTACGCTGGTGTAGGTACTTGCCCTGACTTCCCTACTCAAATGTTACCCTGTAGTTTAACAACCTTACGAAGTTTCGAACTGACGTAGCGTAATTACAAGTTGAAGGGTGTCCTTAATTAACACTGCAATGTCATTTAACACGCTTGTGACGGAAATACAACCACCACAACAGGCTATTTCCGTCCCACTGTTGGGCACAGGCTTCTGTCGCTTGCCTTCTTTGCGTTTTTTCCTTTATTGCGATTTAAGTTTAATGACTTAATTAATTATTTGAACCAGAATTACCTATTAATTAAATAATTATAAATAGCAAATAAAGGCAAAAATTCACAGATTTCGTGCCTCATACGTTATCGTTATCGAGCACATACGGAAAAGAAAAATGTGAAAAATGTCGTTCTGACTTTTTTCAAAAAAAATTGGCTACAGGGCAAACCCTTAACCTGATTGTCTTTGTTTTAGATTCAAATTGTAGCTGACTAAATTGGCCTTTTTGATATCATTCTTCGTTTCCTAAATATCGAGCGCCAAAATAGAAAACTCGGAAAAAATGATTTTTTTTCCATTAATTCGGCCATAACTTTTTTCTTATTTGACTTTCTCGAATGATTATTTTTGCACCTTACAGCTCTTGTAAATGCGCGTCTTTTGAGCCTTTTTTGAATATCATATCTTTACAACTCTCCGAGATATAAGGGGATCGCACTTTTTCGTGAAATCGGAGCCTATACCTACTGGAGCGAACGAAAAGACATTTCCAATGTCAGAAACGGGATACCTACCACTAAGGAGCGCAATCTTCATAGTTCCAAAAGTGGACACCAAATCGGGTAGGTTGGGGGCGCTGCGGTCGCCACTAAAGTCAAGCCACCTAGGCGGATAGTCTGCAGTAGCGCCTTCAGATGGCGCTGCTGAGGCGAAAACACAGCGAAAACGGTTGTTAGGAGAGTGTGTTTTGTTTTGTTGCTTATCAAATCCGCTGGACACGTTTTCAATTGTTTCGCCATATAAGATTGCGCTCCTTACCAAGACACATTCCACACTCCATACCTACCACCTTTACGTACAAGGAGACAAAGTTACACGAGCTGCGCAAAAGTGAAGAATAGAAGTGGAGGTCACGTGAAAAGAAATAACGGAGACGGTGAAATGGAAGAAAGTAAAAAGGCGATTTCCTTCGATAGAAGGAGTAACGAAAACAGCTTTAATTTAACGGCTGTTAAATTCTACGGGAGTTTACGAGCGGAGCACTTGTAACTTCCGTAAGTACTAAAACGTCGAAATTAAACAAACTTTATTGTGAACAATAAAAAGAATTTGAATTTTACAAAATTAAACAGTTGTTTGCAAACCCGTTACTTTGTCTTGTTCCGTTTTAAATTATCTCGACCGCCATTGTTTACGCGCGGTAGATTTTTATACTTCATTTACTAGATACGTTTCTATTTACTGAACACTTTAGTACCTTGTCTCGGTACTGAAAATTTGAATTTGGTTCAGCTTTTTTATTTTGACTGTATATTGTGTGTAAATTCTTTATACTTACTTAATGGCACAGATAGCGCAGTAAAATAAGCATCTAACTTCTTCCATATCGTCACTACTATCAGGAAGGATAGTGGCCAACTGCTTTCCTCTCAAATAAAATAAAAAAAAGAAATTGAACCATAGGGTCGAATCACGAAGCAACTAAGCAATTTCATCTGCCTGCAAATGACAAATAATTTAATATTGCTGTAAAATGGGTGAGCGCGGCACGTAGCATCATGGATTTAACCCGTTCTCTGCCACGCCAATTGCAAACGTAGCGCCATTTATAGCCAAGTATAAAGCTGTGAGCTTTGAAGGCTGTGGCAGCGAAAGGGTTAATTGGCCATTACGAAGCGAAGCGCAGGCCGCATACAGATCTGCAGTTTACGACAGGACGTAATTAAAGAACTTAATGTGCTAAGGATTTAACAATGCAAACAAGCGCTTAGAAGTTAGAACCCTTGTTGGACCTTGTTATTGGTCGTTGTGAGCTGTGAGTTTATTTCTTTTATTATCGTCATTTCACTAAAAAGATGTCCAATGCTGAACATTAGCACAGAATATTCATTAGTACTACAAACAGAATGGCCACGGAATCACCGGCCTGAATCTAGCCGGCGCGCAACTCGCGCCCAACTCGCCCTTACCGTCATTTGTTTCATCCGGAGATGGAGAGTGAATCATTGGCCCGCGTACTGGTACACACACATTTACAAGTGTACCTACAGACGTCCACGCACGCAACCATTGACACTTCATTCGAATTGTGTTCGAAATCGTGCTTTTATAGGCCGCGTCCGCCGTTTGGCATTAGTCACATCACCTGGGGGTCGACTTAGGCCTCGTACTATATCCACAAAATGCATGCCTCGTTTTGTCTACAGACGGTAAAAAATTTACAGATTCTCTATGGAGCAAAGCAAATCTCAAATTTTTACCGCCCGTAGCCAAGACGAGGCGTTATGTGGATATAGGAACAGCCTTACATACCTTCCTACCCCTCGCATATATTAGATTAGGTACTAGCTTCTGCCCGCGACTTTGTCCGCGTGGAATTCGGTTATCACGTTCCTGCGGGAACTATGCGTTTTTCTGGGATAAGCCTATGTCCTTTCCCGGGACTCCAACTATGTCCATACCAATTTCATCCAAATCGGTCCAGCAGTTAAAGCGTAAAGAAGTTAATTTCGCATTTATAATATTAACTAGCCGATGCCCGCAGACTTCATCCCACGCAGACTTAGAATTTGCGTACCCGATGATACTATACATATATAGTTATAGTTATAAAAGTATTGAAAAATTGATTTGACCTGTGGAAAACTCGTTCCCGTGGAAATATCGGGATAAAATGTCCTATGTTATTGCCCGGGTCTCAAACTATCTCCATACCAAATTTCAACCAAATCGGTCCACTCCTTGCGACGTGAAGGAGGGACAAACAAACAAACAAACACACTTTCACATTTATAATATTAGTATAGAGTATGGGTTGCGGCATTCACAAGGTCGTCGCTCTATATTGTTGGACGCAACTGCAAGTCTGCGGTTAGCGCGTTTTCCGGTATGCTGACGCCCTTGGGAATTGTCCGGTTCTATATCAGAAAATCAGTTCTTCAAGTAATATGTCCCACGTTGTCATTTAATTTTAACTCGTGAACAAGTGAAAATAGCTAAAAATGAATTTTCCCAGGTATGAGACCTAGCTAGATAAAAAAAAACAAAAAAAAATGCTTTATTCATTTTTTAACAAGATATTAAATAAAATACAGTTTCTTGCTTTATGCCTGTGTTAGGACGCCCCGAAAGATCGATGTATAACCCCCGAATACCCCTATATACCAAATTTCATCGAAATCGTTAGAGCCGTTTTCGAGAACGTGATTACAAATTATATTTATATACATACGTAATTACGTATATATATATTGCTCGTTTAATAGTATAGGATATCTCAGGCAATATCCATGGGCTTAGTTCTACAGCGAATAATATCCCTTTGTACCGACATTGATATCAAATAAGATAACTCAAAAGATATCCCAATGGGTCGAAGTCTCCGTGAGGTACCCAAAATCTCAAGATGAGATACGTATCTGTTCAAAAAACAATTGAAGTGATACGTGTGATTCAAATTGTCAGATTTGGGACTTTTATCACAGGGCGGACACGGCCTATAAAAGCGCGATTTCGAACACAATTCGAATGAAATGGCAATGTTTGCGTGTGATGACGCCAGTGTGCGTGCGAATACGTCTGTAAACTTTGTAAATGATCAGATCCGGATCTGTTCAAAAAACAATTGAAATGATGTGTGATTCAAGATTCAATGATTTTATTCAGAAAATTGGTCAGATCTGAGACTTTTATCACAGGGCGGACACGGCCTATAAAAGCACGATTTCGAACACAATTCGAATGCAGTGCGTGCGAGGATGCCTGTCCACTTGTAAATGTGTGTGTACCATTACGCGGGCCAATGATTCACTCACCATCTTCGGATGAAACAAATGACGGTAAGGCGAGTTGGGTGCGGATTGCGCGCCGGCTAAATTCAGGCGGGTGATTCCGTGACCGTACTGTATTTTCTGTGCTTTTATACCAATACGGTATGGTAAAATAGTCTCTAAATGTAATGGTTTCTGAAGTAACTGACAAAAGTATCTCATGTGTCAATGTTGTGTTTCAGATCCTAGTGAACGTGTGTTTGCTGACATCAGCAGACAGGGGCAGCCTGTTCCTAGCGAAGGGCATGCCTCCGCACCGCTACCTGCAGGCGAAGCTCTTTGACGTTACACGAGATACGGGTAAGAGTTTACAGCCCTCAGTGGAGACCCAATTGTACGAAAATCGAAGTTCTTGGCACTGAAAGTTTTAGGGTCGCAAAGGCAGTATTTGTGGGGTCAATTTGAACTTAAAAGTAGGTACAAGTTATCTGTGTGGGATTCAAGAGGATCATTAATGCATAAAATGCATAAAAAGAACACACTCCACATTCAAATTAACTTTTTAAAAATGTCCATAAAAGCGCAAAATATATGAAAGGCATATAATAGAGTAAAGAAGGCTAACTACATATTTATCACTAGCTTCTGCCCGTGACTTTGTCCGCGTGAAATTCGGAAATAGCGTTCCCACGGGAACTGTGCGTTTTTCGGGATAAAAAGTAGCCTATATGTTGACCAGTGTTATAAGCTAGCTACCCCCGTACCAAATTTTGTTGCAATCCGTCTATTAGTTTTCGAGTTAAATCCGGACATACATACATACATACAATTTTTTTTTCTAAAAATCGTTATTTTGTGTTTCTTTGTTTCTTTCTTTTATTTTTTTTCTACAGACTTATTATGTATTCGGGGTTTTCCTTGGGTTTGATTTGGTTGAGGGTTACCTGTATGTATTGTACCAATAGGTAACAAATATTTAACATAAGAAGATCTCTTATTCAACCCTCTAAACCTAAATAAGACTTCCCAATATAAAATAAGACGTGGCTTAAAAGACGAGGCTCCAGACCGTTGAGGTCAGAAATGTCAGAATCTCAACTGTCACCTCTGTTTCTAGCTGAATGCACTCGAGGCGTACGTTTACATAGCCCACACGTTGCTCGCATGATTGCCTGCCTACATTACTGCCAGTCATAGATAGGGTTTCCGTAACTCAGGATTTTTAGACTACCATTTTTGGCTACAAAAAAAAGGCCTTCTGCTGAGTTTGTTGCGGCGCTTCATCTCAAGGTCTAGGAATCGCTGGTAAATTCATTTCTGACGTGTAAAAGTGCCCCTATGTGGCCAATTTGCTGAATAAATGATTGATTGATTGCATTAAGGTCGGATATTGGATATCTCAATGCGAAAACCTGGTGAACGTTTCGGGAATCCGGTGGATACGAGTAGGACAAGACTGTATACACCTATTTATATGTCTAGAAAGCAGTGGATATCTTTCGACTGACATGACCATTCCAAATGTCAGGAAAATTCGGAAGTTTAGCTTCTCAATAAAGTTGAATAGATTTTTGAAATATTCAAAACAAATCTTCATATGGCTAATTTCAAAATTACTTCCCAGAATTTTTGGAAATTTCAACAAATTGACAGGTTTTTCAAACCAAACCAGTCTTTTCCTCCGTACTACTTTTAATTATTTTCGTCTGGTAACCCTAGTCGTGCAGGGAAATCCGACGAAGGGACGTTATTTTTAGGTGGATGACATCATCGCTTTCTACTTTTAGATGTGCTAAGCATGCGTGTCTTGTCGATTAGTAACTTGGATACGGTACTCATTAACTTGAGTGATGATGTTTTTGATTATCATATAATGTGCCGATCCTTGAAGGAAGTATTGAAAAGTTGTATTTTAGAGAATGTAGGAAACTTGGGCTCCCGATATGATTCACAAATATTTACGAGTAAAAATCTGCAAATCTGCAGATACGCCTATTTAAAAGTAGCGTAGGAGGAGTTAGCACTAGCGCGTGTGACATATTATTATTATGATTGTCTTCTAAAGGGTTAGACCTACTGATGAATGGATGATTACGAAAGATACCATCATAACAACAGGCTATTTACGCCCCTCCGCTAGGCACAAGCCTGCTCTATATACGAGTTTATTGAGCTTATTCCCCATGTGGATTGTGAACCTAGTGCTGATTGCGAACTTCTACTAATATATATTTGAATAGACAACGATACGTTTCTATTATATTCAGTAGTCAAATCCTATTGCAGGTGTATGAGATAGGGGTAGCCATTTGCATAAGTAATCAAGGCTTACCCAACCCGTTGATATGGGACACGGAGGATTATCGCACCCTTATTCTGTATCTCAGTTTGCCATGTTACCTTTACGATCAACAGCTTAAGAGGGTTTACTCCGAAAGTTGGCAACGCCGCAAATAGCTGTCAAATATTTTGCTGTTTTCATTAATTTCTGAATATTACTGAATGAAAACATGAATTATCGCTCTATCGTTGAATAAAACATTAAGTATGGATTGCAACAGTTATCATAGGAACACGAAATTTTTAGTATTATGTAAGTAATATCTTTTGAAAAGTTTCCATCGCGTTTCCATGTAGGTACTTTAATGTAATCTTATCATTTGAATGCCTAACCAACAAATATAAAACGAGACGCGTCATTCAACCATAGAACGATATCTTCCTTTTTAATTCAGCAATATTGAGAAATTAATAAAAACAGCGAAACATTTGACAGCTATTATATGCGACATTGCCAACTTTCGGGATAAACCCTCTTAAGCTTATACATACTAATATTCTAAATGCGAAAGTAACTCTGACGGTCGGTCTGTTATCTCTCCGCGATTAAACCGCTGAGCGGATTTAGATGGAATTCGGTGCGGAGATAGTTGGAGTCCCAGGGCTACACAGGCTACTTTTACACAAGCACATAGGTTACCTTTTATCCCGGAAAAAGCCATAGTATCCGCGAGAACGCTATAATCGAATTCCACCCGAACGAAGTCCCGGGTAGAGATGCTAAGTAGAATTTTACATTTAAATCCCTATTACTTCTAAATTGTTGATATGACAGTGGATTAAATATGGGACGCAATGACACTAATCAGAGGATAAGTTGTTTATCGATGCCACCAGGGAGGGAATGCTGCCTGCGTGATGGGAATTGGAAAGGCCCTAATTTAGGTTTTAGGTTATTGTTTAGCTTTAATTTTTTTTCTGTAAATTTAAATGCTATTTGTAGATTATTATTATTATTATTATTTTAACTTATTCTTTTCTGAATATACTTTTTTACATTTTAGTATTAGTACGTTGTGGGTTATTTCATTTCATTTATTGAATTGCATTATAACGCCCTGATAGGGCACACAATTATCTTAATCTAACATTATTGTTATTTACCTATAGACTATAGATTTTTTAATACAGATTGTATTATGCTGGTATAAAGCTATGTCCATCCATACTATACTTACTAATATTTTGTTTGTTTGTCCTTCCTTCACGTCGCAACCACGGGACCGATTTGGATTAAATTTGATATGGAGATAATTTGGGACCCTGGGAATAACATTGGATACTATTATTATCCCGATATTTTCACGGGAACGGGTTTCCCATGAGTGAAACCAGTTTTTCAACACTTGTACAACTATAACATTCTAATCTATATGTAATTGTATACCGCGGGCATCGGCTAGTGAATGCATAAACGTGATTTAACAGAAGAGGAGTATACGAAAACTGATTAAAATTACAGTTCCTTGCCAAAAATCTTATTTGCGACGTTGAAAACGCTTCACAGCCCATTTACCGTTTTGCATTCGTAAATTGGGCGTCCTATTTTCAGGCATTTCCCTGAACCCCCGAAACATTACTATGGCCACGTTAGTTGTTTGGTAAACAGAATGAGTAATGAACTGACTCGCATGATTTATTATTCCGGGAAACGGTTTTATGAATCAAAATGCATTCCTTTTGTTCTTTGATGTCCTACAGTAGAACAAAGACATTAATTATTTCCTTCTCAAATACTTGTTGTTTTATAATTTTTCAGATTTAAGAAATTTGTTGATTTATCGATATGTTTTGCCACAACTTGCGGTATTTTTATCGATATGAAGTTGATTCACCATATTTTTTGCATACGTATTATCAAAATGATACTGAAATTAAGTACCTACATAAAGCAATAACAAATATCATTGATTAGTAAAATTATATACTTGATAATTGCAAAAGTCCTGTATTGTCTTATAAATGCAGCAGTAGGTAGGTATTATGTCGACATAAAAAAAACATTTATTCAATTAGGATTTTACAATCACTTTTAATTTGGACACTTTTATCATTTGTCTAATAAAATAACTGTATGTACTTAGGTACCTTTTTTCTACGGTACCAAGTGTTTCCACACTTCAAGCGTTTTTAACAGTTTCTTATAACGCTATCAATAAGTAATAAAACTCCAAGGACCATCTCGTGGATCGCATTAAGCGGCCCCTGGCTTTAAACAATGTGACATTAAGACGTTATTATGACACTGACCTGTTGAAGACCTCACACGTGTTTATTGTTCTTTTTTATGTTGTCTACGCTTTTAATAAATGTGTAGAATAGCGGATCTTTCGTGAACGTCCGATGGTAGCACCATCTTACTCGCTAACTCGCCGCAAACAGCGCGCTCGCACTGTTGTCTTCCGGTATACAAAGTGACATAGAGGCATCCAATTTTAGTCCTCAGAATATGCATAGACAGATAGACAGTCTCACAATTTCGGTAAGACCGCAAATAGCTCAGGGGCCAGCGATCTCATTTTAGTGGCTCTCTTAGCTGTCACTTTGACGTCCCGGATAACAGGTTTTATCCGAAAAGAGATAAGAAATTCGTTTTCCGTTCGCTATAAGATCACTTCATGAACAGGACATGACTAGAGGCCTAGAGGATGGAGTGTTAGAAGTGGTGGGGTTGGTAACTTGATACCACCGTCTTACCTGCTAACCTGCCGCCAAATAGCAGTGCTCACATTGTTGTGTTCCGGTAAGGGGCTAAGGCAGCCGGTGAAATTACTAGCACAGAGTAGTAGCTCAAGACCTTTCCCCCATTCTCGTCCCTTACCCCCGCACGATGGCTCTTTCAAAGTGGCTTCGTCTACCGACTGTATTGCTTATAAGACTAATAGGGCTTATAGACCCTTTGTCCGGCACTAAGAAGCTCTATGAGATTACTGTTAATCATTCTTTATGCCCAGAGCAGATTACTTAAGCTCACATTTCCTACCCTCATTAGTCATTAAATATTAAAGCACGAGTCGGTAATTAGTTCAGCTTCATTAGAAACTGTTTGGACTCTTAAGCTTGAGAGGATTAATCCATTTTCAGTGTAGCCTAGCCACTTATACCTGCATTACCTACCTAAAGCTAAAAAACTAGTTTTAGTATGTGTATCTGCTTCTAATCAAACCGAGAACTATGTGCTTTTAAATATACCTATTGGTTGGTTACTTTTATCTTAATAAAATCGCAAATAGGCTGTAGTAGTGGTAGTAGTAGTAGTCTTATCTTAATAAAATTTTCCTGTGGCATAAAATAAAAACCAGGTGAACAAAGAGCTTTTCGGTGAAGACAAACATCGTGAGGAAACCTGCATGTGAAGTAATTCAAGGATGTGTGTGAAGTCCCCAATTGCACGGGGCCCCTTGGGCACTATAGCCCAAATCCTCTCGTGATTAGAGTTAGCCTGTGCCCAGAAGTGGGACGTAAATATAGGCTGTTTAGGTAGTGGTATAGTGGTGGAACAAAGTTATATGTTTCCGATAATTAAGTAGGTATATGATACGAATCTACCTATTTATTTTTAATCAACGTCCTAATACCCGACAAACTTTTCTTATATTAAATATCGCACCGCATTGTGAAATCCAAAGTGGATTTTTTTGTAAATTCCCAACTTCGGCTTCCTTCAAGTAATGTTGCCAATATTAATGAAGTAAGATAGAGACACGCTAAAAAAGACTCTGTCTGGACGAAACTAGACTTAATTTTAAAGATACAGTTGGAAATTATGGACGCTTTTGAGAGAGCTGTAACAAAAACTTGTAAGGAACATTTAGAAAAACAGGTCGCATCTCGTCGTTAGTTTAAAAATAAAATGAAAAGCTGGACCCGATCAATTACCTATATAAAATTACTAAAACTTAAAGTTAAGCTACATAAACATAACATACTCAAAGTCTTATGAAACATAAAAAGGAATAAAGGAAGGCAACTAGAGGTATCACAGTGAAGAAGTTGAAGTCCCAAACAAAACCACATGTCATGTACCTAATGAGACCGGGATTTTGAATTTACTGTTATTTTTCGTACCTTATGTAGCTGTGTGTGTATAATTCACCTCAACCCAAGGAGATTCTATGAGACTCATGAGAACATGAGAGTCAAATCCTTCTGCGAATTGCGTACTACATAAACTCAAATGCAGAAATCATGTTAAGCGAAAGTCGTCCTGCTAGCTAGGCTAGACATAGGCCTCCTGTAAGATTCGCCTCGCAGAGTGGTCCCGTGATATTTGCATTTACTATAGGAGTAAACCCGCGGCAATCACCAACCATCTCAATGGTCATATTTGTCGTTCTATCTTGTGTGAAGACTACCGACAGCTCGTCTCCCGATGCGCCACTCGAGAATGCTATAGGGCGTCAATTAATTCTAGTCTTTACTTAGATATCATTTAGATATTAAGAAGATTCGTATCTTAGTCTACTAACGTTTCTCTATGTTAAAGAGATTTTTGGTCGTTTCAGAATTACCTGATGCGCTACGGACGGCCCGGTCGCAGGAGATCAGGATACCGTTCGGCGTGGGCGTCGCCGGAGTGGCTGCTCAGACTAAACACCACATCAACATCAAGAATGCTTACGCTGACCCGAGGTACCATCATATCATCTACGTATGTTACATGATAAGGACGCTGTACTGTGCAACTTCTCTACAATTTCCTAATAGCTCTGTCAATGCTTATACGTGAGACTGGTGGCAGTAGCGGCAATCTAAAACGCGAAGCACGATGAGTCCAGAAAGTCATTGAATGAAGTCAGTGAACCCTGAAGAAGAGCTGTAGGAAGGCCTACTACTAGATGGCGCGAAGACTTAGGTAGTGAAAGTCGCGCGAAACCGCTTTATGCCTGTTGCGCAAGGATCGGTCTCAGTCTCAGCAGTGGACATTATATGAGCCGTCTGCCTGTTTGTCAGTCTATAGCAATCATCTCCATTACCATCATGTCCTACTTGGGATCTTTACCAGATTGTCTCTATCTCGTTGGAGGCCCACCGACAGCTCGTCTCCCGATACGTGGACACCATTCGAGAACTTTCTTACCTTCGACTATCAGTGCTTAGGCACTCAATAGCCAATTGGAAATGGATGCTTGGGATTTCTATTGCAATACAAATTAAAATAAAATGTTGTATTATGGAGACTTCATATTGAAAGGCTTCATCGAACGTTTCAGGTTCAACAGTGAGATCGACGCCCGCACCGGGTACAGGACGGACCTCATTCTCTGCATGCCGATCTGCAATTATGAAGGCGATGTCGTTGGCGTTGCGCAGATCATTAACAAAACGGACGGTAAGTTAAGAAGAGTAATTATTTTCAAGTTTATTTGAATGGTAATGCTGGTGCTACCTATTGTTTCATCATCATCTCCTTAAACACTATCCCACATTACGTGGGGTCGGCACAACATGTTCCTTTCTTCCATTTCTCTTTGTCAGCCGTCAACTCAAGAGTTGACACCCTTTTTAATCATACACATTTCACACACTCCACCTTTGCCTTTCTTGGTCTACTTCTGCCATTATATCCATCCACATTCATATTTATTACTCTTTTCATTGCTACCTATTATTTTAAATCATACACCTATACTAATAGTTAACGTTTTAGTTCTATTCTGTTATGATTGATACGTACTTCTGTTTTTCTTGATTTATTTCACTTTATCCTCCTTTGGCGTTTTTAGGGTTCCGAAGTCCACAAGGAACCCTTATAGTTTCGCCATGTCCGTCCGTCCGTCCGTCTGTCCGCACTATTGCTCGGAGATGCTTAGGTCGAGAGAGCTGTAATTTGGCATAAATATGCATATTAGTTACGCTGACAAAGTGGTACAATAAAATTTTGAAATTTTTTTTTTATAGGGTACCTCCCCTACTCGTAATTTTTTTTTCTTGCGTACCCCATGGTGCGGCATATCGTTGAATAGGTCTAAAAAAAATATTGGTGGTTTGTCAAAACCATTTTTTGATTAATGGATGCGTTTGTGAAATATTAAGCTTTAAAGTGCTATTTTTTGTTAGGGTCACGTGCCCCCCCCCCCCCCTGCCAGCTAAATGGTGGTATTTGGATGGCTGAAAAAAATCACGGTTGTGGCATATATAACGTAGTTGAAAGGAAAACTATCAGAGCTAAGAAGCCTATACAAACTTACGAGTAATAGTCGACCAACTTATGATGATGATTTTTCTCGAGCGGCAGGGGCGTCGGGCGGGCACGTCATACCAGTGGTATGACGTGCGCTAGCTAGATGCTAATAAGTCTTAGAAAGGTACCGTGGGCATCGTCAACTTCGGAACCCTATACTTTGCGCGTGGCCCGACACGCACTTGGCCGGTTTTTATTCAAAGTAAGCTAAGTATGTGAAATTACCAGCATAGAGGAATTCAATCTTAGTCTTCAGGGTTGGCAACGCAATCGTGACCCCATGGTTCATGATGTCCATGGGTCACTGATACCACTTACCACCAGGTGGCATTTGTGCTTGATTTCCAAGAAAGCCCATAAAAAAAGCTTCTCATATACATATCGTCACGCCTATGTTCCCTTGCGGGGTAGGCAGGGCGTTAGTGACCATCAAGGTCACATCACGCCACCTTTGACAAAGTTTCGAGGCTAGTGAGATCATCATAGTGAGATCATCAACATTGGCATGTAGTGACAGGTTGTTACACTACATGCCAATTGTGTACTATCAGCAAACTGCCGGACAATGAAGCTGCCACTTAGTACCCCTGACTGTAAAAAAACTAAGCTACACATTGTCCACTTCCAGGCTCCAAAGAATTCTCCCCAATTGATGTGGAAGTGTTTCGCCGGTACCTAACGTTCTGCGGCATTGGGATACAGAACGCCCAACTCTTCGAGTCCTCAGTTCTCGAGTACAAGAGGAACCAGATACTCTTAGCGCTGGCGAGGAGCATATTTGAGGAGCAGAGCAACTTGGAGTGCCTTGTCACCAAGATCATGACGGAGGCTCGCGATTTGTTGAAGTGTGAACGCTGCGCGGTCTTCATTTTGGACACGGATCACTGCGAATCGGTGAGTTCATTTTAATTACACCAAACTGTAAGGCATGACCATCAACAATGAATTATGCTCTGCTCATGAAAATCTAGACAATCGTTGGGCACACAGAGTTCTTGTGTGGAGAGCAAGGACGAACAAAAGAAGTGCAGGCAGGCCTTAAATGGGATGGTCTGATGATATTAAGCTCTAGGCCGGATCGTGTAGGCTCAGGAAGACGGAATGCAGGACGAAGTTAATCAGGAGAGGGTTACATCCAACAGTGGATAGATGGAGTCTGAGAAATAAGAAGATGAAAATCTGAGAAATACTATGTTAGAGGTGTTCTGAATTTACTTTAAATTCAAGCCTATTTAGGACGCGCCCTATGACGCTGTTATTGATCGAGCTATGTAACTGATAAGCTAAAATTTAACTTTATTTTTGAGCCAGTTAAAACATATTTACTCACTAGCATTCAGTACTTAACTACTTACGCTGTTCTTCTTCTCAATGCAGCAATACCATCAGGATGTTAAGAATCGCATTATGCGTCAATGTAAAGAGTCACTCTCAACTCATTGTATTACTTAGTCAATGTGTCTAGTAAGTATTCACATAACTCGGTCGTCATTATAAATCTTGCCTTACCTTCCAGAGCCACTTAGAGCGCATAGTCCAAAGGCCTGGCGGCGAGCGCTCCACCACCCTAGCGTTGCCTCCGCCAGCGCCCACGAGATTCCACACGCTCTTCGAGCTCGGAGCCAAGCAGTCGAGAACTACGCTTACACCGCGACACGACAGCCAATCGACCTTAGCGTGCATCGCTTTGGCGGTAAGTTCAATTTAGAAGTATCATTGTCAGAAATGGCTCTCTGAATTTAAGGCGTCATAGCAACACAAGGTAAAGAAGAAACTTTCTACCACAAGCTCTTGAGCGCTCCACCACCCTTTTCCGCCATCCGATTTAAGTATAGAACTACGCTTACACAGTGACACGAAAACCAGTCGACCTTAGCGTGCATCGCTTTGGCGGTAAGTTTAATTTAGAAGTATCATTGTCAGAAATGTTTTTCTGGGTCTCTGAATTTGAGGCGTCATAGCAATAGGTACCCGTTAAAGAAGAGACTTTCTACCATAAGTCTGCTGGAGCGCTCCACCACGCTAACGTGTTCGCCATCCGATTTTGCATGATCTTCGAGCAGAGAGGTAGGGGGTACCGGAACACAACAGTGCGAGCACTGCTATTTCTGCCCGGCAGGTTAGTGGGGAAAGACGGTGGTACCACCCCGGATGGAGATATTATAATAATAGTATATTTTGATGCGAGTGCGAAAAGTTAGTCATTTTATCACAAGTCCCTTGTTATGTTGGCGCGAGCGAAAGCGAGCGTTAACACTAGGGACGAGTGAAAATGATAATTTCGCACGTGTATCAAACGACATTTTTTACTACATTACATTTGCGAAAAAAAAGAATAAAGATATAAACGAACAGGATGAAGCTCAAAAAACTGTACGCACTAGTTCGAAAAAAACAACTTTAGGCACGCTCACTAGCTGTCAAAAAAGAAAAAAACGCTCGTTCGGAAATGACAAACTTTTGGTACGTTAAATAGGTATCGAAATGTTTACTTTTCGAGCACCTTTATTAAAAAATATGTTTTTTTTATCCTTGCAGGTGGCCCAATCACATAAATCCCTTAACATTTCCGATGTCTCTGAATGGCGAAAAGAGAACGGCATGGTTCTATTAGATCAATCGAACGACGACGCTGCCAACGTCAGGACAATGCTTTGTATGCCCATTGTCAATGCGAATAAGGACGTTATTGGTGTGGCACAGTTAATTAATAAGGTAGGTAATTGGATAAAACGAGGAAGCATTTTTCAAGTAGAGTTTTTAAATATGGTGCTTCGAACCGGATAGATGATAATGAATGGATTGATGACTGATTTTTGACGTGTTTTACAGGAAAATGGCAGTCAGTTCACGGAGGGCGATATATCGATATTTGAGGCATTCGCCATCTTTTGCGGATTGGGAATCCATAACACGCAAATGTATGAAAACGCTTGCAAATTGATGGCCAAGCAAAAGGTAAGCGAATAAAAGTGATACTTACACAAGAAGCTGAATAAAGGGATAAGGCCATTGACCTATAATATATGGACGAACAGTGCATAACAGAATATGTAAAATATATGGAGGAAATTGACATTAGAAAATACATTCCAATATGCTAATAACGCCTCTTTATAATATATGTGTCAAGATCAATATTTTATACAAAAGTAAACCTAATGTTATAACTTAACTTAAGTGTCAAATTTACTGAGCGCCAAACGGGTGCCCGAGTTGTTCGGGCACCCGTTTTGACGGGCCATTTTGCTCCGGCTGATTTTGAATCCTTACTTATAATAGATCAATGGTTGGCACTATGAAATTGGCACTTTGATGTGCACTCACAATTTTTTTTTTCAGGTTGCATTAGAATGTCTATCTTACCACGCGACCGCATCCGGGGAAGATACGAACAAGCTATCTCAGGATATCATACCAACTGCAGAGACATACAACCTTTACAGCTTTCAGTTCCATGGTAAGTTTACTTATTAAAGTATACTGCTGAAAACAGTATTGCAGTATTCTAATCGTCATTGAAACTTTGTGAAAGACAGAGTACCTATTTCCCCACGAATTTACTAATCTTGCATCCATTATTGGAACACTCATTACAAAACGGTATGTTGTTGAGATTTATTATCAAACAGCACTTTGATATGGGTTTCTGAATTACAACATGAACCGAAATCTTCTATATAATAAAAATGAATCGCCGTGTGTTAGTCTGGCTAATGCTCGAGAACTGCTGGACCGATTTGGCTGATTCTTTTGTGTTAATTCCTGTGATTCAGGAAAGGTTTAGAAAGAAAGAAAAATCGGGAAAATAACTTTGTACTTACGGGAATCCGTGGTGATACGAAGTTCACCGGGCCAACTAGTCTTCAATATAAATAGCCAACTTCTGTCCGCGACTTCGCCGGAGTGGAGTTCGGTTATCGCGTTCTCGCGGGAACTATGCGTTTTTAAGGGATAAAAAGCAAGTAGCCTATGTTCTTTCCCAAAACTCCAACTATCTCCATGCCAAACTTCATCTTAACCGGTCCAGCGGCTGAAGCGTGAAGAGGTAACAGACAGACAAACGGACAGATAGAGTTACTTTCGCATTTATAAAAGGAAAATAAACTTTCAGACTTCGACCTATCAGACGAAGATACATGCAGAGCGACTCTTAGGATGTTTCTACAATGCAACTTGGTCGAAAAATTCCACATTCCATATGACGTAAGGACATTTAGAACTGCTTACATAACTATCTGAAGACGCAATTGCAAAGTCTTGAAATATTATTTATATTTCAGGTCTTATGCCGTTGGATTTTAAGCGTTAAAAAGAATTACCGACCAGTAAAGTACCACAATTGGCGACACGCTCTTAACGTTGCCCAAACCATGTTTGCAATGCTTAAGACAGGCAAGATGGAAAGGTTTATGACTGATCTAGAAATATTAGGTCTACTAGTAGCTTGTTTATGCCATGACCTAGACCATAGAGGGACGAACAATGCCTTCCAAACTAAAACTGAAAGTCCGTTGGCAATACTATATTCGACTTCTACCATGGAGCATCACCATTTTGACCAGTGTGTTATGATATTGAATAGTGAAAGCAATAATATATTTCAGGTAAGTTGTAACTTTTTGAACTAAGTACTTGCCACTTGAAATATAAATCTCAGTTTTACTCTTTGTAAACGACAATGATGTCATCAACGTAAACATTTTTTTCAGGCTCTCTCCCCTTGCGATTATAAAGACGTGATGAGGGTTGTAGAAACAGCAATACTATCGACAGACTTAGCAATGTATTTTAAGAAGAAATCAAAGTTCCTAGAGTTAGTAGATAATGGAGAATTTGACTGGCAGAGTCCGGAGAAGAAAGAATGTAAGCATACCTATTTACTAAACTTGCAATAGTATAGGTAGGTATCCTTTTGAAAATCAGTTGCTCGTTATAATCTCATGAATTTACATACCTACGTAGTATTTAACACTCTTTCGTAGCAGATAGGTAGCTTGAAGTTGTATTTGACATGTCACTTAAGATCTGATGTTCCATAGACGGTGCTGAATACTTACTCTCAATTTCGATCGGTCCTGGCCTTCGCGTTAGTTTTCGCTTCAACACTTCCTGATCATTTTCGCTTTCACAAAAACCGTGCATTTTCAGCAACGGTGCAACCCGGTTTCTTTCTCTCCTCGGGATCTCTTAAATGATATTCCCTTATTCCTACATCTTGAAGTCTAATTCCACCTTCTCTCCAGTACTGTGCGGCATGATGATGACTGCCTGCGACGTGTCAGCCATAGCAAAGCCTTGGGAAGTCCAGCACAAGATCGCCAAACTGGTCGCAGATGAGTTCTTCGATCAAGGCGACCTGGAGAAGCTTCAGTTGAACCAACAGCCTATCGCTATGATGGACAGGTATGTAACCTTGACTATGGTATTTGGGTGAATAAAGCTTTGACTTCCTTTTGCTTCTTCAATTGTCTGTCTATTGGAAAACCCACAAAACCAGCTTTCCCCGAGCCCTTTTCATGGCTACGAAGGAATCAAGATGTCAGCTCGTCGACATTTTCAGGGAAAACAAGCGCACATCTCAATTTGATTGCAGTTATGAAACAGGCTCTTGAAAAACTGATTTATTTCAATCAAACAATTGAAGACATGAGAGCAAGTAAAAGTTGATTCACCCATTTAACTTTCGTATTTTACGTATTTAAGTATGATATTTTAAACTTGCCCATTGAATTGTATTTTCATGGCTCCATGCTATGAGTTTGAATAAAAGTTAGAATGCGCAAATAAGTACCTCTTTAAGGACACCTTTTGCATTTTTTATAATGACAACTAAACCAAAACATGTCAAAGATTTTTCCTTAATCAACAAAGGTATTGTTTTGCTTTTTCAGTGGTTACAAAGAAACGTTGTTGTTTGTTGTTTATCTTTCCATCCATTCGAGATTAGCGTAATAGGTAGTACTTTTTTCGTTTTTTTTCATATTGTTTGTTTTTTTAACTACTAAGCATTCAGCAATCATAACACGTTTTTTTTTTCAATAATGACATACCTACCTAACATATTGATTTAATAATTACTACTTCCATTTTCCAGAGAAAAGAAAGACGAGCTCCCACAGATGCAAGTGGGATTCATCGACATGATCTGCCTGCCTCTATACAAGGTGCTCTCAGACACGTTTCCATGGATAAAGCCGCTGTATACGGGCACCCTGGACAACAAGAACCGGTGGCAGGACCTAGCTGAAAAGGTGGAGATGGGGCTGACTTGGATAGACCATGACACTATTGATAAACCTATTGAGGAGTTCACAGGTATTACTAGTTTCCGTCCGAAATAAATGATTTGCATTATAATACTTTTTTATGTCATTGGCACACGGCGGACATGGCATATAAAAGCACTATTTCGAATACAATTCGAATTAAATGGCAATGTTTGCGTGCGAGCGCGTCCGTGTGCGTGCGAGGACGTCAGTACATTTGTAAATGTCCGTATAGCACTACACTGGCTCAACTCACCTCCGGATCATCCCTCCCTCCATCTCCGGATGGAGGTGAGGCGAGTTCACGGCGAGTTGCGCGCGAGCTAGATTCAGGCGGGTGATTCCGTGGCCATTCTGTATGTAGTACTATTAAATATTCTGTGACACAACCTCACTTCTTACAGCTTCAAGCGAGCCGATAAAGGACGTAGAGTTCACAGTGACTACGTTGAACTGCGCCAAAGCCAGTGCAGAGACCAGCCTAGCTCTCGCCAAGCCCATCAAGACCCCCTTCCATTCGCTTCGGAGGGGAAAGAGCAGCAACTTCACTTCTCGAACGACACGGAGTAAACTTACCAGGTTGGTTCTCAATGTATATATGGGTCGGATACATAGCGATAATAAGGGTTCAGAGCATACCAAAAAGTGTAAGTAGGTACACTGGAACATCATACATAACCCTCCTTTTTGTGGCGTTGGGTGACAAACGAGCAGACAGGCATCCTGATGTGAAGTGACCCAGTGTCTATCCATACTATCCATATCCATATTAGTATTATAAATGCGAAAGTAACTCTGTCTGTCTGTTAATTCTTCACGCTTCACCGATTGAGATGAAATTTGCATGGAGATAGTTGGGGTCCCGGGAAAGGACATAGGCTACTTTTCATCCCTGAAAAACGCATAGTTCCCGCGGGAATGCGATAACCGAATTCCACGCGGGTGAAGTCGCGGGCAGAAGCTAGTACATAATAAATTATAAGATTTCGATTGCGTTGTTAAGTCAACCCCCGAGTACTAAGATTGAATGCCCTCTATGCTAGTAATTTCACCGCGAGAACTGCTATTTGGCGGCAGCTTGACAGGTAAGATGGTGGCAGTGGGCGGCCATACGGACGGACCCCGCATCAGGTTCTATCACCAGCAAACCTTTTTTTCTGGTCAGGCCGTGGGAAAAAGAGTAGCCTCACTCCGTGTCAATACGGAAAAAAACTTTTTTTCTTGGGTAATTTAACTTTGGGACCTTCTGTGTAATTAAATTACCCTTTGACTTTCATATCAATAGTGTTTAGGCTGATTCTTCGACCAATCATACTATACCATCAAGTGATCTAAACAACCACCACTATTTACCGCTCCTCACCCTGTATCAAGCAGTTGTAAAATCAAAGTGAAACCAAAGCCTCTTGCAGATCAATGTACGCGGCAGCCAGCTTCAATCGGGAGGAGAAGTCAAGCATAAAGAGGCCGAAGAGCCAGCCCGTGCCGGAGGAGCCCGAGCTGCAGTCGCCAAGCAGCAAGACCAGGCATAAGGGCCGGCTCTGCCACATGTTGTGACGGTTAAGTCTCAACTGGTAAGTCACGAAATACAATAAGGTGCAGCGGGGCAATCTCGACTGCGGAAAATTTCGAAATATTTTCCGTGCTTTACATCATTTACAAGAGTGCAGTCTATGCTGGGATAGCGAAAAAGCGCTTTCGTACTTACAGATTGGTGTAGTTTCCTGCAGTAAATATTTCCCCGCTGCACCACACTCATCGTTTTCGTTACTCTTCGCTAAGAAACTTGTGTAATTATGGAGACGGTCTTAGAGCTTAAGGAATAAGGCCCGGATTTGCCATGTGCTGTGACGTTTAAGTTTCAACTGGTAATGTGCTGTCATTCCTTGATCTGTTTGTCATTAAGGATCCCGCAAAATCAGAGCAGTAGTCAAAAGCAGCAAGACCAGGCGTAAGGACCGGCCCTGCCATATGTAGTGATGGTTAAGTTTCCACTGGCAATGCCCTTGTTATTCTGTCATTATTTGGTCAGTTTGCCATTAAATACCCCACAGAATCAGAGCAGTGGTCCAAAGAAATGGCATAAATGGCAATTGTGCTGAAGTTGAAACTGGTCATTAAAATAAAGCTGTCTTTCTGGCCATTCCTTTATGCCATAGGAACTCCGCCATAAGGATACTTGAGAAATCAGAGCCGCTGTCAATATAATTATTTATTTTATTTTATTCGGAAAGCTGACTGCCTTAAAGAAAACATGCACTTAAATTAAATTAGAATTAGACACTTACAATCAAATTATAAGCTTCCACATTATAAGTTTTCATTAGGTATTAATATTTAAGTTTCAACTTTTCTAGACCAAGGATCTTGATTACTTCTGTCCCTACTGTGAAATATGTCATCTTAGACGTAAAAGCTACAGTAAAATGTATGATAGTGTGTCTAAAGTACGATAGGGTGTAGGCAGACTGTATAGATATTTTAATAACGTTGTTAAGAGATTAAAGAAAGGTAGATTTACAAAAGTTAATCATGAATTTGGTCTTAAGTAACAAGTGTTGTCTTATTTACAGGAGCAGCCAGAGCAGTACCGACAAACCGGACCGAGTGAAACCGTCCAAATCGATCGATTGAACACTCGCCCCTGCTCCAGTTAAGCGGCGACTAGATCAAATTATTAATATTACATTTCTACCTTGGAAGTAGTAAGTATATGGAATATACTGCGACCAAAGTATGGTCCCTTCGGGAGCTCTAGAACTTCCCATCTCTTTCTAACTATAATTATAGGTGAGGAGGGCAATGGGTGAGACGCAATGAGGTGTAGAGAAAATCTGGATACCGTTTTGCATTATAATTGAAAAATAACATTCGGTATCGCTAATGGTCCCTCCAGAGATATTTACTATCTCCATGATTTGTTTCTACTTCTAGTCTGGTAGGTACTGATTCTTTAATTGAGGTTAAATAAACGATTTCTACTTTCAATATCTTGATTCCAAAATCGGTTATTATCGTTATTTGTTTTAATATTTAAAGACATTATGATAGTATCCTTTTTAAATTATTACAGCAATACAATAGCAATGAAGACAATTTTAATTATAATTAATGTTACGTAGATGATGTTTACGTTAGTTAGAAACCAAAGTATTTTTATTTAATTCTTAATCTATAAGTTACGGTAAAGGTATTTTTTTAGTTACCTAAGTGTGTTAAAATGTTTATAGCTTTAATTTTAACAAATTTAGTTACCATTGGAATCAGCGCATACCAAAAATATTTAGTTTTCGACACTTAAGTATTTCATCCAATGGGATTGCCTTAGAGTCTTGTAGTTTCTTCGTCATTTTGACGTCGATGCGATGTTCTATCTAAACTTAGGTAAATGTTTATCTAATTGCTGTATTATTTAAATAGACTGTGATCTAGCATTACTTCACGAGATTCTATTTTAAAAATTCATAAGTCTACCTCGTCAACTAGGTTTGGAGACTTTTCCATCTCAATTTAGTTCGAGTTTAGAACAATCTTGAAATGAAAATGGATACAAAATGAACATGGATGACATGGTTTCTTCAGAACGCTGTAACTGAGATTAAAACCGGTTAAATTTACAAGAGAATTCCTACGCTATTTGGACGCAAAAGACGATCGATACATAATTATATAAGTTTCATAATAGCGCAGAAAATTAACGTTTTCCGGGGTGGTTTTATTCTCAGATAGGTACAGAATGTAGGTTGTGTATAACTGTAGTGATTTAACATAGATGTATTGTGCGTAATGCCTGCCAAGGGGCATAGCAAAATGTGAAATTCCTTTTGAAATTGAAAAAAATCCTCGTCATTATATTCTTACAGCTAAAATAAGATACCGAAGATTAATTTTTACTTTGCTATCCGCTCACATGGCTTAGCATGCTAGGGTTTATCGCTTATACATATATTATATCAGTTATCTCTCTCTATCCTACGACTAGTGAAAGAGATGAATGTCTTTATATTACATGCGATAAAAACTAGATACTATAATTATGGCAAATTCCCAAATTTCAGGGCTTTTAAAATAGAATATTCGTTGCTTGGCCTGTGGCTACTGGGAATGTTTAATTTAATTAGACTAAGAGATTTTTACGAATGAAAGACCTCGATCAATTATGTTTCAATAAAGACATTTGTTTACTGTTTAATATTTATTTGAAGCTAAAGTATTATGAAGCTAGTCGGTTTGAAAATACAGCTACGACATGAATGACTGTTACGTCCATTTGCTTATGAAGCTCTTGAGTGCAATATTTACTTTGATTAATATAATTAACGAAAATTGATTACTGTCCTTTTAAACTTAAGTACATAATAGATTACAAAAGCGTTAGGGTGGGTTGAGTCAAACCGTCCGTTAACTAAGCAGCGCTCGTTAAATATTGTAATATAAGATAAAATGGCGTTCCTATATGGAATGACAGCTCGGCGGTGTCCGTCAACTGTGCTTGAATCAACCCACCCTTAAAAAGGTTCGATTTAGAGTTTGCATTTATTTAGTTCAGCACCGTATGTTGCATACAACATAGCCACACGAGAACAATAGTACATTACAGACCTAGGGTGGTGAATTCGTAAATGTCCCAGATAGCAGGTTTCTGTGGCTCGAACCGAAGGTGAGGGCCATAAATATGCGATCTGGGGCTTTACGAATTACCGCCCGTGGTTTGTCAAAAGTTTTACGTCTTGCCTTGGCCAAGAAGTGAGATTTTCTCTCCGCGTAGCGGGCAGAAAATCCCACTTTACGGCCAAGGGTGATGTAAATTATTTTCTTCTCATACTTTCCTACACAAACACTGCCAACACAGTGCGACCTTAATTATGAAATTGAAGCAAAAAAAAACATGACAGATGGTTGATTTGATACCACTTCAACATCATTTAAATACTTCATTAGAGTTCATTTAATTGATCTATTATAAGTAAGGATTCACAATCAGCCGGAGAAAAATGGCCCATCGAAACGGGTGCCCGAACAACTCGGGCACCCGTTTGGCGCTCAGTGAATTTGACACTTGAGTCTTATAGTGTTAGGTTTACTTTTGTATAAAATATTTATCTTGACACACATTATAAAGAGGCGTTATTAGCATATTGGAACGTATTATCTAATGTCAGTTTGCTCCATAAATTTAGACATATTCTGTTAGGCACTGTTCGTCCAATTTAATAAACCTAGGGGTACTTTTGAATTCGTATATTTTTGACTTTATTTACATGTGTTACAAATAAACTACAGTGTTATCATAATCATCTGCTATAGTGTTTTTTCCTGTACGGTAATTAGCCACACTTGTTTCTAATTCAGATGTTGTGAAACTAGACAATTATAAAAAATATATACGAGTAAACTACATACTGTATATCTGTGAATAAATTTAGAAATCGATTTGTTTATCGTCAAAGTTCGGATTGTACGAGGTATGGATAAACGTTTTAATAATATTAGATAAATGTGTCTTAAAATTTTAGATTGAAACAAATTACTTATTTGTAATATACATGGGACTATCGAAATGTGTGTCTTTTATTTTTCACCCACCACCACCACAACCTATTTACGTCCCACTGGCTGGGCTCAGGCCTCCTCTTATACCGAGAGGGTTTTTCCAGTTTGGGCGGCGGATTCAGGGACTTCACACACATCCTTGAATAATGTATTTGCAGATGCGTGCAGGTTTCCTCGCGATGTTTTCCTTCATCGAAAAGCTCAGTGGTAAATTCAAATTGAATTTCACACATAAGTAGGCTCAGAGGCCACCACGGCTTTTTTTATTTTTTACCCCCATATATAATACTTATAAAATGATGGTTGATGGTGAAAATACTATTTAGTTAACATTAGTTAACAAACGAGTCTACGTCAGACCGTCTGATGATGGTTTAAGTAACCCTTCCATGGTGATTAGATTTCTATAGCACGACACAACTTAGAAGGCGCGCGGATTAAGCAATAACAGACTCTGCGTCAACGGCTTAAGTGCTTCGCCGCGCGCCTTCTAAGTTGTGTGCTGCTATACCTATGTTGATATCGCATAAGGCCGGCCCTGGACCTACAATAAAATTGCGCAATATACATTGATGCGTCTGCCGCTGCCCTCAAGAATATTGTGCAATACGAACCCTAAACGGTCAATAACATTGCACAATTCGAAATATTGTGCAATATAATTGATCGTCTAGGGCCGGCCTTTTAGATAAGATGTGTTTGGAAACCCACGGTCCACGGTACGTGAGGTGAGGCTGGCTCGCATTAATGGTGAGTTGATTCATGCATAGTTGACGGACTCCTGGTTGTTAAATATGGCCGCCGAGCTGTCATTCCATACAGAAACGTCATTTTATCCCATAGTAAAATATTTAACGTTAACGTTAACTTTAACGGACGGTTTGAATTAACTCACCCTTGTTCACTCTGTCACATTTCATTCACTTTCAGTTTGACGTGTTATACAATTAGCATTAGCAAAAAAATTAGCATTAGCAATTAGGAAAAAAATGCTAGTAATCGATTCATTTGGGTAGATCTTTTATTGTTTAAAAGCGTAGGTACCTACGTGTGAGGGTTCCGAAAAAAAAACCTTTTTTTCTACTTGTATGCAAACATTGAAACACGTGATGTTTGTTTCTCTCTTTTTATTCATTTGTATTAGATACGTATATTTTAATACCAACTTAGGGTAAAACTTTCCTCTGTTTTTAGAGTTCCGTAGCCAAATGTCGGAAAGCGGAACCTTTATAATTTCCTCGTCTTACTGTCTGTCTGTCTGTCCGTCCCGTCCGTCCTTAGGTCACAGCCATTTTTCTCGGAGACTCTGGGTAGGTAGGTACTGATTGGTTAAAAATGGGAGTTAGGTAGGTAAGTGTGTTTTATGAACCGCTACAAAAAAAAAAACGACTCACAGTTTCACTATAAGATAGTCATAGCTTTGGGGCGGTTCACTTGACACCGACTTCACAGGCTGTCGGAGTTTGAAGTCGGTTCTACTTTTTTATTTAAAAATTTTTTCGGCTATAGTTTCCAAACATGTGTACGATGGGACGTAAGTCTCACTGTAGTCTTTGAAATTGATGCCAAAATCATACACATGCTAACAAATTTCGAGGAGTTCCCTCGTTTTGTCATGGATCCCATCATCAGAACTAAACCAAATTATTAAAAGGGTTCAAGTTGGTGGTACACCTTTCAATTAAAAAAAGAATCATCGAAATCGGTTCACAATTGACGGAGATATGCGTGGTCATACATAAAATATATATATATATACATATACGCGTCGAATTGAGAACCTCCTCCTTTTTTTTCGTCGGTTGATGATGCAGTACAAATCTGAGATTTTTTGTTAAAAACTTAAAAAACATGCTTAAAATCCATAGCTGATTCTGTGGGTAAAATATCGTCACAGCGTTTTACTTGACCCTGCATATATATTTCCCCCTCCTCCTTATTTCCATATAACTAATGAATGAGCCTAAACAGTATTATTTCCGTGGTGGCCTAGTGGTTTGACCTACCGCCTCTCATGTAGAGGGTCGCGGGTTCAAATCCGGCTCGCACCTCTGAAATTATTTATGTGCGAAATTCAATTTGAATTTACCACTGAGCTTATCGGTGAAAGAAAACATCGTGAGGAAACCTGCACGCATCTGCGAAGTAATTCATGGATGTGTGTGAAGTCCCCAATCCGCACTGGGCCCGCGTGGGGACTATAGCCCAACCCTCTCGTGATGAGAGGAGGCCTGTGCCCAGCAGTAGGCCGTAAATAGGCTGTAGTAGTAGTAGTTGTAGTACTTAATGTAAACAAAGTAATGTCACTTTTCTAGAAATAGTACATTATTGCAGAGGCCGCCAAGTAGCGCATTGCCGGACGAGTCAGTTAGAAGGCTGAGCGAAGCGAAGCCTTCTATTAGTACGAGTCCAGCAATCGCAATTGCGGCCGAGGTATATATAATGCTTTTCTCAAACAGCGAGGAAATACGTAAGGTCAGTCGGGCGAGTGCGCCAGGATGGGGTAAGTGCGCCTAACATAAATATATCGAGACCTATAAATATTACTCAACTAGTAAGTAGTTGGCTGTTTACAAGGCATAGGGGCGAAATAAATTTAGGCGCACTTACCCCACATCAGTATTTACTACTTCCATGATCGTGGATGATTTGGCCATGGAAGTATGTACTTATTACCTCCATGGATTTGTCAGTTTCGGGGCAAGTGCGCCAGGATGGGGTAAGTGCGCCTAACATAAATATATGGAAACCTATAAATATTACTTAACTAGTAGTTAGCTGTTTACAAGGCATAGGGGCGAAATAAATTTAGGCGCACTTACCCCACATCAGTATTTACTACTTCCATGATCGTGGATGATTTGGCCATGGAAGTTGTACTTATTACCTCCATGGAATTGTCAGTTTCTCTATAGAGGTGTCTCAAATAGCAAGCGAATAAAAAAAAAACACACGACAATAATGTTTTTGCTGGCCAAGGCCGGCAATGGACAGCCTCGCGTCTTCTTTTTTTGAAAATAACACGAACATTTCCGAGCATGTTTGAGAAATAGTACATTATTGCAGAGGCCGCCAAGTAGCGCATTGCCGGACGAGTCAGTTAGAAGGCTGAGCGAAGCGAAGCCTTCTATTAGTACGAGTCCGGCAATCGCAATTGCGGCCGAGGTATATATAATGCTTTTCTCAAACAGCGTGGAAATACGCAAGGTCAGTCGGGGCAAGTGCGTCAGGATGGGGTAAGTGCGCCTAACATAAATGTATCGAAACCCTTAAATATTACTCAACTAGTAGTTGGCTGTTTACAAGGCATAGGGGCGAAATAAATTTAGGCGCACTTACCCCACATCAGTATTTACTACTTCCATGATCGTGGATGATTTGGCCATGGAAGTTGTACTTATTACCTCCATGGATTTGACAGTTTTGGGGCAAGTGCGCCAGGATGGGGTAAGTGCGCCTAACATAAATATATCGAAACCTATAAATATTACTCAACTAGTAGTTGGCTGTTTACAAGGCATTGGGGCGAAATAAATTTAGGCGCACTTACCCCACATCAGTATTTACTACTTCCATGATCGTGGATGATTTGGCCATGGAAGTTGTACTTATTACCTCCATGGATTTGTCAGTTTCAGGGCAAGTGCGCCAAGATGGGGTAAGTGCGCCTAACAAATATATCGAAACCTATAAATATTACTCAACTAGTAGTTGGCTGTTTACAAGGCATTGGGGCGAAATAAATTTAGGCGCACTTACCCCACATCAGTATTTACTACTTCCATGATCGTGGATGATTTGGCCATGGAAGTTGTATTTATTACCTCCATGGATTTGTCAGTTTCTCAACAGAGGTGTCTCAAATAGCAAGCGAATTAAAAAAAACACGCACGACAATAATGTTTTTGCTGGCCAAGGCCGGCAATGGACAGCCTCGCGTCTTCTTTTTTTGAAAGTAACACGAACATTTCCGACCATGTTTGAGAAAAAATATATTGCTCGGTTAGTAATATGTATTAATAATCCTGTGGTAACTTTACTGGTTAGTGTATATCCTAAGTTCCCCACTGTATAAGTCATATTGTACCGTCTGTACCCAAATAAACATTAAAACATAAGTATTTTTTCTAAGTTTTTGTTGTTGGTTATGTATAGTTTATCTATTTAGGAGTTAGTATTTTAATGTATCACCGTCTGTCTTTTCACCGAGCGGTCTCAGCGGAAGACCAGCGTTGGCTTGACTCTGGAGCCAGGCCAACATATGCTGAGTTGAGACCGTTTCGCAACTATCACTTCTTCTCGTCTATTTCTCTTTTTATGTAAACATGTATGTGTGATGTTGCGAATAAATATTTCTTTCTTTCTTTCTTTCTTAACTTTGCAAAAAAAAACATACAACCCTATTGTGTCACAAAAGTGACGTAAGTGACTTACGTCACTTTTGAGACACAATAGGGTTATGATTTTGGGACTTACGGTAAGTCCCAAAATCATAACTTAACATTTAAGGTCAGTCGGGGCAAGTACCAGGGTGGGGTAAGTGCACCTACCATAAATATATATATATACCTTTGAATTTATTAAAAATTAAAATTGAATTTCGCACATAAGTAAACTTAGAGGTGCGAGCCGGAATCGAACCCCCAACCCTCTGCATGACACTCATACAATTTAGGCGCACTTACCCCACAGGCGTACTTGACCCGACTCACAATAGGTAATCACGACATATACAGAACCCACGTACCTAATTAATAACTCGCAACGCACTATTTTGTTTTTCCGTGACATAAAAAGTGACAGCGAAAAATATTTCAATCACTATTTTTCTCGTGCGCTATTTTTGTATAGCGTACGATCTTCTACCCGCGACTTCGTCTGCAAAGACTTTTGTACTAAACTTGCCCTCTAAACTAGACCAAAATATGTACCTCACGCTGTCATACTCTCAAAAGTTAGTGCATTAAAAGCTAAAAAAGCGTAAAGGTCCAATGGTCACTCAGAGTGTGACAGTGACAGATCGAGTTAGACAGCGACACCGTGGCGCCATCTATCTACACCGCCAAATTACGATAAAACTGCGATAAAATAGAAAATAAGTGCTTCATCATCATCATCATCATCATTTCAGCCGAAAGACGTTCACTGCTGGACATAGGCCTCCCCCAAGGCTCGCCACTCAGACCGGTCCTGTGCTACTTGCTTCCACCGGTTTCCCGCGACCTTCACGAGGTCGTCGCTCCATCTTGTTGGAGGCCTACCGACAGCTCGTCTCCAAGTTCGTAATAAGTGCTTATAAATACTAAATATCACAATAAAAAGTGGCCTATATTTTATTCCAGGTTACTAAGTATCTTTTTTCAAATTTCATGCATATCTGCTTCGTCTTTTTAGCGTGATTGCAAATATTTTAGCAAATTTTTAGCTTTATGATACCTACTAGCTTCTACCCGCGTGGAATTCGGTTATCGCGTTCCCGCGGGAACTGTGCGATTTTTCGGGATAAAAAGTAGCCTATGTCCTTTCCCGGTACCCCAACTATCTTCATGCCAAATTTCATCTCAATCGGTCCAGCGGTTGAAGCGTGAAGAGGTAAAAGACAGGCAGACAGAGTTACTTTCGCATTTATAATATTAGTATGGATTGTCAGGATAAAAAAAGCTAATTTAATATTGCTTCACAACGCGGTTATATAAAAGAAAACGTATACCTTGTTTTTAATCTTGTGTGCGCAAGTATTATTGGTGAATATGTTAACTTCAATTGTTCTACTCGGTTTTGTAACTGCAATAGTTTTCGCCTTTCTACGAGTATATGTGAATAAGAAACGACAGAGGCTTTTGGAGCTGGCTGCTTTGATACCGACTTGTAAAGATGCTTTACCACTTGTAGGTCATGCTTACAAATTTATGAGCGGCGGAAGTGAAAGTAAGTAAATCCATATCCATATTAATATTATAAATGCGAAAGTAACTCTATCCGTCTGTCTGTCTGTCTGTCTGTTTGTCTGTTTGTTTGTTACCTCTTCACGCTTCAACCGCTGGACCGAGTGAGATGAAATTTGGCACGGAGATAGTTGGGGTCCCGGGAAAGGACATAGGCTACTTTTTATCCCGGAAAAACGCTTAGTTCTCGCGGGAACGCGATAACCGAATTATATTTTTTAGGATTTTAATTATTTTCGAGTTGGTGAATAATTTTTTTTGTATGGGATTCAGTTATCGCTCACATCATCAATCCCCATACTGAGCCATACATTTATTTTTAGCAACTGGAAAAAATTAGAAACCTAAAAAACAGGCTAAGAATCGATAGCTGATTATGTGGGTAAAATATCATCACAACGTTTTTCTTCACCCCGTAGAGGCTAGCTCTTCCGTTACTGGCTGACGACTGACCGATTGACGGACTGATGACAACGTACAGCCGAAACTATGGTCGTAGAGAGCTGAAATTTGGATTGTAGGTTCCTTGGAGACTGTAGGGGAGCACTAAGAGAGAACTTCCCGAAATCAAGACGGAAACGGGGGAAAATGGGATTTTACACGTTAATGTTTACTACAACAGCCTATTTACGGCCCACTGCTGGGCACAGGCCTCCTCTCATCACGAGAGGGTTTGGGTTATAGTCCTCACGCGGGCCCAGTGCGGATTGGGGACTTCACACACATCTTTGAATTACTTCGCAGATGCGTGCAGGTTTCCTCACGATGTTTTCCTTCACCTAAAAGCTCAGCGGTAAATTCAAATTGGATTTCGCACATAAGTAAACCCCGACCCTCTGTATGAGAGGCGGTAGGTCGAACCACTAGGCCACCACGGCTTTTTTATGTTAATGTTTATTCTTTACATAGTCGCGGGGAAAATCTACTTAGTCTTAATTATTTTATAATTATTAAGCACGATGCTCTTCACGCACAAACTACTGAGCTGGCAAGGGTAGGCAGCCAAGGGCCACAATGTACTAAAATATAGACAAACGGTGGCTCGTTTGTCTATATTTGAGGTTTTTCTACCAAATATACCCTCCTATACGTCACTCGCACGATAAAAAAAATACGAATCGATCGACACCCCTTTCGTCATAATTGGGTCGGCAGATTAAGCGCACATAGATTGCTAAAATCATAACCGTTCTTCTGGCTTTGCCGTAGTCGGGTATAAAGTGCAATGTTACCCACCCACGTGTTATTTATTTTACTCCATTTCAGAATTTTGGGGTACTCTCCTGGAACTCTTTGAAAATGCTGCTGCAGTTGGCGGGGTGATGGCATTCTGGATAGGGCCCAGTCTACAAATAAGTAAGCATCATTGATCTATTAAAAGTAAGAATTCACAATCAGCCAGATAAAAATGGCCCCGTCAAAACGGGTGCCTAAACAGCTCGGGCACCCGTTTGGCCTTCGTTATAAAGAGGCGTTATTAGCATATTGGAACGTATTTTCTAATGTCAGTTTCCTCCATATATTTTGACATATTCTGTTAGGCACTGTTCGTCCATATGTTATTATAGGCCAATGAAGCACGTTCCTGTATCGCTGGCAAATCCATACCTAACCTAATTCACTCTTAAATAAGTATTTTTATTTAATGCTGAATAAAATAATGTAATGTCATCAATCTATACTTATTAATATATAAAATTCTCGTGTTACAGTGTTTGTAACCAAACTTCTCCGAAACGGCCCGAACGATTCTTATGAAATTTGGAGTGTATGATCAGTAGGTCTGAGAATATGACGTAAGCTATTTTTCATACCCAAAAAAATCTAGGGTGGTACGAAGTCCGCGGGGTCAGCTAGATGACCCAGCGTACTTCGTATCGCCTTTGTAATTTTTTTTGGGGTGAGTATGAAAAATAGCTTACTTCCTATTCTCAGACCTACTGAAAATACACACCAAATTTCATAAGAATCGGTCGAGCCGTTTCGGAGGAGTTTGGTTACAAACACTGTGACACGAGAATTTTATATAATAGATTATAAATGCGCAAGTAACTCTGTTTCTATATGTAACCTCTCCATGCTTAGGTAAACCGCTGGACTGCTAATCCTACTACCCTATGTAGGGTATCATATCATTACTTACCTTTTAAGTTACACTTTCATTTATACTCATCATTAACATGCTCCTGCAATTAAAAACATAACGTTTCATCGGGTCCCTTGTACACAAACACATTTTTATAACACTATAATCTCACGTACAATCCAAGCTTCTTCTTTGTCTCGCGTTTACCGATCCGACACTCAAATTACGTCGCGGCAATGTATTTGTCGCGACCTCTTATTATTTTTCCTTCTTGAATTACTTGAACATTACAATTTTGCCTTTATAATTTCGGTGAAATAGTGGTTTTTGTAAATATTGACGTAGTTGACAATGTTGTTGATACCCGTTCCTATGGTCACAACATATCAATCCTTTGGGAAAAGGTTAGGTTTCTCACTGGTGGGCGATAAATTTGATGTTTTATTTCTATTTTTATTCAAATTCTCTAAAAATTCCATCCAAGGTTTCCTTATCGATATAGCCGCAAGGATGGTCAGTTCTTCTTCAGCTCTCAAACGGAGCAGTCGAAATTATAAGACCTTGTCCTGGGGGTCGACCAGCCCCCAGGACCCTGCAAAAAGGCCCAAAGCCTCTGGCAACCTTTTGGCCGTGCTAACTTAATAATTTACTTCATCTCTGAGTTGGTGTGCGGACAACTCTAAAATATATCCGCACAAAGTCCTTCAAGTTGGTGTGCGGACAACTTTAAATATCCGTACAAAGACTCACCTTCTACGTGGTGATAGCCATTCGCTCCATCTCTTCTGACGTTTTACCCGCTGTACTATCACCCGTGCCGCTCTTTACGTGTACCGAGCCTGTGGCATCACACTGCCATCCAGAGACGGTCCACTACGACGTCACCACTACGCTGATCCACCCTGCAGCAGTACTACCCCGTGCCAGCCACCAGCTGAACCTCGAAGCGTCGCTCTGACCCTGCACACCTCCACCGTCCAGTAAAGACCTGTGCCGCTGTTCCTGATTCCGACTCACCAATATCCTGTGCCGCCCTTCCGCTACGCCGTGCTACTGAAACATTCTCCACCTCGAGCTCCTTCAACCTTCACATCATCCTTCACTCGTCCCACACCCTGACTCAACTTTACCTTCACACCGCTCTTCATAACACCACTTCCCACCACTTCATCCATATTTCATTACCCTTTTTTTATTAATTGTAAATAGTTTTTCTTTCCCTTATTGTAAATATATTTATTGTATATACCTACTCTTTCCTTCCTCTTCTCACCTTCACCCCTTAATTGTCGCTTCACGACAGTTTGGCGCCCAACCTTAATCTTCTAGACTCTTCTAATTCTACGTATTCTATATTTATTTATGTCTATTTCATATTTTTCAAAATTCTGAAACAACACTTCTTCTAGTGCTACCTACCTCTTTGGCTGATAATTTATTTAATTTCATTTCAATACTGGCCGGTACAATTTAAAAAATAAAAAACTAGGTTCCGTCATATATATAATTCTGCAAATATTTCTAATAGATGGTGCTGCCATCTGGACTTTGTCGGTGGTACTACATACCTTATAACTTTCATATCTAAGTGCTGCCATCTGTACTTTGGTGGTGGTACTACATACTTTATAACTTTTATCTCTAAGTGCTGCCTTCGAGCTTTGGCGGTGGTACTACTTACCTCCGGTGCTGTCACCTTGGTCTTGGCTGTGGATCTGCTTCTTACATAACTTGGTGCTGCCACCTATAGTTCGTTGTTTGGACTATTTATTGTCAACAACTCTCCAACCCAATGCTACTATCCCCATCTTGCGGATCAACTATAAAATTCTTGACACTTAGACCTTCCAACAATCATCTTTCTCTTTCCTTCATCCTCTATTTCACTCTTTCATCCTTTCCCTACATAACCTCTTTGGTTTCAATTAATCTCTTTCATTTAATACTTTTCCACTACATATGACACACTGCAGAGAAGAACTACACTTTAATATATTTATACATTATATTTAATTTTCTTTGGTAAGTATTTATTTATTTTAAAATTTACATCTTTTTCACTATATTTCTCTTCATTCGTTTCTTCAAATGTCTCCAATTTGCGACTTCAAAACTTCATTTTCTTCACCATTTCTATAAAAAAAAAATGAAACTTATTTTTTTCTCTAAGTACTACTTCTATAATTAACCCCTACCTACGACCTCTCCTCTAAATTCTAAGAAAACCAACTTTCGGTTCCCTTTTCTCTACTTAACCTTCTTTTGGCTTCTTTGCTTCAACTTTGAAGTCTTCATTAGTGCTAAGGCACATTCTACTTAATCACTCTATCTAAACCTATGGTATTCTACAATACCATTTCTTAAGGGCATCTAAAATGCTCTTATCTTCACTAAGGTATCTAAAATACCTTAATCTACACTACAGGTATCTAAAATACCTTCTTCACTCGTGGGCTCGATGTAGCTCATTCTTTATGTGTGTCTAAAACACACTATTCTTCTATAGGAGCGGTTGATAACTCCCTAAATAAGCCTCAAGATCGTCTCTTTCCTTTACTAATCTTAGGAGCGGCTGACTACTCCCTAAACAAGCCTTAGGTCGTCCTTATTGTTTTCCACCCGCGGAGCGGCTGACAACTCCCTAAAAATAAGCCTCTAGTCGTCATTTTGGGAAGCATCCTCTTAGAGTGGCAGTCATTGAATGTGAACTCCACCCTTATTAGAACAGAAGAGATGTTATGAAAGTTGATGTCTGATTGTTTGCGCGAAATGTTGTTGTCTGAAAGAGAAGAGCCTTACTTCCCTGGTTACTTTAGGAATATTTTCTAAAAATTTTCTCTGAGTCAAAAATTTTCTCGGGTCGTTGGGGAAATGTAGGGTATCATATCATTACTTACCTTTTAAGTTACACTTTCATTTATACTCATCATTAACATGCTCCTGCAATTAAAAACATAACGTTTCATCGGGTCCCTTGTACACAAACACATTTTTATAACACTATAATCTCACGTACATCCAAGCTTCTTCTTTGTCTCGCGTTTACCGATCCGACACTCAAATTACGTCGCGGCAATGTATTTGTCGCGACCTCTTATTATTTTTCCTTCTTGAATTACTTGAACATTACAATTTTGCCTTTATAATTTCGGTGAAATAGTGGTTTTTGTAAATATTGACGTAGTTGACAATGTTGTTGATACCCGTTCCTATGGTCACAACATATCAATCCTTTGGGAAAAGGTTAGGTTTCTCACTGGTGGGCGATAAATTTGATGTTTTATTTCTATTTTTATTCAAATTCTCTAAAAATTCCATCCAAGGTTTCCTTATCGATATAGCCGCAAGGATGGTCAGTTCTTCTTCAGCTCTCAAACGGAGCAGTCGAAATTATAAGACCTTGTCCTGGGGGTCGACCAGCCCCCAGGACCCTGCAAAAAGGCCCAAAGCCTCTGGCAACCTTTTGGCCGTGCTAACTTAATAATTTACTTCATCTCTGAGTTGGTGTGCGGACAACTCTAAAATATATCCGCACAAAGTCCTTCAAGTTGGTGTGCGGACAACTTTAAATATCCGTACAAAGACTCACCTTCTACGTGGTGATAGCCATTCGCTCCATCTCTTCTGACGTTTTACCCGCTGTACTATCACCCGTGCCGCTCTTTACGTGTACCGAGCCTGTGGCATCACACTGCCATCCAGAGACGGTCCACTACGACGTCACCACTACGCTGATCCACCCTGCAGCAGTACTACCCCGTGCCAGCCACCAGCTGAACCTCGAAGCGTCGCTCTGACCCTGCACACCTCCACCGTCCAGTAAAGACCTGTGCCGCTGTTCCTGATTCCGACTCACCAATATCCTGTGCCGCCCTTCCGCTACGCCGTGCTACTGAAACATTCTCCACCTCGAGCTCCTTCAACCTTCACATCATCCTTCACTCGTCCCACACCCTGACTCAACTTTACCTTCACACCGCTCTTCATAACACCACTTCCCACCACTTCATCCATATTTCATTACCCTTTTTTTATTAATTGTAAATAGTTTTTCTTTCCCTTATTGTAAATATATTTATTGTATATACCTACTCTTTCCTTCCTCTTCTCACCTTCACCCCTTAATTGTCGCTTCACGACACCTACTAATATTACAAACGCGAAAGTTTGTAAGTATGGATGGATGTTTGTTATTCTTTCACGTAAAAACTACTGAATGGATTTTAATGAAATTTTACAATAATATAGCTTATACATCAGAACAACACATAGGCTACAATTTATAAAGATATTGTGTTTATAAGCTACTCGAAATACTAATCATGCGAAGTCGACGTCGCGGGCACCAGCTAGTAATTACATAAAATGACGCCTTTTTCCCAATTTTTTTTAGGGTCAGGCAGAGACCACTTCCTTCCATTTGCTGCGATTCTTACATACGTCTCTCGCTTTATAATTCTTCCCTTAATAAATCATTGTTATAATCACCGCAAAGAAAATAGTCGACCGCCGCCATAGATCCATTTACGGATACTACCGAGCCCGTGGGGGCCGCCGGGCGGTTATATGGGACTCGCCGGCCAGAGTGACCGGAATACCCATTAAAACCCAACAATAATAGGGATGACGACAGGGTGAAGAAATCGAAATTCTAATTAGTCAGGTAAAAAAATAGATTAGACACTTATTTTTTGTTTTATCAAATTAACAAAGAATGACTAAGTTAAAACGCATTAAAGTTGGAGAGTTAGGGCTAACTACATCACCGTTAAGTATAAATCGTACCTAACCGTGACGTCACGCGACATTTCAACTCAATATATCTCCGTATAAGTTTGATTATGTGAAAAAAGAAAAAAATACGTGTCCAATACTTTTCAATTATCTTCCTGATAGACTAAGGAAAAAAAGTTGTCGTCATCCCTATTCTCCTCCGCGCTGACCAGCGCGAGGGCTGCGGGATCGCCTTTTCTACCGCATTCTACCGCAGCCGAATTACGAGTATATGCACCTACAGGTTTACACAACTTAGAAGGCGCGTGGATTAAGCAAAAATAGACTCTACGTCAATGGCTTAAGTGCTTCACCGCGCGCCTTCTAAGTTGTGTCGTGCTGTACCTATACCTATGTCATCGGTCCTTACTTTGGTTTGATCGGGTATAGTTGGGTCGTGCACTACATACTTAGGTACTTAAGAGGGTTTACTCCGAAAGTTGGCAACGTCGCAAATAGCTGTCAAATATTTTGCTGTTTTCATTAATTTCTGAATATTACTTACTGAATGAATGAAAAAATGGATTATCGCTCTATGGTTAAATAAAACATTAAGTATGGATTGCAACAGTTATCATAGGAACACGAAATTTTTAGTATTATGTAAGTAATATCTTTTGAAAACTTTCCATCGCAGTTTACATGTACTTTAATGTAATCTTATCATTTGAATGCCTTACCAACAAATATAAAACGAGACGCGTCATTCAACCATAGAATGATATCTTCCTTTTTAATTCAGCAATATTGAGAAATTAATAAAAACAGCGAAACATTTGACAGCTATATGTGACGTTGCCAACTTTCGAGATAAACCCTCATAATACAATACCATGGTTGCAGTTGTCAACGATCCTGATGATGCCATCACAGTACTAAACTCCTGCTTCGACAAGCATTATTACTACAAATTCGGCACCAGCTGGGTTGGACAAGGACTCGTCACTGCTGATGGCAAGTATTAGGGTAGACTTAAGAAAGAATTCATTTCATGTCCTAATAATCAGATCCTGGATATCGTTACGGTGTACGCTATCTCGGTCACAAAAAATGAAAAGCGCTCGTGACAAGTTGGCGTACACCGCGTGGGTCACAGGAACAGCTTGATTCTCGAGAATCATTATAGCTCAAAAAATAGTACCCTACGACCGTCAAATTTCACCACTCTATCTATAATAGAAGCCGAGATATGCCAAGATTTAACAGTGTATATACGAAATTTAGCAGCGTTACCACGGAAACTCGCACAGTATTCACTCAAGTTCGTAAAAAGTTAAGTGGTTGATTATCTCAGCTTCTATTATAGATAGAACGGTGAAATTTAATGGGCGGTGGGTAACTGTTTGGGTACTATTTTTTGAGCTATAAATGATTCCCGAGAATCAAGCTGTTCCTGTGATCCACGCGGTGTACGCCAGCTTGACGCTCGGTAGCGTGAACAGGCCTTATATTACGAAAAAAGTTCAAGGGTACTATGGTTTTAACCTAGATATTCCGTAGGTACTATTCGGGTAGTATTTATTTGCATACTCAGATCCTGGATATCGTTACGGTGTACGCTATCTTGACGGCCACTCGCAAAAGCGTAACCTCACGATTTTCCTGTAACGAAAACAGTGTTTGTTTTTAATAATATTAGCACGTATGCTCTCTGCTCTGACTCAGAGGTGTAGGTAAGCTGAGATTTGAGTAGCGCTAGGCTATCACAGCTTCTCGATTCATGTTCCAATTGAATAGCATTTAAATAACCCTTATGTTCTGTAATAATTGCTTCGGTATGATTGTGTAGGGTGTATGTCTTCTTTTATTGTTATGCATGTCGTTGTAAATAGATTTGTCGTTTTTTCTTTCATTCTTTTCCAATTTTTTTCTTATTATTAAAGCTCCCATCTGGAAACGCAATCGCAAGTTGCTGAACCCAACTTTCAGCCAGCACGTGTTGGATGGGTTTCTGATGATCTTCAACAAGCAGTCAGCTCTGTTGGCTGAAGACCTGGAGCCATTTGCCGGCGCTGGCAACTTCGATCCCCGAGAGTACTTCACTGAACGGACCCTTGAAACTGTTTGCCGTAAGTTCTAGAAAGTTCTTCCTCTTCTTATACTTTTGGCTTGAGAGTGCCCAGTACGCTCCTTTCTCCATACAAACGTAGTTACCTTTTTCTTCGCAAACTGCTTTTCAGATTGGCACCAAATTTTACAAGTAATAGTGGAGCACAGATATTAGTGTCCAAAATACACTTTGATTGTAATAAATTGAATAACAAAGAAACTAGGACCATTTTAGTTTTTTCCATACAATCTTCAAAATTCAGTTTTTTGGCTGTAATTTAATTGTGTTGTATTTTACCACGACTTTTACTAATTTCGGACACTCGCAATAATGATTTTATTATGTGTACCAAGTTTCAAGTCAATCTGTTTAGTAATTTGGGAATAAAAGCGAAACTACGTTTGTATGAAAAGTTGAGAAACGCCGTGCGTATAGGGGACTCTTAAAGACGCCAACTTACTTGCTGCCTGCTGTATCATCATCATCATTTCAACCGAAAGATGTCCACGGCTAAACTTATACTCCATCTTGTTCATGGCCTCTATTGATACCACTACCACCACCACAACAACAGCCTATTTTCGTCCCACTGGGCAAAGGCCTTATCACGAGAGGGCTGGTGCTATAGTCCCCACGCGGGCCCAGTGTGGACTGGCGACTCCACACATATCCTTGAATTACTTCGCAGATGCATGCAGGGGCTATATTTAGAAGTCTTTAAATAGGGATCTCGCTGTTCCCTATAGCGTAACAATGCGTTCAGGGTGTTGCTGCGACTGCCGCGCTTCTGCAGCGCCTCGGGCATGTTTGCGGAGGCGCGCACCGTCTCTTCAAGCAAGCGGTGCGCGGCCAGGCGCGGCACAGTGCGCGGCAGTCGGAACAGCATTCTGGCCATGATCGCGGACAGGCTGGAATGCCCCTACATGGGCCACTGCATGCACCTTCTGGGATGCATGCACTGCATGCACCTGTAGGGAGAAATCGCGCCTATTAATTTTAATTGAATTTGATGTGTTAGTTTATATTTTATTTTGTATTCTTTTGTTGTATTTTATAATTGTAAAAATATAGATCTTGGTTATTCGAAATAAAAATGTATTTATTTATTATTTATTTATAGGATCGCTCATTAGCTAGATTTAAAGTTCAACTTGACGCGTGAGCGATCGTATAGGGAACAGCGAGATCCCTATTTAAGACTTCGAATATAGGCCCAGGGTCCCTCATGATGTTTTCGCCAGAAAGCAAAAGGATAAGTTCGAATTTGAATTTCACACATACCTAAGTAAACTCAGGGTGCGAGCCAGGATCGAACCCCCACCCTCTGCATGAGAGGCGGAAGTTCGAACCACTAGGCCACCACGGCTTATTAATAGCGCGTTCATGAATACCGTGAGCAATGCACTAGACAATAGACATTGCCCGATTATTTTGAAAACTTAACGTAACTATTTATTCTGTGACCTAACAGTTAGTGGGCATACTCCTAGAAGCGTGAAACACATGGAAACAGAAAACAGTGTAACAGGAATGGCAGCAGGAATATTAATACCCGCCTTCAGATGTAATTAAAAATATAACGCGCGCCATCAGAAGTTATATTAAAGCTGCAAGTCAAGCTGCAGTCTTTTCGAAAGCATTATTATTATTATTTTATTATGAGCCCGTTCTATCCCACTGCTGGGCAAAGGCATCCCCCCACTTTTTCCACTGCTCTCAGTCTTGCGCAGTCTCTGGCCAATTCTTTAAAAAGGAATCAATTTCATCCCGCCATTGCCGACGAGGTATCTTCGAAAGCAATTCCCTATATTTTTCTCTCCAATCAGAACAATTTGTCTAAGCTAATGTTGTCTGCCTTAGAGACTGCAGTGGGTATTTCCCTGGAGGATAAGTCAGTCATCGATCAAGAGTACAAAGCAGCAGTGGAGACAATGCTCAACTTGCTGGCGCAACGGCTGTCCAACCACTGGCTGCATGCTGACCTCATTTACGGACTTACATCGATGAAGAAGGCTGAGAAAGAAGCCGTTGCTATCCTGCATAATATGTCGAGAAGTGTACGATTGGTTTAGCTCTATATATATCCTTTTAAATCTACTACTAGGGTAATATTGGGGTTCTGCATCACGCTAAAAACATTGAGGATTCTGCATCAAATAACACCTCGCTCCGCTCCGGTGATGCAGAATCCTCAATGTTTTGAGCGTGATGCAGAATCCCCAATATTACATTAATTAAGTACTTCAATGGCAAAATTATATTACTATTATGTAGTTATATTTCTTTTTATCCTTAAAAACTTTGATTCAAAATCTAAAATACGTCTTTGAAAACGAATTGAGTATTGAGTTGATATTCTCTTCTTTGTCAATAAAACTGAGCCTTTTTTTTATTAAGTAGCTATTTCAAAAAAGTTGTAAGTACCTACAATACGCCATACAAATTACAGAGGAATCGACTATAAAAGGTTGATTGTTTTCACTTCTTGGCTTTTCACACATTACATTCTATTTATACATATGTATTACTGTTTTAGGTTATGCAAAAAAGAAGAGCTGAGAGAAAAGAAGGACTCTCAGCGAACTCTTCCTGTAAGTATTTATACTTTCATTCTTTTTATTGTGCCATTGATTGGAAATATTAATAAACCTGGCCGCATGAAACTAGATTATGTAAAACTTATATCGAAAGTGAGTCGGGGTACCTAAGTGCGGCTTGAGTTTTCGACCCAATATCTTATGAACAGAGCTACCTGTGAAGAAGAAGAAGAAGAAGAAGAATCGTTTATTTGCCAGAACATTTACACAAGGTGATATTTCGCGTGTATTAGGTTAGAATGTTCTGTCGAAGAATCGACATGCAAATCTTTATACATTTACAAAAAAAAAAAATACTTTCTATAATCAATAAATTCTTTTACATTATAAAAACAATTATTTTCTAGAAATTTACTGAGAGCTGTAACAAATTTTGTGCTATTTAATTGCCTGATTTCATTTGGTGGCGAATTATACAAGAAAATACACATACCTATGATAGGCATTTCTTCGGTAAGTACATATCGGAGCGACATTGCGGTTGATATAACAAATTTACATATTGAGCTCTTTTGTGGCCTCCGAATACGTCACTGAATTTCTTAAAACAATCTGGATTGGTTTTAACATAAACACATGCTTTTTTTATATACATTCACCATCATCATCATCATCATCATCATCATTTCAGCCGATAGACGTCCACTGCTGGACATAGGCCTCCCCCAAGGGGCGCCACTCAGACCGGTCCTGTGCCACTCGCATCCACCGCGTTCCCGCGACCTTTACAAGGTACTCCATCTTGTTGTAGGCCTACCGACAGCTCGTCTACCGGTTCGCGGACGCCACATACACGCCAACGGCAAAATACAGAGCTTCTTAAATATAGGTCGGCAACTGTCTGTAATCCAGGCGTTAACAATAGCTCGAACACACTTTTTCTGAATTTTGAAAACTTTTTCAACATCTACAGAATTTCCCCATATTAGCAGGCCATAACTCAGTGCAGACGACACATATCCATAATAGGCTGTTATGGCTGCCTCAATTGACACGGTATTCCTGAGTTTTCTAAGTGCAAATATGAATCTATCTATTCTTGAACATAGACTGGAGATGTGGAACTTCCAATTCAAGTTTTCATCAATATTTATGCCTAAGAATCTAGCTACAGTACTTTTTTCTATCCCGTCATTATTATACTTAAGATTCAGGTCCACTGGATTAGATTTGTATGAACAAAATTGCATAAATGTGTGTGTATTGCAGTGACTTTGTATTTCATTAGTTGCATGGTAACATTGTAAGATATATCGTTAGCGACTATCGGTTAGTCGAGTAATATGTATAGGTAGCTATCAATGTACTAATGGCATAGAATATTTAATAGTAAGTACTAGCGAATAACCCGCCTGAATATAGCCCGCGTGCAACTCGCGCCCAACTCGCCTTACAGTCATTTGTTTCATCCGGAGATCCAATCCAATATTTATAAGTGTACAGACGTCCTCGCACGCAAACATTGGCACTTCATTCGAATTGTATTCGAAATCGTGCTTTTATAAGCCGTGTTCGCCGTGTGCTAATCGTGTACTAGATGCACTTACCACACCGTGGCGAACTTGCCCCTTTCTTTTTTTTCTAAACTGTACAGTCACAGACGTAATAACTAAACAAATTGAAATACAGCAGTTATGAAAATACCGCTTCACTATTCACAGCGCGCCGGTTCATAGCCTTCCTCGACTTGATGCTGGACCTGGCAGAGGACGGTTCATTCTCCGACGAACAGATTCAGTTCGAACTGGATACCATCATAGTGGCTGGACACGACACCTCGGCGCGGGTGCTAGCCACTGTCATTCTGTCATTGGGGAGCTATCCCGAAGTCCAGGAGAAGGTTTATGAAGAGTTAGTATCGTTCTGTATGATCTTCATTGTTCCTTCAACTGTGGAGGAATCAAACTTGCCATTTAATAACGTAACGTGGTAAGGAGTCACCAATACAGACGGAAGTTCCAAAATTATACCGTTCTATCACTGGCCTTGTTTATTGCTAAAGGTACATTGGATGTGGTGTACAGTTTCGGGGGTATCTGAAGGTAAAGGAAAAGCTTCCAAAAAGTTGGGTGTTTTTGGCTTGGTTTTTTCGCTTTTCTTCCGGTCTACCCCCATCACCAGTTTCAAAAACTATGGACATTGAACAGTGTCACTAACATTAATTTCATCTCGAAAAAACAAATGAAAGATGGTACACACCAATGCATTCTTCTTTGTCAATCGTCATTTGTGTCCATTTACAATAGCCTATTAACGTCCTAGTTTCCTTAGGGAAATGTCCCTCTGGTACTGGCGGACATTAGGGGTGGGTTGATTCAAGCATAGTTGACGGACTCCTGGTCGTTAAAAATGGCCGCCGAGCTGTCATTCCATTCAGAAACGTCATTTTGTCCCACAGTACAATATTTAACTTTAATAATCAACCTACCCTAGGACTGGTCTTTTTTGAGATCACATCCCTCCAACTTCCCATGGTCCTGCCTGCCTCTCGGCGTACGGACCGAATCGCGGGAGTAGTGCGCAGCAGTACTTGCTCGGGGCTCTTTCCCGCGCACTATTTCTTGACTCCCTATAATTTTATGTGTCCTTTTCTGAGATCAGATGCAATACTACATCATATTCGAATTTGTTTCAGAATCATGACAGTCCTCGGCGTAAGCGCCGATGTGGACAAGGAGGACCTGGCCAGACTAGTGTACACGGAGGCTGTCATCAAAGAGGCTTTACGTCTGAATCCCGTCACGCCCATCATTGGAAGATACGTCGATAAAGAAGTTAAACTGAGTATGTGTTAGATTTCAATTCGGATGGTATGTACCAAGAAATGTGGCGCTGCTTAGGTATTTTCAGCAGTGCACTGTGGACCTCTTTTAGCTGAGGTTATGATGATATAACATATTACCTAGTAGGTAATTGTTTCGGATAAGTACTTATAAATCATAATATTTATGAGCATCAATTACCAAATGCACCCCTGCAACTAAATTGATCAACAAACCACAAGTCATCTACCAGCAACAAAGCAGAATATAGATTTAGTCAGGATAAATAAAGCGCTGAACTATCTCCATACTAGTTGTTGCGGCGCTTCTTCTCAAGCAATGGGTCTAGGAAGCGCTGGTAAATTTATTTCTGACGTGTAAAAGTGCCCCTATGTGGCCAATTTGCTGAATATATTACCTATTGATCGATTGACTAAATTTCAAGTCGGTCCGGCGGTTAGTATGGATATTTAGCAAAAATAAATACAGCTACATCATCTATATAACACGGAACCCGACCTGTACAGCTCTTGAATCTGTTTACAGAAAACTACACTCTCCCGGCGGGTTGTGGCTGCATCGTAACACTGTGGGGCATCAACCGCCTGCCGATCTGGGGGCCGGATCGGCTCCGGTTCAGGCCGGAGCGCTGGCTGCAGCCGGCCTCGCTGCCGGAAAGCCCCGGGGCGTACTGCTCCTTCAGTCTCGGCAAAAGGAACTGCATAGGTATGTCGTTTATTTGATTGGGCATCTCATTAACTCCTTAAAATACGAATAAACGGAAAGAATGGGACCTACTCGGGTATAACGCAGGAGACTGTTAAGCCTGGATAGATTCAAGCACAGTTGACGGACTCATGGTCGTTAAATATGGCCGCCGAGCTGTCATTCCATTCCAAACAGCCACGTCATTTTATCCCATAGTAATAGTTTAACGAGCGCTGCTTAGTTAACGGAGACGGTTTGAATCAATCCACACTACGTATAACCACTGCTGAAATATTTAAATTTATAAGATGTTTCATTTTTTTTTCAGGTAAAGTATATGCCATAATGTCCATCAAAACGTTGGTGGTTCACTTGGTCCGTAAATTCCGGATAAAGGGAGACATACAAAACGTGAAGAGGAAATTTGACCTGCTGCTGAAATTCGTCGAAGGACACCACATCTCTTTAGAGTTAAGACAGCAATGAAATCGGATTATAAACAAATGTAATGTAATCTAAATTGGGAGATAATGTTTTAACGCTCGCAGAAGAAAAAATCTCCTATTTAAAAGTTAAATCATGTGAAATGTACTTACTTGACTTTCGATTCTAAGTAACTTGTAACTTGGCGTTAAGTATTAATAAATTTTCTTTTGTATTCTATTACTTCATCATTGTATTACTTACCGTTCAAAAGCAGACATGTTGAAATAGTTATTTATTCACCAAGAGGAGTAAGGCATTGATTACTCAACGAGTGGCCATTTGAGGCCCGACGCGAAGCGGAGGGCCTTAAACAACACGAGTTGAGTAAACAATACTTACCCTCGAGGGATATATAATACTTTATACTACTCTTACGAGGAAAAAAAAAACAACAAAATCTCGTACAAAAATTTAGATATACCTATATATAGGATAAATAAGTATAATCTGGAGCGTTTTGCAAAAAAGAATTGATTTCATCTGCCGTTAGCACTTTGGATTTCTTACTGCGAAACCCGCTAGACTTCTTTTTCAGAAATGCTGCTAATTTTGAGTATTTCTTTGTATCAATATTATCTCTGGATAACAATGTACTTCTCAGCATTGAATATATAGCCCACAGGCTGCTAGGCTTATATTTTGAAGACTTTTCACTAAAATAGGCTAGAAGAACATTTTCCGACAAAGAAGAAGCTTGCTTTTCAGTCTTCCACTGCATAAATTCTTCATACTGCTTCATGTATTTATTTTTTGATTTTTCCGGTAGAAGATTGTTAATTGCTTGTTGAGCATGAATTAATATTTCAGGTGGCGTTCCAATAATACTACCATCGCTACTTTCCTCATTTGTTGAAGACATTTCAAACACAAAAGCAAATTCAAAGTTATTACAATGAAACGAAAGGCGCGCGATATTCTTTTTTTTTAAGTGAAAACCGCGCCAACCTTTTTTTTTTTAATTTGGGCGCGCCGCGTCTTTACAGCCAGTGACGAGACAGATCATTACAAAATTTCTTGCGTGCAACCCGAAATATAAAATCATATTTAGTATAATTAATCAATGCATATGTTTCTTCAAACCATTTAACGATAACGTTATCGCATTTTCGAGTTTATTTCCGAAAAACTTTTTTGATGTAGGTACATTCGTTTAGAACGTCTATATAGCTTGTGTAAAGTCGGCAGTGTCAAATAAAAAAAAGTATTAACTTACACGCATCCATGGCTCGTTTTGGAATTAAAAAAAAAAAGTGGAATAATGGATTTTCATACAATATTACTACATGGGTAAAGTGTGTAATAATGGATTTGCATACAACATTATTAACCAGATTTTGAAGGAGGATTAATGAGCAACTTTCTCCCCAATTAATGGGTTAGTTTGAATTGACTTTCCGAGTAGGTGTAGTATAAAAAACATTAAATGACAAAAGAACAAAAGAACACAAGTAAGTACCTACCTAAACTATAAATAATATCTATACATAATAAGCGAAAGAGGGTCGAAAGTCTGCACATGGAAGATATTCGAAAAACAGTTGTCTGGGGATACCTAGAATCGATAGATAACATGACACACACAAATAGTTTTTAGAATTTTTGTCTGTTTATTCGACCGCGCATCACGTGAAAACTACTGGACCGAGTTTGATGAAATTTGGTATAATGATATTGGAGTCCCGACGAAAGGACATAGACTACTTTTTTGCGTGCGAGGACGTCTGTACACTTGTAAATGTAAACACACGTACGCACGTAACACTACGCGGGCCAATGATCCACTCTCCATCTCCGGATGAAACAAATGACGGTAAGGGCGAGTTGGGCGCGAGTTGCGCGCCGGCTAGATTCAGGCGGGTGATTCCGTGGCCATTCTGTATGTAGTACTTACTTTTAAATATTCTGTGCCACCACGTACCACCTAGCACCAGGCCCTACCACTAACAAGAAATCAACACTAATTTAAAGCTTTTAAACTGTTGATGGAAACTTTTGTAAGAGAGATTATAATAATAGCATATTTTGATGCAAGTGCGAAAAGTTTGTCATTTTATTACGAGTCCCTAGTTATGGGACACTAGGGACGAGTGAAAATGATAATTTCGCACGTGTATCAAACAACGACATTTTTTACTACATTACATTTGCGATGGGCGGGACACTTGGCAAGACGGGTTGATGGCAGATGGTCAAAGTCCGTTACGGAATGGTGGCCGAGATTGGGTCGACGATCAGCAGGCAGACCATCAGCTCGCTGGTCGGACATTTGGCAGTTGGCAGGGAAGCGGTGGATGAGACTGGCTCAGGACAGGGTAGAATGGCGTAAGAGTGAAGAGGCCTTTACTCTGAGGCCACTGCTGAGTGGGTGTATACATGGTGGGTCAGAAAATATGGCAAATAATTAACCCACAGTATCGGCTCTCGATTCTAAGTATATTGTATAGGTCTTTAATTTTTTTTGAGTTGGTAAAAAAATAATATTTTGTATAGGATTCAGGCGTCGCTCACACAACCAATCCCATATACATTTTTTTTTTACCAACTCAAAAAAAATTAAAGACCCATACAATATACTTAGAATCGATAGCCGATTCTGTGGGTTAATTATTTGCCATATTTTCTGACCCACCGTGTATAGGCTGATATATATATGGCAAATAATTAACCCTCAGTATCGGCTATCGATTCTGAGTATATTGTATAGGTTTTTTTTTTTCGAGTTGGTAAAAAAAAAAATTGTATATGGGATTGGTTGTGTGAGCGACGCCTGAATCCTATACAAAATATTATTTTTTTACCAACTCAAAAAAAATTAAAAACCTATACAATATACTTAGAATCGAGAGCCGATACTGTGGGTTAATTATTTGCCATATTTTCTGACCCACCATGTATACACCCACTCAGCAGTGGCCTCAGAGTAAAGGCCTCTTCACTCTTACGCCATTCTAATTACCAACTCAAAAAAAATTAAAAACCTATACAATATACTTAGAATCGATAGCCGATACTGTGGGTTAATTATTTGCCATATTTTTTGACCCACCATGTATATACATTTGCGATAAAAATAATAAAGAAATAAACGAACAGGATGAAGCTCAAAAAACTGTATGCACTAGTTCGTAAAAAACCGGCCAAGAAGCGAGTTAAACTCGCGTGGAGAGGGTTCCGACCCTTGATTATTTTCAACGACGTCATTTTCAAATCGTTTCACAGGATAAGCTCTTTTTATATGACAGATTTCAAATACCATGGACTTCTTAATAATTCCATAACTATCCTCCGTATTTTTTCCAAAATTTTAGGTCCAGTAGTTTCGGAGATAAGGGGGGCCATTTTTTGTCTATTTTCTTAAATAACTCGAAAAGTATTGACCAAAAAAGAAATTAAACAAAATTTGAGATCCTCATAAGAAGTACTTTCATTTGAAATTTCAAATTTAGCCCCCAATAATAAGGTCAATGTTTAAAATTCATTTATTTTCGTTATACGTCCGTCTTTGGGTCACAAACTTACATATACGTACCAAATTTCAACTTTAATCGGTCAAGTAGTGTCGGAGAAAATCGACTGTGACAGACGGACGGAGAGACACGCGAGTGATCCTATAAGGGTTCCGTTTTTACCTCTTGAGGTTCGGAACCCTAAAAACAACTTTAGGCACAGTCACTAGCTGTCACAAAACAAAAAACACTCGTTCGGAAATGACAAACTTTTGGCATGTTAAACAGGTATCGAAATGTTTACTTTTCGAGCACCTGTATTAAAAAAAATGTTTTTTTTATCCTTTCAGGTGGCCCAATCACATAAATCCCTTAACATTTCCGATTTCTCTGAATGGCGAAAAGAGAACGGCATGATGCTGTTAGATCAATTAAACGACGACGCTGCCAACGTCAGGACAATGCTTTGTATGCCCATTGTCAATGCGAATAAGGACGTTATTGGTGTGGCACAGTTAGGTAATTGGATAAAATGAGGAAGCATTTTTCAACTAGGCTTTTTTTAAAATATGGTCCTTCGAACCGGATATGTTTTAATGAATTTATTGATGACTGATTTTTGACGTGTTAAAACACGTCACGCATTTCGCCATCTTTTGCGGATTGGGAATCCATAACACGCAAATGTATGAAAACGCTTGGAAATTGATGGCCAAGCAAAAGTTAAGCGAATAAAAGTAATACTTACACAAGGAGCTGAATAAAGGGATAAGATCAAATGACCTATAATTAACATAATATGGACGAACAGTGCCTAACAGAATATGTCAAAATATGTAGGCTCTCTCCCCTTGCGATTATAAAGACGTGATGAGGGTTGTAGAAACAGCAATACTATCGACAGACTTAGCAATGTATTTTAAGAAGAAATCAAAGTTCCTAGAGTTAGTAGATAATGGAGAATTTTACTGGCAGAGTCCGGAGAAGAAAGAATGTAAGCATACCTATTTACTAAACTTGCAATAGCATAGGTAGGTATCCTTTTAAAAATCAGTTGCTCGTTATGCCTAGTCTACTTAGGCCCGGTTCCTATATCCACGAAACGCCTCGTTTTGCCTACGGACGGTTAAAATTTGACAGATTCTCTATGGAACAAATGTCAAAAATCAACCGTCCGTAGGCAAAACGAGGCGTTTCGTGGATATAGGAACCGGGCCTTAGTAAATCTCATGAATTTACATGCCAAATGCAGCATTATCGCTGCAGTCTGCGCATTTAGCGTTGTCGTGCTTATTTTCGTATTTTTCTCCACTGGTTTCGCAAATGTTTCCCGCTGATGTCTGTTCTGGCTTCCGCTAGTTTCCCAGAGGTGGCGCGGTTGTCGTTTTTCTGCGGAGTGAGGTTTGTTAGCGATTTTCGCCGGGTGCTGGCCAGCTGGTAGCACTGGCTGGTAGTGTTCTTTCAGCTATTCAAAAAGTCGAATGTTCTTTTGGTTGACGGGACTGAAACAAAAATTAGGGTGGCTGGATTCTTGCTGTGGATTACGAAGCGAATGCACGCTTTAGCCTGTGATACTTATGTGAAAAATCACCTCTGGTTGGTAAATCACAGTGATGGTGCCGTGTATCTTCTAGTGCGCGTCCAACATTTTAGTGCGCAAGTCTTTTTGCTGTTTGTGCGTGTTTGCCTTATTTTTATAAGCCGAGCGGCCGTCGTTGTTTGGGTAAGTTTTCCACTCTCCAAGAGGGTTTTCTTCGTCCTAGCGGTTTTTTCGTTATACTGGTAGTGATATTTTATATTTTGTCGTAGCTTTCCGGCTGGGGCTTACAGGCCCGGAACTAGACACTGAACGGTTTCGTCAACAACCGGGACCCGCCCAAATTCAACGGGTCGACGCGCGCGCGCCTGACAGGCGGCTTTGCTAACGTGGAAGTCGTGGGCGCAGTATACTCCGACTGTCGCGCGGACAACATTTTGTTTATGAAGTATTTACTTTAAGATTTATCCCCCTAAATTCTAAAAGGCTTTGATCGCCACCATCATTTGTTTTCGGTTCATTCTTTATTAGACTCGCTCGGTCACGTGGTTAGCTCGGCGGCCGTGCGGCGCGCATTGCAACAGACGTGCCCGAGCTGATCATCGAGTTGCCATCGCCAGCATCATACGTTTTTCCACGGACGTCTTCAGGTCCGTGCCCTCCGGCTGTTCATCCATCCTCACACTCACACCCCATTTTTCATTGCTTACGCCCCTCGACAGGGACCTGACGCCAATGCCGTAGCCATGGATCGTTCCTAGAATTCTAAGGCAGGCAAGGGTAACGCTATTTTCAGTCGCTCTGTGTTTGGACTTTTAAACGGTAAAATTAAATCGTATTATTTGTTGTCCGGTTTTGTTGGAAAAGTTGAAAAAAGTTGGAAAATAAAATCGGAATTAACGCTATGTTATTTAACCGCTATATGTGTTCGGACCTTTAAGCAGTAAAATTAAAACGTGTTCTTTGTAGTACTGAGTGTTTTATTTTTTATTTATGCTACACCTACACTACGTAGTATTTAACACTCTTTAGTAGCAGATAGGTAGCTTGAAGATTTATTTGACATGTCACTTAAGATCTGATGTTCCATAGACGGTGCTGAATACTCATTCTCAATTTTGATCCGTCCTGATCTTCGCGTTAGTTTTCGATTCAACACTACCCAATCTTTTTCGCTTTCACAAAAACCATGCATTTTCAGCAACGGTGCAACCCGGTTTCTATCTTTCCTCGGGATCTCTTAAATGATATTCCATTATTTCTACATCTTGAAGTCTAATTCCACCTTCTCTCCAGTACTGTGCGGCATGATGATGACTGCCTGCGATGTGTCAGCCATAGCAAAGCCTTGGGAAGTCCAGCACAAGATCGCCAAACTGGTCGCAAATTAGTTCTTCGATCAAGGCGACCTGGAGAAGCTTCAGTTGAACCAACAGCCTATCGCTATGATGGACAGGTATGTAACATTGACTATTAGTATTTGGGTGAATAAAACTTTGACTTCCTTTTGCTTCTTCAATTGTCTGTCTATTAGAAAACCCATAAAACTAGCTTTCCATGAGCCCTTTTCACGGCTACGAAGGAATCAAGATGTCGGCTCGTTGACATTTTCAGGGAAAACAAACGCACATCTCAATTTGATTGCAGTTATGAAACAGGCTCATGAAAAACTAATTTATTTCGGTTGTCAAACAATTGAAGACATGAGAGCAAGTAAAAGTTGATTCACCCATTTAACTTTGTTATTAACCGACTTCAAAAAAAGGAGGAGGTTCTCAATTCGTCGGAAACTTTTTTTTTTTTTTATGTATGTTCACCAAAAATAAATAGTAAACGTAAACCGATTTCAAAGATTCTTTTTTTGTTCGAAAGGTGGTACTTCCAAGTTGGTCCCATATTAATTTGGTTCAGTTCTGATGATGGGATCCATGAGAAAATGAGGGAACTCCTCGAAATTTGCTAGCACGTAGATGATTTTGGTGTCAATTTCGAGGATTTCAGAGTTACTTATGTACTTCTATAGTAATGTTTGGAAACTGTAGCCGAAAAAAATTTTAAATAAAAAAATAAAAACCGCCTTCAAACTCCGACAGACTGCGAAGTCGGTGTCAAGTGAACCGACCCAAAGAAATGATAATCATATTGTGAACTTGACATTGACTTCGCAGTCTGTCGGAGGTTGAAGGCGGTTTTTATTTTTTTATTTAAAAATTTTTTTACGTACTTAAATATGCTTTTTAAACTTGCCCATTGAATTGGCTATGGGTGAAAAATGACAATGTGCTCGATTTTTTTTAAGGATAGGAATAACCTTCCGGATCAAGAGAAAAAAAGCGTTGACACTATTGACATTTTTGATTTTTTCAAGAAGTAGTGCTGCATACTTGGACCAAGGAAACACCTTTATTTCAATCGTCATAACACAAAATCAATTTCTTTTTTTTACGCGAAATCTACGGCACGGAAAATTCTGAGATTTTTTTCTCTTGATACGGAAGGTTATTCCTATCCATAAAAAATTAATCGAGCACATTGTCATTTTTCACCCATAGCCAATTGTATTTTTATGACTCCATGCTATGAGTTTGAATTAAAGTTAAAATGCGCAAGTAAGTACCTCTTTAAGGACACACTTTGCTTTTTTTATAATGACAACTAAACCAAAACATGTCAAAGATTTTTCCTTAATCAACAAAGGTATTGTTTTGCTTTTTCAGTGGTTACAAAGAATCGTTGTTGTTTGTGTTTATCTTTCCATCCATTCGAGATTAGCATAATAGGTAGTACTTTTTTCGTTACTACTAAGTATTCAGCACTCATAACACGTTTACCATTCTTTTTTTCAATAATGACATACCTACCTAACATATTGATTTAATCTAAACTTCCATTTTCCAGAGAAAAGAAAGACGAGCTCCCACAGATGCAAGTGGGATTCATCGACATGATCTGCCTGCCTCTATACAAGGTGCTCTCAGACACGTTTCCATGGATAAAGCCGCTGTATACGGGCACCCTGGACAACAAGAACCGGTGGCAGGACCTAGCTGAAAAGGTGGAGATGGGGCTGACTTGGATAGACCATGACACTATTGATAAACCTATTGAGGAGTTCACAGGTATTACTAGATTCCGTCCGAAATAAATGATTTTGTATTATAATATTTTTTTTATGTCATTGGCACACGGCGGACACGGCACGATGCAGCACAACATAAGCACGATGTCGAACTCAAATCGAATGAAGTGTCAATGTTTGCGTGCGAGGGCGTCTCTGTGCGTGTGTGGACGTCTGTACACTTGTAAATGTGTATGTACCACTACGCGGGCTCAACTCACCATCTCCGGATGGAGGTGAGGCGAGTTCACGGCGAGTTGCGCGCCGGTTAGATTCAGGCGGATGATTCCGTGGCCATTTCGTGATGAGCCAGCCATCATGGCATGGCATGGGTGAGATTGCCCCGCTGCACCTTATTGTATTTCTTGACATACCAGTTGAGACTTAACCGTCACAACATATGGCAGAGCCGGCCCTTATGCCTGGTCTTGCTGCTTGGCGACTGCAGCTCGGGCTCCTCCGGCACGGGCTGGCTCTTCGGCCTCTTTATGCTTGACTTCTCCTCCCGGTTGAAGCTGGCTGCCGCGTACATTGATCTACAAGAGGCTTTGGTTTCACTTTGATTTTACAACTGCTTGATACAGGGTGAGGAGCGGTAAATAGTGGTGGTTGTTTAGATCTCTTGATGGTATAGTATGATTGGTCGAAGAATCAGCCTAAACACTATTATGATACAGATTGTTGTTATGAAGGGAAATTTAATTACACAGAAGGTCCCAAAGAAGTTCGGATATAAAAAAATTAGTTTTTTCCGTGTTGACACGGAGTGAGGCTACTCTTTTTCCCGCGGCCTGACCAGAAAGAAAGGTTTGCTGGTGATAGAACCTGATGCGAGGTCCGTCCATATGGCCGCCCACTGCCACCATCTTACTTGTCAAGCTGCCGCCAAATAGCAGTTCTCGCGGTGAAATTACTAGCATAGAGGGCATTAAATCTTAGTACTCGGGGTTTGGCTTAACAACGCAATCGAAATCTTATGGTTTTTATGTACTAGCTTCTGCCCACGACTTCGCCTGCGTGGAATTCGGTTATCGCGTTCCCGCGGGAACTATGCATTTTTCCGGGATTCAAAGTAGTTTATGTCCTTCCCCGGGACCTCAACTATCTCCGTGCTAAATTTCATCTCAATCGGTCCAGCGGTTGAAGCGTGAAGAGGTAACAGACAGACAGGCAGAGTTACTTTCGCATTTATAATACTAATATGGAGAGACACTGGGTCACTTCACATCAGGTTGCCTGTCTGCTCGTTCGTGACCCAACGCCACAAAAAGGAGGGTTATGTAAGATGTTCAAGTGTATTTAATTTTTTTGGTATGCTCTGAACCCTTATTATCGCTATGTATCCGACCCATATAATACATTGAGAACCAATCTGGTAAGTTTACTCCGTGTCGTTCGAGAAGTGAAGTTGCTACTCTTTCCCCTCCGAAGCGAATGGAAGGGGGTCTTGATGGGCTTCGCGAGAGCTAGGCTGGTCTCTGCACTGGCTTTGGCGCAGTTCAACGTAGTCACTGTGAACTCTACGTCCTTTATCGGCTCGCTTGAATCTGTAAGAAGTGAGGTTGTGTCATAGAATATTTAATAGTTCTACATAAAGTCTAGCGGTTGAAGCGTGAAGAGGTAAAAGACAGGCAGACAGAGTTACTTTCGCATTTATAATATTAGTATGGATTGTTAGGATAAAAAAACCGAATGTTGTTTCACAACGCGGTTATATAAAAGGAAACGTATACCTTGTTTTTAGTCTTGTGTGCGCAAGTATTATTGGTGAATATGCTAACTTCAATTGTTTTACTGGGTTTTGTGACTGCAATAGTTTTCGCCTTTCTATATGTGAATAAGAAACGACAGAGGCTTTTGGAGCTGGCTGCTTTGATACCGACTTGTAAAGATGCTTTACCATTTGTAGGTCATGCTTACAAATTTATGAGCGGCGGAAGTGAAAGTAAGTAAATCCATATCCATATTAATATTATAAATGCGAAAGTAACTCTGTCCGTCTGTCTGTCTGTGTGTCTGTCTGTTTGTTACCTCTTCACGCTTCAACCGCTGGACCGAGTGAGATGAAATTTGGCACGGAGATAGTTGGGGTCCCGGGAAAGGACATAGGCTACTTTTTATCCCGGAAAAAGCATAGTTCCCGCGGGAACGCGATAACCGAATTCCACGCGGGGGAAGTCGCGGGCAGAAGCTAGTCATCAATATGAAAGTAGTTTATCACATTAAAGGTATATATACATACACATTGTTTTTCTTCACCCCGTATAGGCTAGCTCTTCCGTTACTGGCTGACGACTGACCGACTGAGAGACTGATGACAACGTACAGCCGAAACTATGGTCGTAGAGAGCTGAAATTTGGATTGTAGTTTCCTTGGAGACTGTTGGGGAGCACTAAGAGAGAACTTCCCAAAATTAGGACGGAAACGGGGAAAAATGGGATTTTACACGTTAATGTTTACTACAACAGCCTATTTACGGCTCACTGCTGGGCACAGGCCTCCTCTCATCACGAGAGGGTTTGGGCTATAGTCCCCACGCGGGCCCAGTGCGGATTGGGACTTCACACACATCTTTGAATTACTTCGCAGATGCGTGCAGGTTTCCTCACGATGTTTTATTTCACCGAAAAGCTCAGTGGTAAATTCAAATTTAATTTCGCACATAAGTAAACTTAGAGGTGCGAGCCGGAATCGAACCCCCGACCCTCTGCAAGAGAAGCGGTAGGTCGAACCACTTGGCCACCACGGCTTTTTTATGTTAATGTTTATTGTTTACATACAATACAATACAATAATTTATTCATAACACCAAGTTATAAGTCAATATATGTACATTTAAATTTTCGTAATATAAATTTAAATGAATACTACCTGAGATACAATATTAAATCGGTACTAATTATTCATCCATTAATATATATAATAATAGTATAATCGCTAAATTAATGGCATCTCGTAGAACTCCTTTAGGGTATAAAAGGTATGCTCGAGACGCCATTTGCGTAATTTCGTTTTGAATGCCACTGTGGAAGTTGCATATACTTTTATATCGTTCGGCAGCCGATTGTACACGGATGGACCCATTACATATACAGCCCTCTCAGACTTGCGAAGTTTATGATCGGGCGTGACAAGCCGGTGTGCGAATTTGTTACTGCGCAACGGTACAGATGTGTTTACCCCACTTTTCTGAAAGATGTGCAAGTTGCTATGCGTGAAGAGGGCGACCTGATACACGAGCTCACATGCGAGAGGCATGATGTTCAGCTCTTTAAACAGCTCCCTACACGAAACATCATCAGATTCACCCACGATGGCCCCATCACCTTTTACTGCATGCTAAAGACTCAACCGACATCCGCGGCTCGTGCCCACAGTTCCACACCGTATGTGAGGACACTGTGGATAGTTGCGAAATAGCACGATTCTACCACACTGCGAGACGCGGTGCTGGCCAGTCGTCGTAGTGCAAAGCATGAGCGGCCTAATCTGGAGCAAACTACATCGATGTGGGTGCTCCAGGTCAGGCCGCTGTCGATATGGCAGCCTAGCAGTTTGGTTGTGGGAGCCATTTGTAATGGAGTATCACCGGCGGCGACCTTACAGGCTGAAGGTGATGTCCCGTTGAGGTGAAATGCAGGTTTTTAGGGTTCCGAAGTCCACAAGGAACCCTTATAGTTTCGCCATGTCCGTCCGTCCGTCCGTCCGTCCGTCTGTCCGCACTATTGCTCGGAGATGCTTAGGTCTAGAGAGCTGTAATTTGGCATGAATATGCATATTAGTTACGCTGACAAAGTGGTACAATAAAATTTTGAAATATATTTTTTTATAGGGTACCTCCCCTACTCGTAAAGTGGGGATGTAATTTTTTTTCTTGCGTACCCCATGGTGCGGCATATCGTTGAATAGGTCTTGAAAAAAAATTGTGGGTTTGTTAAAACCATTTGTTAAATATTAAGCTTTAAAGTGCTATTTTTTGCTAGAGTCACGTGTCCCCCCCCCCCTGCCAGCTAAATGGTGGTATTTGGATGGCTGAAAAAAATCACGGTTGTGGCATATATAACGCAGTTGAAAGGAAAACTATCACAGCTAAGTAGGGTGTACAAACTTACGAGTAATAGTCGACCAACTTATAATGATGATTTTTCTCGAGCGGCAGGGGCGTCGGGCGGGCACGTCATACCACAGGCTAGCTAGATGCTAATAAGTCTTAGAAAGGTACTGTGGGCATCCTCAACTTCGGAACCCTATAATTTGCGCGTGGCCCGACACGCACTTGGCCGGTTTTTTTTCTTTGTTCAAGGCTAGGCCGTTGAATCGGAACCACTGCTCGAGATTTCGAACGACAGAGTTTAACTTCACCTCCAGCTCGCTCGCCGTCGGCGCAGTGATTATTATTGTATAGTCGCGGGGAAAAACTACTTAGTCTTAATTATAATTATTAAGCACAATGCTCTTCACGCACAAACTACTGAGCTGGCAGGGGTAGGCAGACAAGGGCCACAATGTAGTAAAATATAGACAAACGGTGGCTCGTTTGTGTATATTTGAGGTTGTTCTACCAAATATACCCTCGCACGATAAAAAAAAATACGAATCGATCGACACCCCTTTCGTCAAAATTGAGTCGCACATCAAGATGGCTAAAATCATAACCTTTCTTCTGGCTTTGTCGGGTAAAAAGTAGAATAGGGATGACGACAGCGTGAAGAAATCGAAATTCTAAAAAGTCCGTCAGTCAGGTAATAAAAAATATTAGACACGTATTTTTGTTTTATCAAATTAACAAACGACTAAGTTAAAACGCATTAAAGTTGGAGAGTGGGGGCTAACTACGTGACCGTTAGGTATAAATCGTACCTAACCGTGACGTCACGCGACATTTCAACTCAATATATCTCCGGAGATTGATCACGTGAAAAAAGAAAAAAATACGTGTCCAATACTTTTCAATAATCTTCCTGATAGACTAAGGAAAAAAAAAGTTGTCGTCATCCCTATACTTACCCACGTGTTATTTATTTTACGAGTACTTACTCCATTTCAGAATTTTGGGGTGCTCTGCTGGAACTCTTTGAAAATGCTGCTGCAGTTGGCGGGGTAATATCATTCTGGATAGGGCCCAGTCTACAAATAAGTAAGCACGTTCCTATATCGCTAGCAAATCCATACCTAACCTAATTCACCCTTAAATACTTAATGCTGAATAAAATAATGTAATGTCATCACTCATCAATCTATCTTCTCTAATATATAAAATTCTCGTGACACAGTGTTTGCAACCAAACTCCTCCGAAACGGCACGAGCGATTCTTATGAAATTTGGAGTGTATGATCAGGGGCCGTTCAAGTATTACGTAAGCACCAAGGGGGGGTGGGGGGGTCTCTGTTTTGCTTATTTTGGATGACATGGGGGGTAGGGGGGTCTAGATGATGATTACGTCATCGTTAGTTATTTACTTTTTTACACGAATGGCACAGACAAAGCATATACAATGTGAGGGTTCACATTGTCTATGCGTGAAAACGAAACGCATTTTCGGGGATTCCCGCAAATAATGCACATGTTTAGGCAGTCACTCGCTTTGAGAACCGATTAGGGGAATTACCGCGCATTAGGGAAATTACCGCGCGCTATTCACTTGTCTAATAAATGCATCTATTATATTATATTATTTCTGATTATAATATTTTTGTCCCTTACTCTATGTGTATCAGTTTAACCTAATCTTTCCATGGATTTTCCTATTTTTAAAATGACAATATAAAAAAACATTTATAACTAAAAATGTTTACGTAAGCATAGGGGGAGGGGGTAAGAGCTTTGCTTACTTTTGATGACAAGGGGGGCGGGGGGGTAAAAAATGGTAAGAAATCTGCTTACGTAATACTTGAACGGCCCCTCAGTAGGTCTGAGAATAGGACGTAAGCTATTTTTTATACCAAAAAAAAAATAATGCGGTACGAAGTCCGCGGGGTCAACTAGTACAAATATATAAAATTCTCGTGTCACAGTGTTTGTAACCAAACTCCTCAGAAACGGCTTGACCGATTCTTATGAAATTTGGAGTGTTTGTTCCATAGGTCTGAGAATAGGACGTAAGCTATTTTTCAAACCCAAAAAAAATCTACGGTGGTACGAAGTCTGCGGGGTAAGCAAGATGACCCAGCGTACTTCGTACCGCCTTTGTAATTTTTTTTGGGGTGAGTATGACAACAAATATAAAACGAGACGCGTCATTCAACCATAGAATGATATCTTCCTTTTTAATTCAGCAATATAGAAAAATTAATAAAAACAGCGAAACATTTGAAAGCTCTATGCGACGTTGCCAACTTTCGGGATAAACCCTCTTAATACAATACCATGGTTGCAGTTGTCAACGATCCTGATGATGCCATCACAGTACTAAACTCCTGCTTCGACAAGCATTATTACTACAAATTCGGCACCAGCTGGGTTGGACAAGGACTCCTCACTGCTGATGGCAAGTATTAGGGAAGACTTAAGAAAGAATTCATATCATGTCCTAATAAAGTTGCTAGTGGTAGGGCCTGATGCCAGGTCCGTCCGGGGTGGTACCACCGTCTTTCCCCGCTAACCTGCCAAATAGTAGTGCTCTCACTGTTGTGTTCCGGTAGTACCTAATTCAATTCAATTCAATCATTTATTCAGCAAATTTGCCACATTGGGGCACTTTTACACGTCAGAAAAAGAATTTACCAGGCAATGCATTCGAGATCTTATGGTTTCTTAATGGGAGATCATGGGATTACGTTGTCCATAAGCCGCAGTGACCACTTACCATCAGGTGGGCTGTGCGCTCGTTTGCCTATACCATTGACATGAAAAAAAAATGATCGTCATTATTACCTCTTAAACCATCCAATAGTATATTTTGATGCAAGTGCGAAAAGTTTGTCATTTTATCACGAGTCCCTAGTTATGTTGGCGCGAGCGAAAGCGAGTGGTAACACTAGGGACGAGTGAAAATGACAATTTCGCACGTGTATCAAACGATATTTTTCAATACATTATATTTATAAACAGATCCCACTCCTTCCAAATTATACTGTATTAACCACATTTTTAAATACCTATTCAACGATACCTCACATGCCATAGTTGGTTGACTTTTATTTTTTTATTTTGTACAATATGGCGTCTGGTAGCCGCCATTTTGAATTTTGATAAATTTCATATCTTCAGTGACACTCGCGCAATTCAGACGAATCGATTGACGTATGATTCATTAAAATCGACCCACGCGTTTGATCTCTAGTGTGCCACAAAGGAACAAACATACATACATACATACATACATACATACATACATACATACATACATACATACATACATAGACAGGTAAACACATAACCCTCCTTTGCGGTGCGCAGTCGGGTAACAAACATACATACATACATACATACATACATACATACATACATACATACATACATACATAGACAGGTAAACACATAACCCTCCTTTGCGGTGCGCAGTCGGGTAATGAAAGCTGAAGGAACGTTAGATGGAGATCGGTAAATACCGATTACGGTGGTGTACGTGAAAACATATTTGAATGCAAAAATGAAAGAAATAACACTAACTGACGCAACATGCATACAAATAAAATTGGAAAACACCACCGTAATCGGTATTTACCGATCTCCATCTAACGTTCCTTCAGCTTTCATTAACTCGCTTAGTACCTACCTAGAGACAATTAAATCCTGTAGGAATATCATACTAACTGGTGATATAAATATAAATTTAATCCCAAAACCACGTGAAACTCAAACTGATTGCGAAATCAGACAGAGCTATCTGAACATGCTCTCTACACATGGAATCTTACCAGGTCACAAACTACCAACTAGAGAAATCAGCTGTTTGGACCATATAATGCTAAAAATTGAAAGAAATAAATTAAATGCATATACAGCCGTTTTAAACACGACGATTACGGATCACAATCTAATATTTGTTACAATAAACGATGACAAGAAACAAGAGGAATGTCCTAAAACTTCTGAAAAAATTGACTACGACAAGGCACTTCAAAGCCTTCTCGAAAAAAATTTAGATAGGTTATTATTTTGTAAAGATCCCCATTTTATCATTGAATCATTAATCTGGAAGCTGAACGAATCTTTAAAAGAAAGTAAGTCTACAAAAATAATACCAAGAAGTTGCCGAAATATAAAGCCCTGGATGACTGCAGGACTCCTGCGTTGCGTACGAAACAGAAATAAAATGCAACTAAAACTACGCGTCCATCCTGAAGACGAGATCCTCAAGATCTCTTATAAGCGGTATCGTAATTTCGTAACTAAACTAATTAAAAAAATTAAAAGAAATTTTGATAGACAGCAATTATCTATGGCAACAAAAAATCCAAAAGCTCTTTGGAATACCATAAAAGCAATCACTCACTACAAGGCCACCAAAACCTCTAACTTAGACTTATTAACCTGTAAACCCACACCCTTAGATTCAGTGAACCATGTAAAAAACTATTTTATAAATATAGGAAAAAATCTTGCCAACGATATTACGAATGCTTCAAATTTTGAACCTTATGATTTTCTTGATCAACACCTGCTTACTAATCCGTCCTCTTTTGTACTTCTGGATACTGACTCGGACGAAGTTGGTAGAATCCTTATGTCACTTAAGTCTGATAGTGCTCCAGGTTTAGACGGAGTTTCCGCCAAATTCCTAAAATTAGCAAAAGATATTGTAAGTCCTATAGTTAGTCACTTTATAAACCTCTGCTTTGATATAGGTGTCTTCCCATCTATACTAAAGAAATCTATAGTAACACCAGTTTATAAGAGTGGGGAGAGAGACGACCCAAATAATTATAGGCCCATCTCAGTCTTACCAACGGTTTCCAAAATTTTTGAAAAAATCATCAACAATAGACTAATGAACTACCTTAACAAATACAATAGACTATCGGGATCACAGTTTGGTTTTAGACAAGGACGGTCAACTGAAGATGCAGTGCTGGCACTAACAAAATTGATTACAGAACAAGTAGATACTGGACATAAATCGTTGGCGATATTCCTTGATTTAAAAAAAGCCTTTGACACCGTGTCTCTCCCCATCCTTATAAACAAACTAGAGCGTATTGGAATAAGAGGGAAACCGTTGGAGCTGCTGAGAGACTACTTACACAACCGAAAGCAAGTTGTTAAGTTAGGTGACTTCCGAAGTGTCGAAACGAACGTTGTTTTTGGTGTTCCACAGGGTAGTGTGCTGGGGCCAACTTTGTTTTTAGTCTATATTAATGACTTAACAAATATTACGGTGGCAGGAGGACGTGCAATCTCATATGCGGATGACACGGTAGTCGTATTCTCAGCAAGGGATTGGAGTACAGCCCACAAAAATGCTGAAATGGGCTTAAAAAAGATATCAACATGGCTCACCTCCAATCTCCTTACACTGAATGCGACTAAAACAAACTATATGTGTTTCTCCAAATACCAGAATACACAACCTCCGGCCCAATTAAACATTAAAATACATAAATGCATCACAGAAGAGACGAGCACATGTAGTTGTGTACAACTTGAAAAAGTAACATCTACTAAATACCTAGGAATTATTATTGACCAGCGCCTCTCCTGGCAGCCGCACATTGAATATGTAAATAATAGAATAAGAAAACTTATCTGGATTTTCAAAATATTAAAACATGTAACAACTAAAAATCTACTGAAACAATTATACATCGCACTTGGTCAATCAGTAATGACGTATTGTATTAGTGTCTGGGGCGCTGCTAATAAAACTAAGTTCTTAGAAGTGGAAAGAGGTCAGAGATGTCTACTAAAAGTAATGTATAGCAAACCTTACATATATCCTACAGTTGAGCTATACAAAATTAGTGATATTCTATCTATGAGAAAGTTGTATATTCTAAACGCTATCTTAAAACTTCATAAATCATTAAATTACGATCCTAAGGTACTTACTCGTAGAAGACATAACAATGTAGCTCCCGCACACTCATGTAAATCCATGTTTGCTAAAAGGCAGTTTATAATACAAGCCCCGCGTCTATACAACACAATTAATGAAAAAATAGGAATTTACTCCTCACAACTATTTGAAGTTAAAAGTAAAATAAGTCAATGGTTATTGTACTTAAACTACGAAGAAACGGAAGAAATATTGTATACTGTAAGATAAGTAATATTAGTAATAAACATGTATAATAAAACCAAGCAATTTGTGGAACCACACTTTAGTAAGTTAATAAATAAGATATATTAGCCACATATGCACACATACACACACGTAATCACACGCATACACACACACACACAAACACACACACACACACACCCAATATATATATAAACAAGATTTTTTATTGTAAACTAGAATATAAGCATTTTACATCTAATTTTAGTGGTTATGTAACTAATTACTACTCCGTCATTGGAAGAGCGAGATCTCCCGCCACAAGTATTGTCATACTTAATGGGAGATCTCTACCTTACTCACTGATATTTGAAACGTAACCAATAAACAATTTTTAATTTAAAAAAAAAAAAAAACATTTGCGAAAAAAAGAACAAAGAAATAAACAAACAGGATGAAGCTCAAAAAACTTTACGCACTAGTTCGTAAAAAAGAACTTCTTCTATGACACTACTTAATAAATCGCTTCGCAAAACCGTAACCTCACGATTTTCCTGCTGTGAAAACAGTGGTTGTTTTTAATAATATTTAGCACGTATGCTGACTTACGAGGTGTGAGCTGAGATTTGAGTAGCGCTAGGCTATCACAGCTTCTCGATTTATGGTCCAATCGAATAGCATTTAAATAACCCTTATGTTCTGTAATAATTGCTTCGGTACGTTTGTGTAGGGTGTATGTCTTCTTTTACTCGTATTGTTATGCATGTATGTCGTTGTAAATAAATGTTTTTTCTTTCTTTCTTTTCAAATTTTTCTTGTTATTAAAGCTTCCATCTGGAAACGCAATCGCAAGTTGCTGAACCCAACTTTCAGCCAGCACGTGTTGGATGGGTTTCTGATAATCTTCAACAAGCAGTCAGCTCTGTTGGCTGAAGACCTGGAGCCATTTGCCGGCGCTGGAAAATTCGATCCCCGGGAGTACTTCACTGAACGGACCCTTGAAACTGTTTGCCGTAAGTTATAGAAAGTTCTCCCTCTTCTTATAGGTATACTTTTGAATTGAGAGTCCCCAGTACGCTCCTTTCTCCAAACGTAGTTACGTTTCATTAGTGTCCAAAATACACTTTGATTGTAATAAATTGAATAACAAAGAAACTAGGACCACTTTAGTTTCCTCCATGCAAACGTCAAAATTCAGTTTTTTGGCTGTAATTTAATTGTGTTTTATTTTACCAAGACTTTTACTAATTTCGGTCACTCACAATAATGATTTTATTATGTGTACCAAGTTTCGAGTCAATCTGTTTAGTAATTTGGGAATAAAAGCGAAACTACGTTTGTATGCTTTATGTATTAGGTATATTTTCATAATAAAACAGTCATTTCTAGAACACAAGTAGTCTTTAATCACTTTAGATATTCAATTCATTTTTTGGTGTTTATGGCTTCCATCGAAACTATCGATGATTCCGCCAATGTCAAGGTTGAAAAAGACACGTGTTTGTACAAAGCAAGTGGTCGGTAGGCTCAGTAATTATACGGTGACTCGGGTGAGCATCTAAAACAAAAGACAACACGAACATACTTACTATATGAATAGTAAGTATCATCGGGTACGCAAATTCTAAATCAACTCGGGACGAAGTCGCGGGCATCGGCTAGTTCCCTATATTTTTCTCTCCGATATGAACAATTTGTCTAAGCTCGTAATAATGTTGTCTGCCTTAGAGACTGCAGTGGGTATTTCCCTGGAGGATAAGTCAGTCATCGATCAAAAGTACAAAGCAGCAGTGGAGAAAATGCTCAACTTGCTGGCGCAACGGCTGTCCAACCACTGGCTGCATTCTGACCTCATCTACGGACTAACGTCGATGAAGAAGGCTGAGAAAGAAGTCGTGGCTATCCTGCATAATATGTCGAGAAGTGTACGTTTGGTTTAGCGCTATATATCCTTTTAAATCTACTATTGTGTTGATATTCTCTTCTTTTTCAATAAAAGTGAGCCCTCTTTTTATCAAGTAGCTATTTAAAAAAAGTTGTAAGTACCTACAATAAGCCATACAAATTACAGAGGAATCGTCTATAAAAAGGTCCTCTTCTGTATAAATAAATAGTTATATGTATTACTGTTTTAGGTTATGCAAAAAAGAAAAGCTGAGAGAAAAGAAGGAATCTCAGCGAACTCTTCCTGTAAGTATTTACACTTTCATTCTTTTTATGTGCCATTGGTTGGAAAAAAATATAAACCTGGTGTCCGCCGTGTGCTAATCGTGTACTAGGTGCACTTACTTTGGCGAACTTGCCCCTTTCAGTATTTTTTTTCTAAACTGTACAGTCACAGACGTAATAACTAAACAAATTGAAATACAGCAGTTATGAAAATACCGCTGCACTATTCACAGCGCGCCGGTTCATAGCCTTCCTCGACTTGATGCTGGACCTGGCAGAGTACGGTTTATTCTCCGACGAACAGGTTCAGTTCGAACTGGACACCATCATAGTGGCTGGACACGACACCTCGGCGCGGATGCTAGCCACTGTCATTCTGTCTTTGGGGAGCTATCCCGAAGTCCAGGAGAAGGTTTATGAAGAGTTAGTATCGTTCTGTATGATCTTCATTTTTCCTTCAACTGTGGAGGAATCAAACTTGCCATAGGAGTCAATAACCAATACGGACGGAAGTTCCAAAATCAAACTGTTCTATCACTTGCCTTGTTTATTGCTAAAGGTAATACATTGGATATTACTTATGTGGTGTACAGTTTCGGGGGTATCTGGAAGGTAATGGAAAAGATAACTTCTAAAAAGTTGGGTGTGCATCTTTTTTTCGCTTTTCTTCCGGTTTATCCCCATCGCCGTTTTCTAAAACTATGAACATTGAACAGTGTCACTAACATTTATTTCATTTTGAAGAAACAAATGAAGGATGGTACACACCAATGCATTCTTCTTTGTCAATCATCATTTGTGTCCATCCACAATAGCCTATTAACGTCCTAGTTTCCTTAGGGAAATGTCTCTCTGGTACTGGCAGACATTAGGAGTAGGTTGATTCAAGCATAGTTGACGGACTCCTGGTCGTTAAAAATGGCCGCCGAGCTGTCATTCCATACACAAACGTCATTTTGTCCCATAGTACAATATTTAACGTTAACGTTAGCTTTAACGGACGGTTTGAATCAACCTACCCTAGGACTGGTCTTTTCTGAGATCACATCCCTCCACCTTCCCATGGTCCTGCCTGCCTCTCGGCGTACGGACCGAATCGCGGGAGTAGTGCGCAGTACTTGCTCGGGGCTCTTTCCCGCGCACTATTTCTTGACTCCATATAATTTTATGTGTCCTTTTCTGAAATCAGATGTACCTACATCATATTCGAATTTGTTTCAGAATCGTGACAGTCCTCGGCGCCAGCGCCGACGTGGACAAGGAGGACCTGGCCAGACTAGTGTACACGGAGGCTGTCATCAAAGAGGCTTTACGTCTGAACCCCGTCACGCCCATCATTGGAAGATCCATCGATAAAGAAGTTAAACTCAGTATGTGTTAGTTTTCAATTCGAATGGCATGGACCAAGAAATGTGGTGCTGCTTAGGTATTTTCAGCAGTGCACTGTGGACCTCTTTTAGCTGAGGTTATGATGATAATTGTTTCGGATACTTTTAAATCATAATATGTATAAGCATCATTTACCAAATGCACCTCTTCAACTAAGGTGATCCACAAACCACAAGTCGTCACTAAGCCACAAAGCAGAATACAGATTTAGTCAGGGAAAGTTAGGATCAAAAATTCAGCAAATTACCTACCAAACGTCAGAAATAAATGAATGAAGCGCTGAACTATCTCCATACTATTTGTTACGGCGCTTCTTCTCAAGCAATGGGTCTAGGAAGCGCTGGTAAATTCATTTCTGACATGTAAAAGTGCCCCTATGTGGCCAATTTGCTGAATAATTATTGATTGATTGACTAAATTTCAAGTCGATCCAGCGGTTCGTATTGTAGCGGGGGGTTGATGTTAGCTCAGGTAGATGCTGCAGGCACGGATATCAGCGGTGGAATCCGAAGACACGAAGACGAAGTCTAGCTTATTAAAATAACTAAATCTTGAAGACTGGCCTATTTACTGCCCTAATACTGTCTAACTAAGGAATAATAGATTTTAAGTTGAATTGATATTATATTTTGAGAGATGCGCACATTACAAAGGATAGTAAAAAACTAAATAATAAAAGCTACACAATTCTACGCTTAAAATTACCTATTTTTGGAAGAGAATGTGTCAACTAACCGATTGTACTCGGCCAGTCTCCACATTTCCCTCCTCCCCTTTCGAGGAACCGCCTAGCTAACGAAGGCCCTACCCTACGTCGAAATTTTTCTTTTACAAAACTAAGACTGTTCCTGTGTAAGGAATAACCAACCTTTCCATCCATATTCATTATATATAATTAACACTCTTAAAAGAAAATCTGAATCAATAATGAATATTAGAAAAGGTGGATTTCGGACCAAAAACAAATTTCGACGAAAAAAAAAAATGTCCGCAGACAAGAATAATCGGACTAACCTAACCTGATACAATATTGTTCAAAAAGCTAAATTATGTAAACTTTGAAACCTCTCCTTGCAATAAAAAATTACAGACTTGCGGAAGTCACATAATTTTCCTTTAAAAGGTAAGCTTTAAAGCAAACGAGCGACCGCACAAAAATTATTTTAAAGATTCTCTTCTTGGCGATCCATGGGGTGCAGTCCCTTACATATGAGGGGTCGTCTGCCCGCCCATGGATATACCTCGAAGACACGGTCGTAGAGTAACTTCCACAAATCGCCACGGTGACAGCACATGAAAAAAAACAAAGGTGTGAGCATGGTCTTTAAGCAACATATTATAAATCATAGCTAGGCAGGTTCTAAAGAGAGAGAAAAAAAATAATTAAAATTAATTAATTTGTTTGAACACAAAGGCAGCTGACAGTTATTTTAAAAAAAAAAATGAAAAATAATTAAAAAGGGATCTCTATGTTTATTTATTACTGACTATGACAGCGGTATCATAAATATTATTATGATACCGTTTATTAATAACTAATCATTGCCATTTATTTATTTAAATTCATTAGGCAATGTGCTCGATACAAAAGCCTATAAAAGAAAAACACTAAGAATAGAATCACTATGTCACTGAAAGAAAAAATCATTATCCTAATAATTATAAAAGACACATATATACACATTCTACACACAGGTTACGCTTTCTACATCAAGAAATTCTCACTAATTATACACTATACACTATCTACATTATCTATATACATTACATACATCAACATCTTCGCTACATATACCTAACTACGTAACTACACTAATTCCTACGTAATATCAAAACCTAAGCAAGACGTAATATTTTCGATGTAAAGAAATCATATAAATGCATATCAGTTTCGGACTCTGCAACAACATACCCAATCCACTGGTAAGCAACGAAGCCCCCTCAAAAGCCTATGGCATAGATTGAGTTGTGGTTGGTTCTGCCATCACGAAAATCTTACACCAAACACATTACACAACTACTTATACCTACTTTTATCACAACCAATGATAATCATTGCTATTTGAACTTCTATACTTCAATTCTAAGTACCACCTTTTAATTATTATAAAACTCCTACCTATTCAATCACTGCATATTCAATTACCTTTAATTAATATAAAAACTTCCTACCTATTCATATTCATTACGACATTATTTAATTCATGAGTATTTGTTTACATATAAAACCATTTATTATCATTTGACAAATATGTCACAACGTCATGTCAAAGATTTACTCTTCATTCGAAATCTTTTTAAATGACAACTACAAAATTCGCCATAAAGGTTTCTATTCACGAACATCCTATCACAAACTTTATTTATTTATCCTTCATTCACAATACGAACTATTTGTTCTAGGAATGAAAATATTAACCTACCTAAGCCATATAAATCATTAATGAGAAATATTTTGAAATATGACAAAGTCAATCATATATCAAAATAAACATTATTATAAAAGTAATTATATTCAATATAAAATAAACATTATGAGTATAGAAAATCTAATCTGCCTATCACGAATAAAGAAATATTGGGGAGAAATACGTAATAATAAGAAGAAAAATTATGATCACAACATAAGAGAACTTTGAAGAAGAAATCTATCGTTCCTGACGCAGCATGAAGAATAGTCCGTGATTTGCTCCAACGGATTCTTGCTCCAGAAAAGTGATCGAAGTGAATTTGTTTAGAATTATAAAAAAAAATATAACAATATTACATTATTCCTCTTGAATCTATCGTTATTATTTGTAATGTAGCAAAAGGACAGTAGAATATTGTTAAAAATAATTATTGTTATTCTTATGGGCAGCCATTTTCCTCAAATAAATGAACGTGGTGCATATGACAATGGATGAAAATTTTTATTAATATAAATAAAATCGGTACAACCGTGTTTTTCGCCATGCGGTTGTCCATTCCATCACTCCTTGAAAGCGCTTCACCATCATCTTCAAGAGCGCGACATCCATTCCATTGTCAATTGTTTCTCGTTGTGGAAATGTGGAGACTGGCCGAGTACAATCGGTTAGTTGACACATTCTCTTCCAAAAATAGGTAATTTTAAGCGTAGAATTGTGTAGCTTTTATTATTTAGTTTTTTACTATCCTTTGTAATGTGCGCATCTCTCAAAATATAATATCAATTCAACTTAAAATCTATTATTCCTTAGTTAGACAGTATTAGGGCAGTAAATAGGCCAGTCTTCAAGATTTAGTTATTTTAATAAGCTAGACTTCGTCTTCGTGTCTTCGGAATCCACCGCTGATCTCCGTGCCTGCAGCATCTACCTGAGCTAACATCAACCCCCCGCTACATTTGGTGTATGCGCGCTCGGTAGAAAGGAGAACATCTACATTTGATGGAACCGTTCTCGATGGAAGAGAATGTGTCAACTAACCGATTGTACTCGGCCAGTCTCCACAGTATGGATATTTAGCAAAAATAAGTACAGCTACATCATCTACTATAACACGGAACTTGAGTGGATCCGACCTGTACAGCTCTTGAATGTGTTTACAGAAAACTACACTCTCCCGGCGGGTTGTGGCTGCATCGTAACACTGTGGGGCATCAACCGCCTGCCGATCTGGGGGCCGGATCGGCTCCAGTTCAGGCCGGAGCGCTGGCTGGAGCCGGCCTCGCTGCCGGAAAGCCCCGGGGCATACTGCTCCTTCAGTCTCGGCAAAAGGAACTGCATAGGTATGTCGTATATTTGATTGGGCATCTCATTAACTCCTTAAAATACGAATAAACGGACAGAATGGGGACTACTCGGGTATAACGCAGGAGACTGTTAAGCCTGGATAGATTCAAGCACAGTTGACGGACTCATGGTCGTTAAATATGGCCGCCGAGCTGTCATTCCATTCCAAACAGCCACGTCATTTTATCCCATAGTAAAATATTTAACGAGCGCTGCTTAGTTAACGGAGACGGTTTGAATCAATCCAGTGTGGATTACGTATAACCACTACTGAAATATTTAAATTTATAAGATATTCCAATATTTTTTCAGGTAAAGCATATACCATAATGTCCATCAAAACGTTGGTGGTTCACTTGGTCCGTAAATTCCGGATAAAAGGAGACATGCAGAACGTGAAGAGGAAATTCGAGCTGCTGCTGAAATTCGTCGAAGGACACCACATCTCTTTAGAGTTAAGACAGCAATGAAATCGGATTATAAACAAATGTAATGTAATCTCAATTGGGAGATAGGTAATGTTTTAAAGCCTGAAGAAGAAAAAATCCCCTATGTAAAGGTGAAATCATGTAAAATGTACTTACTTGACTTTCGAATCTAAGCAACTTGTAACTTGGCGTTAAGTATTAATAAATTTTCTTTTGTATTATATTACTTCATCATTACTTACCTTTCAAAAGCAGACATGTGGAAAAAAACATTAAACGACAAAAGGACAAAAGAACACAAGTAAGTACCTACCTATCTATACATAATATCAATACATAATAAGCTAAAGAAAGAGGGTCGAAAGTCTGCACATGGAAGATATTCGAAAAAAAGTTGGCTGGGGATACCTAGAATCGATAGATAACATAACACACACAAATAGTTTTTAGAATTTTTGTCTGTTTATTCGACCGCGCATCACGTGAAAACTACTGGACCGAGTTTGATGAAATTTGGTATAATGATAGGTGGAGTCCCGAAGAAAGGACATAGACTACTTTTTTGCTTTAGTACAGACGTCCTCGCACGTGTACAGACTCTGTACACATGTAAATGTGAGCGTAACACTACGCGGGCCAATGATTCAGTCTCCATCTCCGGATGAAACAAATTACGGTAAGGGCGGGTTGGGCGCGAGTTGCGCGCCGGCTAGAATCAGGCGGGTGATTCGGTGGCCATTCTGTATGTATGTAGTACATTTATTTATTTATTATTAAATATTATGTGCCACCACGTACCACCTAGCACCAGGCCCTACCACTACCAAAATGACGACAGTCGTAAAATTTATCACCTTCATCTGAGTAAAAAAATACCTGACTAAACAAGGGTTTCAGAATACCTTATTTTTATCACGTCTAAAAAAACTAATTCACTGGATAATTCAGTCAATTTGTACTCTAAAGGGCCCCTAGTGGGAAAGTTTTGGGGTAGTTCTGATTTATTTCATTATATTCTATATGTATTTTGGAATGCTGAATCCGAATCTGAAGTTTGCGGACAAAATTTCGTGAAGCAACATTGATAAAATCGAAAAAAGTCGCAAAATTTGTGCTGCTTTTCAGATTTTTGCAAATTTTGACCCTAAAGGATTCGTTTTTGGTAAAAACCTTTTCTGGGAGTTTTTAAAGAAGACTAAATTTGCTACAATTAGTGGCTAAAATTGTATCTGTGCACCCAATAAGTTTCCGAGATAACGCTTTTCAGAATTCATATTTTTTGAGAACTTCGCAATTTTCTACAATATTTTAGAAGTTGCTACAACAACTCTAGCAGGATGTATTTTCAATTACCTCCGGTGGAGTGTGCTAGTGTTGCTCGTTTGGAGTCACGAACCCTGCATATGCATCTGCATGTGGAAATACAATGAATGAAAGAAATCAGAACTACTTACCTCAAAACTTTTTAAACTTTCCTAGTAAAAGCACAATTTAACTGAATTAGGAAGCCGTGGTGGCCTCGTGGTTCGACCTACCGCCTCTCATGCCGAGGGTCGGAGGTTCGATTCGGGCTTGCTAACTTCACGTATGTGCGAAATTGAATTTGAATTTACCATTGAGCTTTTAGGTGAAGTAAAACATCGTGAGGAAACCTGCACGCATCTGCGAAGTAATTTAAAGATATCTGTGTAGTCCCCAATCCGCACTGGGCCCGCGTGGGGACCCACGCCCAGACCCTCTCATGATGACAGGAGGCCTGTGCCCAGCAGTGGGACGCAAATAGGCTGTAGTAGTAGGAAAACAACGGTTGGAATTATTTCGGCTGAAACGATGATGATGAAGTTGACACGAAGCATGCCTCATATTAATGCCATGGTGGCCGTATTCGTTATTTCAACCTGTTCATACTTGGTAAACCCCAAAGTTAACTGTACCTAATGATGTTGGACAATTCGCTTTTTCTTGTTAAATAATACGTCTGTATATAACCTGTACTGTAAACTTACCTACTAGGATAATATGATTAAAACTGGTTTATATACGGAGGCTTGCCCTCACCAGGTTATAATAACTAAGTAAACGGGGTTCCGTGATTATTATAGATATACTTATTACTAGCTTTTGTTTAGTATAGATATTACTAGTTTTTGCCCACGACTTCGTCCTTGTCGAATTTCATAAAAACTTTCAACCCCTAAATGGGTAGAAATGCCTCTTTAGGGAATTAGACTTTCTAAAAAAAATCGTTTCTGTCAAAATTCATGTTTTTACCCAACTGCGCTAGGAGGAGGGTTATGTTTTTCGAGTGTAAGTGTATGTATATATGTATGTATGTATGTATGTACCTAGCCTAAATGGCTTGATGGATTTTAGCATGCGAGGTGTCGTTAGATTCGTCTTGAGAGTGACACTGGGTATATCAAAATTGCAAAAACAAAATGTCTGACTTTTGGAAACATTTTAAACGATTCCAAATTTTTTTTTGTTAAAGCCTATCGAGTGGGTTTCAAAATAAAGGGTTTAATGAACGGATAAATTTTTTTTGCAGTCGGGTAGGTATATTGTTTTTTTCAAAAATCGAGTTATTAAGCCTAGCAGTTTGGCTTTACGTTGATCGATCGATCATCAGGCAGTCAGTTACTTTGTAAATATATGAAAGGCAAAGGTGACTGGCTGATTTATCAATGCACAGCTCAAACTACTGGTCGGCCGGACTGAAATTTGGCACACTAATAGTCAATATGACATAGAGATCCGCTAAGAAGGGGTTTTAGAAAATCTAAGGTGTTGAAAATCTAAAATGTGGTTGAAAATGTGTATGTTATGTGCTAAATCGCTGAACCGATTTTGATGAAATTGGATGAAATTCTAGTTAAGTAGGTAATAAAGACACGTATACTCACTTGAAAACGCTATAAGGTCTAACCGAATTCGTCCGCACATTATGTCACCGTAACATTGTTTATAATACCTATAGGTAATTAATTTTTTATATATATATATATTTTATTCCTAAAAAGCTGACACTGCGTACGTCGTACCGCCTACAGTCATGCGTGACATGAGCTGTCAATTGCGAAAGCGGAATTTTAAAATAATTTAAAATCAGCATAAGTATTTTTTTTCGACCATTTTTTAATATTTTAGTAGTTAGGTATGATCCTATTCGGGACGGAGACAAATCCAAAAAAATAAATTTAATAATCGGTTCAGCCGTTCGTGATTACTGTGGAATAAATAAAATTATTGCTCGAATCGGGCCGGCTCATCCGGGGAAGTACCACTTCTCACAGAATATCGGCATGATGTAATAGTTCGCTATTGCGTTTCGTATGATGAGTGAGGGGTCTGTCCTCCTCCCTATCCTTCTATCTCATCTTCCCTAATCCCATGTCCCCTATGCTCCCTTATCCCATACGCACTATCCTCCTCACCTTTCGAGATCGGCAACGCATTGGTGACACCTCTGGTATTACAAATATCTATAGGCGGCGGTGACCACTTACCACCAGGTGAACCGTCTGAGTGTTTGTCAATCTTTTTTTTTAAATGTATAAAATAAGTATATATTATGTCGATCAGCAGTAGAGTTTCACACAACATAGCCACAATAGTCTTTTTAATACAGTACCTCTAGTGTATTTTTCGGACCTGGAAAATACTTCTCGACCGCGTTCGCGTTTACATCAAGATTGTATGAAAACTCGAACAGCGCCCCTAGCGGTACGTTTTGTAACAAGGTTTAGCGAGTGTATTTTGATTAATACGAATGAGTGACGAGCGAGTAAGTGAGTAAACGAAAACGTTCACGTTTTCCAGTGACTTTTAGTATGACTGAAACGCAGTAGTATACGCAATTCGATCTGTCAAGGTCATTGTCAGGCTAATAGTTTGAATATTTTTGAAGATACTAAACATGGAGATAAAATTAAGAAGACACGCGGCATGAAGGACTTTTCAATGCCTTACAAAATTGCTGGTATTTCCTACATGACATCAGTAGAGCTAGTATGTATTTGGGCAAGAAGCGAAAGAGAGAACTCGGTTGAAGAGTTACCTACCATATTATAGTTGGGACTTAGGAGTTGTTTACAAGCATAGTTTAGAGGAAGAAAACGGATATTGCGCTGCGAGGAAAGTATATGGAATACCGATTAGGCTACGGCAGGAATGTTTTTCAATGAGGAACTGTTCCTACGATAGTTTTACAGAGAAGATGTTTAAGGGAAGATACTTAGGTATTGCTAATGTTGTCTCGGTCCAAGAACGGAAAGGCTCCATCGATCAACTTTCCTTCACCTAATACAGAAATGTTCACAAGAAGTATCTTACTCCGCCCTACTCTAACGCCACCTTATGATCGCTCATTTCTAGTGGTTGAGAGGAGGAGCAAAGCGTGGGTACCTGATTAATAGAGAAGGCAAAGCGACGTGCGAATCAATCGGTCGCTTGAAACCAGCCTTTTTGCTGGACGATGAAAAGGCGTACATCGCGACGTAGTCGATATAGGAATAGTCTTTCCAGGCGTGGAGGATTGTGCCAGCACCATCGGCATCGTCCACAAGGCAGGACGAGAGATAGGCCGTGTCATGGATTATCGTTTCGGTACTACATAAGTACATATTTGGGTGAGGCTCACAAGAATTGTGCGGTAACACACGGGAACTTGTATGTACTGTCGCCGTCGTGCCCTATAGGTGTGTGACGGCACATTCCTTGTGAGCCTCACCCATTTAAGCGTTCTAAATTATTATGAAATAAATAAAATTAAGAGTATCCAAGACAGTAGTTTGTTCTCATCATCACCACTCCCAACGTTAACGTTAAATAAATTACGCAAAGGGAAATATATAAAAATGGAAAATTGTGGCTTAGTACTTATAGCTGTATACGTATGAGTAAATACCTATGAGTGAATACCTACAAGCATTATATCAATCTAGCTTATTCTGACCGCGACTTCATTCACGTGGAATTTGAAGAGCTCCCGCGGGATTATGCTTAGTAACACCCCCCAATTCCCCAAGGAACCCATATGCCAAATTTCAGCTTTCTACGGCCAGTAGCTTTGGTTGTGCTTTGATCGATCAGTTGCTGACATTATGCTAAAGAAATATAGATACTTACAATAAATAACACCAATAAAAACTCAATGGAATATATTACATGATTTATTAGTGTTTAAAATTAACTCTGATGAAATTCAGGTAGGAATCAGCAGTTGGCTCAGCCACGGGGTCTGGTCTTAAAGTTGCCACAGTTGTTCTTGACTTGCCGGGGCAGAGGCAGAAGGAACACTGAAAGAAAATATGAATAAGTGTTTGTTTATTATATTAGGTAAGTATTTGTTTGAATCCGTGATGGTGGCCTAGTGGTTCGACCTTTAGAACTCCTCATGCAGTGGATCGGCGGGTGTTCGAATTCGGCTCGCATCTCTGAGTTACTTATGTGCAAAATTATCTACTACTTGGCTTTACTGTGAACGAAAACATAGTAAATCTTAAAGAAACATGCATGCATCTGCAAAGTAATTCAAGGATGTGTGCGAGTCCCCAATCCAAACTGCGCCCGTGTAGGGACTATAGCCCAAACCCTCTGGTGATGAGAGGAGGCAGTGAGACGTAAATAGACTGTTGTGGGTGTGCATTATAGGTATTGCATATTATGTTAAATAAAAATAATTACCTACTATAATATTATGTCTAATACTTACTGTCTTTTGCTTGTATGCACGCATTCTCCTTCGTATTTGATAATGATAAACAAACCACGCGCCGCGCCAATTCTTTTTACGTTCCCGGAAATTTAGCTCAATTCGAAGTATGGATCTTAAAGTATGATTCTTCTCTTCTTTCTACATGCAAGACAATTTTGCCAATCTCAAGTATGGCCTACGGGCCGAGCATTGTATGAAGGAAACAATTAATGTACGATATAAAAGATAAATCAAGTAAACTTGGTGAGGCTCAACAAACGTCAACGTCCATCTTTCAACTCAACTCAACACACTTCGAGTAAACTATTCGTAAAAGGTTCATCTTTAACCTTTGAGTGCATTTGTCAACACCGTTCTCGCACACGTTCATGTATTGTCACCATCACTTTGCGACATCCGCTATACACTATAAAATTGAGGGTTTCTGTCTTGGACACTTCGCCATTATCAAAATATTGGCTTCAGGCCGGCAATTATTCAATAATAAACATTTAAATTATCATTAATATCAAATTTGAGGAGGCTTGTTAAACGTCAATCACGACAATGTCAAATATGTGACGGAAGGCAGTGAGTTAAAACGTCTCGATCGCGTTTGCGTTGCTTCAGGTTTTTTCTGTCAAAATTGTCAAAATGGCCATAAGTGTTGCCAAGTTACCTACATTTTCTAAAATTTCTAGGCAACCCGGAGTAATCTATGTAATTTAGTTTTTTGTTAAACCAAATCGAAGTACATAGTTATAGGTATATTCGTCACAAACGTGGAGTATCTCAACATTAAAAAAGAAAGACACACTTATACGTATGCGAAGAAGCTTAAATAAATAACATACTTAGTAAAAAATATCTCAAGAACACAATACAAGCATATTAAGACAGACGACATACATATAACATTTATTTCACTTAGAAAATCTAAAATTTTGAAATAAATTTGGATTCGACAGGTTGGAAAACCTAAGTTCTCACGTTCTCGCGTGATAAAGTCGGGTGAGTAACTTTACTTCTTGCGTTTCGTTTAATTTACTTTTCATACTGTCAAATACGAGCTTACACTCGCAGTTAGTCGGAAAACGTTTAAACGAATTCACATTCGTTTTCGTAAAGTAAATGTCACTCGCTGAATTGACTCCATGTTTTCCCCGCTTGGGGTGCTGTTTGTGTTCTCATACAAAAATGATGAATAAACTCAAACGCGTTCGATGCGTTTAGCGCAAATAAAGATTTACACTCATGTGAGAAGAGGTAAAAACAAACCGAGCCCGAAGTTGAAGCTTACACTCGCGTGTTAAAACAAAACTGATCGTGAATAGTTTACTCGAATAACTTCGTGACATCGTTTTGCATTTTTGGTGTAAAAAATACACTAGACCTACAGTTGCTCAAAAAGTAAACATTTCGATACCTGTTTAACTTGCCAAAAGTTTGCCATTTCCGAACGAGAGTTTTTTGTTTTTTGACAGCTAGTGAGCGTGCATAAATTTGTTTGTTACGAACTAGTGCGTAAACTTTCTTGAGCTTCATCCTGTTCGTTTATTTCTTTATTCTTTTTTTTCGAAAATGTATTGAAAAAATATTTTGATACACGTGCGAAATTGTCATTATCACTCGTCCCTAGTGTTAACGCTCGCTTTTACTCGCGCCAACATAACTAGGAACTCGTGATAAAACGACAAACTTTTCACTACTACTACTACTACTACTACAGCCTATTTGCGTCCCACTGCTGGGCACAGGCCTCCTCTCATCACGAGAGGGCTTGGGCTATAGTCCCCACGCGGGCCCAGTGCGGATTGGGGACTTCACACACATCTTTGAATTACTTCGCAGATGCGTGCAGGTTTCCTCACGATGTTTTCCTTCACCGAAAAGCACAGTGGTTAATTCAAATTGAAATGAAAATTGAAATTGAAATTCAAAACTTTTCACACTTGCATCAAAATGTACTATTCTTTAACGAGGGATTTTACTCATTTAACTTAGTGTTCTGATAAATTTATTAATCTGCGGAACCCAACATTTTACAACTTTACTGCGTATTTTTCGATTTGATCGCGATATAAAAAGGATGTTGTCAATTTGGTGAACCATTCGTCGGTGCTCAATTCAAACATGTTGTCTTTTATTTTACTAGTTACTGTTGTATGTTTAGGAGTGTTCGCTGTAACATACAGTAGAAGGAATAGGAGAAGATTATTAGAGCTGGGGGCTTTAGTGCCGACGTATAAAGGATCCCTTCCATTGGTAGGGCACGCCTACAAACTCATTGGAGGAAGTGAAAGTAAGTTATTTAAAAATTTAATTTTAGGTAATGTCTACATAGAGGCTGATACGTAGCTATACTATAGCTATAAATAAAGATGAAGCTTATAATAAGGTATGTATATATACGATACAAAACAATACAAAATACAATATACTTTATTGAACACCACACATTCAAGGAACAGTAGGTACAGACGTATGTAATTACACAAAAAGTATAGCATACAGCAGGCAGTTTTATCGCTTAATAGCGATCTCTACCAGACAACCTTTGGATACTATCTTCTTTTTTTTGTTAAACGCATACCTTATTTGATCATGAATCTCTGTTTGAGATTCATGATCAAATAAGGTATTTGATAATACAGTCATTCAATCAACCATTTATTTATTTGTTAAACATGTTATAATAGTTGGTAGGTGGATTATAATAATAACTTATCACTATGTTTTACCCGCAACGGGTGTACAAATATGTAATATAGGAATTGGGCATGCATTAATTAATATTCATAAAAACATAATTATAGGAAGAAATGCAAGTAAAGTTAGGTAATATCCTTGGATGGTAATATCAAATCAAATCAAATTCAAATTATTTATTCAGCAAGCAGGCCACATCTGGACACTTTAACACGTCATATGTACAATTTTACCGTAATTTTATTAATAACCATGCTATTTCACGTTTCAATCAATTTATAGCATAACCTGTAAATTAATTAAAAAATAACACACCGAACGTTCATTAACTGTTTTTAAAAATAAATAAGCTGAAGTAAGCTTATTATTGTTCTGTTCCAGAATTTTGGGAGAATGCCCAAGAAGTGTCCAAAATTGCGGAGGAGGAGGGGGGCGTTCTGGCGACCTGGTTTGGACCCAGCTTGCAATTCTGTAACTGCGACTTTTCGACCTATACTTACACATACTAAACAATCATTTTACTAAACTTATGTACTCGTACCATTTTAATTCAGTACTATTAACATAATGTCAACCTACTATGACAAGTCAGCGTAGGTACGCCCTAAATAAGAATGAAAATTAGAGCTCGCATGTAAGCATGTGCAGGCGGGGCCACAATTCGAATGAAGTGTCAATGTTTGCGGGCGAGGACTTCTGTGTGCGTGCGAGGCCGTCTGTGGGTACACTTGTAAATGTGTGTGTACCAGTACGCGGGCCAATGATTCACTCTCTATCTCCGGATGAAAAAAAAGACGGTAAGAGCGAGTTGGGCGCCGGCTAGATTCAGGCGGGGATTCCCAGAATTACAGAATGGCCACGGAATCAACAGAATTGTGTTCGAAATCGTGCTTTTATAGGCCGTGTCCGCCCTGTGCCTGTAAGGTAATATTTCTGTATTTTATTGTAGTCATCAACGATCCTGACGACGCTCTCACGGTGCTAAACTCCTGTTTAGAGAAGAGTTACTTCTACAAGATGGGCTCTAGCTGGGTCGGGCAAGGACTCATTACTGCTGATGGTAAGCTTAATGAATAGATCCACAGGCGTTGTAGTGGTGGTGATCTCAAAATCTTCATCGTATTAAACTTACTGTCATCTTCTAGTGCCAGTATGGAAGCGTAACCGCAAGCTCCTCAACCCGACCTTCAGCCAGCACGTTCTGGACGGGTTTCTGGTGATCTTCAACAAGCAGTCAGCTCTGCTTGTCCAGGACTTGGAGCCAATGGCCGGCAAGGGCGAGTTCGATCCAAGAGAGTACTTCACGGAGCGAACCTTGGAGACCGTCTGCCGTATGTTGTTTTTGTGCATTGTTGTTTTTTGTGTCCACCGAATTGAGTTACTTATTCCTAAATTCGACGATTCACAAGCCTCGACTATAACTCGGGTCTATAAGAGTGAGCTCAAAGTAGTTTCATCTCATTTTAACACATAACTACACTACAACTGTTCATGCCAAGCACGCAAATCTGGTGTCCATACCAATATTATAAGTGCGAAAGTGACTGTATGTTAAGTATAACCTCTTCACGCTTAAACCGCTGGAGTAATTTAGATGGAAATTGGTAAGTACCTATGGAGCCACGGAGAAGGTTATAGGCTACTTTTTACTTATCCAAGAAAAAAAGTATATGCGACAATCGCGAATTCACGTATAAATTCGCGGGCAGAAAGAAGCTAGGTTTATATGTAACGTTGAGACGCAACCAATGGAGTTTAAAGGTTTCGAGATCTCCATTCGGTCTTACAATCAAAAGCTTTTCCCGTGTTTTCTTTAGAAACGGCTGTTGGAATCTCGCTGGATGACAAATCGGTGATCGACGAGAAGTACAAGGCGGCTGTGGAGACGGCATTCGACGTGCTAGCTCAGAGGTTGGCCAGCTTCTGGCTGCACCCTGACTTCATCTACGGATTCACAAGTATTAAAAAGACAGAGGACGAGGCCATGGCAGTTCTGCACAACATGTCGAGAAGCGTAAGAGAACCAAGACATTCTCGAGGTTATAGAAACTGTTAGGGAAGCACTAAAAGATGATTTATAGGTACTTGAAATTAAGGATAGAAAGCATAGGAGTCGCGGGCAGAAGCTAGTTATATACAACAACAACAACAACAACAATATTTTCATTGAACACCATAAAAACTCATAATATACAAAAAGAATACACGGTAAATAAGTAACCAACAAGCATATAAAAAATGATGTTTGTTTTATAGGTGCTGTACAAAAGAAGAGCTGAAAGACAACAGGCAAGACTGGCGAATACTTCATGTAAGTAAAAAAACTGATTTTGATTGAACTGAAACTGACTGACTGATCGATCAACGCAGAGCCGAAACTACTGGTCGTAGAGAGCTGGAACGTGGCATGCATGTTTCTTAGGGAACGTAAGTACTAAGAGAGGAATTCCCGAAATTGAAACGGGAACTGGGAAAAAACGGGATTTTACAATTTTATATTTCTGCGCATGCGAAGTTGCGGGGGAAAGCTAGTAAATTATAAGTATACTCTTGTAGTGTTGTCCGAGCGTTTAGTAGACTCTTTCTGCTCCTTATCTATCCTTTGAAGGAGGCAGCATTGCCCAATTGAAGAACTAAAACAATATTAAAGCCCGCTTAATAAGGTCATGTGGCGTAACTGCGCAAAGGTATATTCTACCTTTGCGCAGTTACCTATCGCCTCGCAGTTAACCTACCATAAAAATATCGATACTTACTGATTATTTATTTAAATGGCAATGGGCGGGAACTGATGGTCGATGAGGCCAGGAAAGTTCTCGAGTAGCGTCCGGGAGACGAGCTGTCTGTAGGCCAGGGCCTCCACCAAGATCGAGCGACGACCTGGTAAAGGTCGCGAGAATACGCTAGGTGCGAGTGGTACGAAACCGGTCTGTTGGCGAGCCTTGGGGGAGGCCTATGTCCAGCAGTGGACGTCTTTCGGCTGGCATGATGATGATGGTGAAATATTATTTACCTCACATCCGTCTCCGACGGTATCTTACATCCATGAAACAAAACACTATGCCACGCTGCAATAGCTGCAAAACACAGATGGTTCTGTTCTGTATAGTAGATTATCTCTACGTCCGACAGCGCGCCGCTTCATAGCCTTCCTGGATCTGCTGCTGGATATGGCCGAAGACGGTTCGTTCACCGACGACCAGATACAGCAAGAGCTGGACACGCTCATAGCAGCCGGACACGACACCTCGGCCCGGGCCCTCATCACCGTCCTGGTCCTAGTAGGGACCTATCCTCAAGTTCAGGAGAAGCTGTATGAGGAGTAAGTAAATATAAGACTGTCAATCTCCATTACAGCGTACATCGGAAATAGCTCTTAACAGAATACCTACTTTTCAATGTAGTTCAATTTCCTTTAAGATATCATCCATCGACACGCGGACGAAGTCGCGGGCAGAGCCTAGAATAATCTAAATATATAAAACTCAAAGGTGACTGACTGACTGACTGACTGATATAGTGATCGATCAACGCACAGCCCAAACCACTGGACGGATCGGGCTGAAATTTGGCATGCAGGTAGATGTTATGACGTAGGCATCCGCTAAGAAAGGATTTTGCAAAATTCCCACGAAAACGGGAAAAATCGGGATTTTACTTTTTAATATTTCTGCGCATACGAAGTCGCGGGGAAAAGCTAGTGTATGAATATAACAGAATACTTTTCAATGTCGTTCAATTTCCTTTTCATCACACTTGCTCGAAAACGGTGTCATTACAGGCCGGCAAAGCGGTCTCTAAGGCCTAGATTATGACCACGGGCTTTCGAGATTTCTTATGAGCCTACGAGCCGTAATGAATTTGTTTTCAATTGTTTTCTTCGAAATAATACAAATTAAAAAGTAAAACTACTTAAATGGCGGCACCATTGTTAGTGGCCAGTACGAATTCAATATTTAAAAATGATCAAAAAGGGTTTGTTCGCGATCGCGATCCCGATTAACCTACAGGCACAAGTTCACAGGTCATCCTAGTGGATATTTCCTGTATTTTCCTCGCAAGTGTGATGAAAAACAATGTGTGTATCACGGGCGGTATAGGAATTGCAGCCTCAACCTTCGGTTTCGGGCTATTAATTGCTCTCGACTACAATTCCTATGTACTATTGAGATATCATCCGTCGATCAATTATACGAATCAGAAACCTTTTCCTCACCCATAATTAAACAAAAAAATCGCAGCACTCGTGAATGCATCTAAATATATGCATTAAGTAGAATATAATGAGATAATAGGTAACTAATAACCTGTTATTTATCTCTACTGATTTTCCTTAAAATACCGCAGTTTAGATAGAGTTTTTCGAGGCACATAGATAAAAAAGAAAAAAATATGTAATTTGATAATACTTACTGTATATTGTAAGCGCTCGCCGTTCTGTGCGGGAAAAAGGATTGGTTTTCCCACTTTTCCGTAATAGATAATAATACATTTTGGTGATAATTTGTCGATCTACAGCGAAGCCGGGGCGGATCACTAGTTTAGTCTAGGATAACTTGTAGGCATAATAAAATTGTAACTAGGTATCACTTTGTGTTGAAATAAATACTTAGAAACATTACCCTCCTTGGCATTCTGGCAAAAATGTGAGGCAACTTCTTATTTTTTTATTACTTAACATAAAAAAAAAATGCAAAATGCAAAAAAGGGTAAACAAAGCATCGTTTCCTTGTCTGTCCTGTTTAGCCGGTTTAGGCAACGCCTTTAATTTTAATTTATTAGGTTTTTGAATAGCACCTGTTTTCAAACATGTTTCAGAAGAGGAAAAAACAACAAAATTAATAAAACAAAGATACGTCACACTATACGTATCTATATACCTACTTGGCAATAATTGTAACATCATAGAATAAATAGGTACCTACTAGGTATTTACCTACAGTAGATCGATTACGCACAAAAGTAAACTCAAATGTGCGAGCCGGATTAGAACCCCCGACCCTCTGCATGAGAGGCGGGCCACCACAGCTTCGGGGGAAACCGCTTATAAGGAGGGCTTATTACTATTTGGCGCCACCATCTAAAGGTGTCAATGTCACAGTGACATTAGACTTTTCGGAGACCTCAGCGTTGCCAATTTACTACAACTACAACAGCCTATTTACGGCCCACTGCTGGGCACAGGCCTCCTTTAATCACGAGAGGTTTGGGTTATAGTCCCCACGCGGGCCCAGTGCGGATTGGGGACTTCACACACAACCTTGAATTACTTCGCAGATGCGTGCAGATCTCCTCACAATGTTTTCCTTCACCGAAAAGCCAGTGGTAAATTAAAATTGAATTTCGCACATAAATAATTTCAGAGGTGCGAGCCGGATTTGTACCCGCAGCCCTCTGCATGAGAGGCGGTAGGTCAAACTACTAGGCCACCACGGTTTCAATTAGCGTATAACATAATCTGCTAAATTGGCAACATTGCACCTCGTAGGACTACAAGCGCCTCTAGCGGCAAATTCATTCGCGGTGACCCTCATTAATGAGGCTTTTCCTAAGGTTGTCTTGAAGAGATCGCTGCTTAGCGATAAGTCCGCCTGTTGTTTTAACTATAATTAACTGTGTATCCTTTTTGTATTTCCTGTGTTTTGTATATGGTGTTCAATAGAGTGTTGGTGTTGTAATTGCTGTTGTTGTTGTTATTAATTATTTACTTCCAGGATAATGTCAGTCATTGGTGCCAGCGCGGACCTGGATAAGGAGGATATGGCGAAGCTGGTCTACACGGAGGCGGTGATCAAAGAAGCCCTAAGGATCAGCCCCGTCACTCCTATCATCGCCCGGGACGTCGACAAGGAACTTAAACTGAGTAAGTCGTGCCTCTTAATTTTCCAGCATATCATTATAGTATACGACACAGCTTAGAAGGCGCGTGCTTAAGTGCTTCGCCGTGAGCCTTCTAAGTTGTGTCCTGTATACTTCATTCCATTAGGCTGTCTTTCTAGGCGGAGGCGGTCACGTGCGTGAATCAACTAACTTAAGTTGCCATCTCCTAAAATGAAAAAGCCAGACTGTACCTTGTATTTAGTTGCACATTTTACCCTAAAGCCGGACATCGGATATATTGTTTGTGTAAAAAATGTCTATGTTCAGATAGAGGCGTGTTTGAGGAAAAACCACACGTTTTCCAAACTCAAATGTTGTATGAGGTTATTTTGACACACCTTCCTCCATTTTTTTTGGAGGACGCTTCGAACCATATTTTTGCCGACAAAATTGCCGACTAAAAATCATCAAAATCTATGCGCCGGTCAAAAATCCACCTTCCTTATCCATTCCTATAGCCAATTACGATTTCAAGCTCTAGAATTTTCGTCTTTCCAGAAAACTACACTTTACCAGCGGGTAGCGGCTGCGTCGTGACCTTCTGGGGTATCCATCGTCTGCCGATCTGGGGTTCGGATAGGTTGGAATTCCGGCCGGAACGCTGGCTGGACCCTGCCTCGCTGCCGCAGAGCCCTGGGGCCTACTGCGCGTTCAGCCTCGGCAAAAGGAATTGTATTGGTACGCACCATAAGCGCCACAACTCAACCACCAAAACAACTGCCTAAACCTTGGTCAATTGTCACTATGGGCACACGGCGGACACGGCCTATAAAAGCTCGATTTAGAACACAATTCGAATGAAGTGTCAATGTGCAAGGACATCTAAGTGCGTGCGAGGACATCTGTAGATACACTTGTAAATGTGTGTGTACCAGTACGCGGGCCAATGATTCACTCTCCATCTCTGGATGAAACAAATGACGGTAACGGCGAGTTGGGGGGAGTTGCGCGCCGGCTAGATTCAGGCGGGTGATTCCGTGGCCATTCTGTATGTAGTACTATGAAATATTCTGTGCTATGGGAGGAATTGTTTAGTTATTATAAACATTTCATTTGTCGTTTACATTTTCGCTTATGGAGGGTTTTTTACCCTTCTTGCCGCCACATGACAGTCATCATAACATCAATCAGTCATCATGACAAAATATCGTTACTTTTATCCAATGCTGAATCTTCGCACTGCATCAAACTACGTCCTGAAAAATTATCATAAAATCATTGAATATGTTTTTTTTTTTCAGGAAAATCTTACGCCATGATGGCTGTGAAAACAATGGTGGTGCACTTGGTTCGCAAGTTCCGGATAAAAGCAGACTATAGTAAAGTGAAGCGCAAATTCGACCTGTTGCTCAAATTCGTGGCCGGACATCACATCGCCTTAGAACTGAGACAGTAATTTCAATTTGACGTATTACTATTATTTTATTGTGTATCAATATGGTTCATAAAGACAAATTCTTATAGAAGTTGTTTTATGGTGTGATACGTAACAATTTTAGACAGTGAGGTTATGATTTAACAATGATAATCTTTAATTTAATATTTATAGAAGTAAATTTTTCTTTTTCATTGTTCAACCTGTGGCTGCATACTTTAATACATACAACTGGATGGTGCAAATAAAATAAATAACTGGGTAAAATGAAAAGCGAGTGAAATTTTACATATAAGTAAAATAATTTTATTAAACGGTAAACTTTAGTACCAAATAAACTATTAAAAATCTCGCAGTAGATTCACGGGCATTTTCTCCATTCAGGACTTTTACGTCACTTTATTATACGGAGTCTAAACAAAGAATCTGAAATGAATAAAAGTATTTAAAAAATCAACCATGATATTTTTTTGACCCTGAATTTATAAGTATAATATATAAATTAAGAGCGTTTCCCCCGAAAGTTGGCAACGTCGGAAATAGCTGTCAAAAATTTTGCTGTTTTCATTAATTTCAAAATATTACTGAATGAAAACATGAATTATCGCTCTATGGTTGCATAAAACATAAGGTATGGCAACAGTTATCATAGAGACATGGAGTTTTTAGTATTATGGAAGTAATATCTTTTCAAAACTTTCCATCGCAGTTTCCATGCATTTTAAAATCTTATCATTTGAATGCCTAACCAACAAATATAAAACGAGATGCGTCATTCAACCATACAATGATATCTTCCTTTTTAGGGTTCCGAAGTCCACAAGGAACCCTTATAGTTTCGCCATGTCCGTCCGTCCGTCCGTCCGTCCGTCCGTCCGTCCGTCTGTCCGCACTATTGCTCGGAGATGCTTAGGTCTAGAGAGCTGTAATTTGGCATGAATATGCATATTAGTTACGCTGACAAAGTGGTACAATAAAATTTTGAAATATATTTTTTTATAGGGTACCTCCCCTACTCGTAAAGTGGGGATGTAATTTTTTTTTCTTGCGTACCCCTGTGCATATCGTTGAATAGGTCTTAAAAATATATTGTGGGTTTGTTAAAACCATTTTTTGATTAAGTGATGCGTTTGTGAAATATTAAGCTTTAAAGTGCTATTTTTTGTTAGAGTCACGTGTCCCCCCCCCCCCTGCCAGCTAAATGGTGGTATTTGGATGGCTGAAAAAAATCACGGTTGTGGCATATATAACGTAGTTGAAAGGAAAACTATCAGAGCTAAGTAGGCTGTACAAACTTACGAGTAATAGTCGACCAACTTATAATGATGATTTTTCTCGAGCGGCAGGGGCGTCGGGCGGGCACGTCATACCACAGGCTAGCTAGATGCTAATAAGTCTTAGAAAGGTACTGTAGGCATCCTCAACTTCGGAACCCTATAATTTGCGCGTGGCCCGACACGCACTTGGCCGGTTTTTTAATACAGCTACTACAGCCTATTTGCGTCCCACTGCTGGGCACAGGCCTCCTCTTATCACGAGAGGGTTTGGGCTATAGTCCCCACGCGGGCTCAGTGCGGATTGGGGACTTCACACACATCTTTGAATTACTTCGCAGATGCGTGCAGGTTCCCTCACGATGTTTTCCTTCACCGAAAAGCACAGTGGTAAATTCAAATTGAACTTCGCACATAAGTAAACTTAGAGGTGCGAGCCGGAATCGAACCCCGACCCTCTGCATGACAGGCGGTAGGTCGAACCACTAGGCCACCACGGCAATATTGAGAAATTAATAAAAACAGCGAAACATTTGACAGCTATAATATGCGACGTTGCCAACTTTCGTGATAAACCCTCTTAAATCCCATATTTTTCTGTCATTGGCATTGACAATACCATTATTAGTGTAATAAAATGCGTCAGGATTTTCTGCTCAATGCCGTAAAATGTTTCCATCTTTCTTAGGTTGCATTTGGTTAAGCAGGCGCTATTGCCACAGTATATCTAACAGGTACTTACTACGTACCAGTAGCGTCACGCACCGCCCCGCACCAACACAAGTTACCTCACCCCGCCCGCGGCGAACGTGCGCGGCTTACCATAGCAAAATTGGTCGGAACGTGCACTCTCGCACGCATGCGCACGTATTTGTACAGGATAATATTTTAGTGTGCAGATTACGTTCGTTTGTATGGAGTGTCGTGGATGGTATGACCCACGTGAGTGACTCACGTGTCTCAAACGTACTGCAGGTCGAGTGTGGTGGCGCCTGCCTGCCTGATCTCTAAGTGCGACTTGGCGTCGATGCGTCAATTCGCGGCTGCGGTATGACCATGTAGGTGTGACTCGCGTATGTCTCAAACGTACTGCAGGTTCAGCGCGCTGGCGCAACCTGCCTGATCTTTAAGGTGGGACTTGGCGTCATCGCCACGGTATGACCATGTAGGAGTGACTCACGTGTCTCAATCGTACTGCAGGTTGAGCGCAGTGGCGCCCGCCTGACTGATCTCTAAGTGCTACTTGGCGTCGTCGCGCCGCGGTATAACCATGTAGGTGCGACTCACGTGTCTCAAATGTACTGCAGGTTGAGCGCGGTGGCGTGCGCTATGACCGCCTGCGCCGCCTGCCTGATCTCGAGGTGCGACTTGGCGTCGTCGTGCCAAGTCGCAGCCGCCACGCGTGACGCTCCCTCTAGGGAACCCACGTAGCGCAAGGCGGCCGCCATATTGCCTTGCTGCATCCAATACCTGTGCAGGATTTATGAAATTTTTAGATTTTGCCTTCCGGGTGATAGAACTTGATACAGCTTAGGGCTCGGTCCGTCCATCACAACACCCTATTTACATCCCACTGATGGGTACAAGTCTAATCTCTTCTAATAATAGAGGGTTTAGGCCATAGTCCCCACGCGAGCCCAGTGCGGATTGGAGACTTCACACAACATCTATGAAATTCTCAAGTTCTTCACAGAAAAGCTCAGCCGTAAATTAAAATTGAATTTCGCACATAAATGACTTCAGTGGTGCGAGCCGATTCGAACCCCGATCCTCTGAATGAGATGCGGTAGTTCAAACCACAAGGTTACTGCGGCTAAACTTAAAGCTGCGAGTACACTCAGGCAGTCCGGTAACTGCTAACCTGCCGCCAAATAGCAGTGCTCGTGGTTGTTCTGATAATGGGGTAAGAGCCAGTGAAATTACTGGCATGGAGGCGTTCAATCCTAAGCAACCTGATGGCCACTGTGGCCAACCAGAGGTCTAAGGTTGAATGCTGGTAATATCCCTCTCTCTTACCCCCTTACCGGAACACAACAGTAGGAGCGCGCTGTTTAGCGGCAGGTTTAGCGGTTAAGATGGCGATAGGTATATCCGAATAGCAGGAAAGGGGAAAGTGGAGAAATTTGAAAGAGACTTGAGTGGATACGGGTTGACGAGAGAGTGAGAGAGTAAGAGAGCTATCCGAACTGCATCTGCATCAAGTCTTGCCACCGGAAACGTCTAAAGTCGCATTTTGATCTGTTTTAACACCAACCTGGCCCTCTGCAACATATCAAAAGTATCCAAATCTTCCATGTCTTCCCGGATCGGTTTGTCAACATCTTCTTGGGGAATTCCATTTAGCTGCAAACAGGAACAAAATAAAAATAAGAATTTTAATTACAAGAAGGTTTGGTGTTTGATGGTCGTATCGTATATATGCGTAGGAATTAGGAAAATACCAAGAAAGAAGAAACATTTATTATCCGTAACACAATCAAGAAACAAACAATAAAAGCGGTCTTTGGTCACGAAATAGTCATAACTCGCGTGTGCTGGCTTTTTAGACCAGCACTGGTCTTTTGTCAGGTCATTTGGTGATTTCTTCTGGATTTTTTATACCATGCACACAAATACCTGCTGTATACCATACCACTGATGTTTTTGTTACCATTTTTTTTTTTTACCTTTTTCTCATGAGTGGTGTTCAAACTTTCAACTTTATTATTAGTAATAACTAAATAATAAAGTTAAAAGTTTGTGTGTTTGGATGTTTGGATTGTTGCTCAATCGCGCTAAAACAGCTCAACTAATTTGCATGAAATTTGGCAAACATATAGTTTGTAACCTGGAATAAGCTATAGGGCTACCTATTATCCCAGATATCCCGGAAAAATCCCGGAAACTCATTAGAGGGTCCCGGAAGAGGACTTTCGATAGAAATCCCGGGAATCCCACAAATCCCGTTATCCCGAAAAAGGTTTTAAAAGTATCTTGGAAAAAGGGGTTTGGGAATACAGTGTTTTATTCCCTGCAGACGAAGTCGCGAGTAAGAGCTCGTAAAGAATATTGTATTGTACTTATACCTTCATGAATAGCAGCAAAGACTGTATGTAGGACATGACATACACCGGCAGCGGAGAGCCTTCCTGCTCCACTAACGCCACACGGAGTGCAACATCTTCCATCTATTGCCATAAAAACCCTAGTTAAAAACTCGTATAACTAAATAAGTACTTATCCGTCTCTCGCGGAAACTAGCCTTGTATGGAGGGTTGAAGTAAAAGAGCGCAATCTTTATAGTTCCAAAAGTGGACACCAAATCGGGTAGGTTGGGGGCGCTGCGGTCGCCACTCCAGTCAAGCCACCTAGGCGGATAGTCTGCAGTAGCGCCTTCAGATGGCGCTGCTGTGGCGAAAACGCAGCGAAAACGGTTGTGAGGAGAGTGTGTTTTGTTTTGTTGCTTATCAAATCCGCTTGACACGTTTTCAACTGTTTCGCCATATAAGATTGCGCTCCGTATCAAGACACATTCCACGCTCCATATATACCCTTGTACAGGTCGAGAATAGAGATAAGATAACTATTATCGGCAGTGTGCACGACGACAGCGCCAACTAGCGGATGCGAAGTCGGCGGCGCAATATGCAACTATAGGTACTCTTTGGTCGACGGACTATGGATCATCTAATAAGTAAATTACCACTGTGACGAAAATTTGTAGCGAAAAGGCTTGAAGTATGACTCTTTATCTAACCTCATAACGAGAGATAAAGACAAAAGAAGCCTCGGATGACATTACTCGCTCCAGATGCACACAATGCAATGCAAATAAAACGCAACAGTGACAGTTCACTTCACAGGTGTCCGCCAGAGTATGGATTGTGGACTGTGCCTTGGTAAGGAGCGCAATCTTATATGGCGAAACAGTTGAAAACGTGTCCAGCGGATTTGATAAGCAACAAACCAAAACACACTCTCCTCACAACCGTTTTCGCTGCGTTTTCGCCTCAGCAGCGCCATCTGACTGAAGGCGCTACTGATTTAGACTATCCGCCTAGGTGGCTTGACTGGATTGGCGACCGCAGCGCCCCCAATCTACCGGATTTAGTGTCCACTTTTGGAACTATAAAGATTGTGCTCCTTTACTTCAACCCTCCATACGCCAGAGTTTTCATATTTGGCTATGTCACACGCTGCGATCGTTTTCGTCTCCCCCACCACTGTCTTTGCACACAGCGAATAGTAGGTAACCTATTGATAGACAACTGTTTCCATTCAAAAAGCGATTTCCCAGCGATAAATAATTAACCCGCACGCCATTAGGTAGGTAGACACAATACAAGAATATTATTACTATGTATGCTATGTACCTATATACATTTTAATCACATTTATTATCTAGTCTATCTAATATATAAAATTCTCGTGTCACAGTGTTTGTAACCAAACTCCTCCGAAACGGCTAGACCGATTCTTATGAAATTTAAACTATGTTCAGTAGGGCTGAGAATAGGACATAAGCTATTTTTCATACCCACCCCAAAAAAACAAACTATGGCGGTACGAAGTCCGCTGGGTCAGCTAATATTACCATGGAGAAATGATATTACAGAGGAATAAACTTCAAGGGGTGATGAGACCCTGTGCCCAGTCATCATCATCATCATCATTTCAGCCGAAAGACGTCCACTACTGAACATAGGCCTCCCACAAGGCGCGCCACTCAGACCGGTCCTGTGCCACTCACATCCATCGCGTACCCGCGACCTTTACAAGGTCGTCTGTGCCCAATACTTATTGGGACGGAAATGTGCTGTTTTGGTGGTGGTAGGTAATAAACTAGAGAACTTTACATCGTGGTAGCGCTCGCGCAACACGGCCTCAGGTACCAATCCATTCTTTCGGACATCTTGTGGAATGGATTTCAGAACAGTATGCACCAAGGTGTCGTTATCTGCGTCAAGGAAACTCGTATTTTTGTATATAAATAAAAATATATAAAAATCACCGTAGAAAATTTACATTGGCTCACTTTTGACACCAACGTTCGCCCGTAAACCCGTTCCCGTGGAAATATCGGGATAAAAAGTATCCTACGTTATTCCCAGGGTCTCAAACTATCTCTACACCAAATTTCATCCCAATCAATCCCGTCGTTGCGACGTGAAGGAAGGACAAACAAATAAACAAACAAATGAACACACTTTCACATTTATAATATTAGTATGGATAGTATGGATATTAGGATGTAAATATGTAGTTATAGTGTTCAAACATAACACGCTTTAGCCTTTGAAATTGATGCCAACAACCTTCGTTCATAAATATGTATAAGGTGTTTATGAGACCAGTTCGGCCGTAATCAATTGACAAATTGTTCATTCATCAGTCATAAATCACTCATCTGACAGTCGTAAATTTCATACTTAAAATTGAAATTAAAAGCTCCTCATTCTCAAAGGGCGTAAGTCAAAAATGACGTAGGTATTGTAAACAGCATATAATGTACAAATAGATAATAAATATATAAGCCTCGGAAATATATAAGAAATAATACTCGGACTGGAAGCACAATGGATCACCATTAACAAACAAAAATTATTGCCCATTTCTTCATTTATTTATTTATTTACAACCCAAACTTTACTTGGAAACTTTAGAATAAAAGGGCCAGCTTAAACAGATAGCTTGCACGTGTGGCGCGGCTTTCTAAAAAATTATTGCGTTTTTAGTTGAACCCAATAAAAAGTAGTTTATTGCTTAAATAGGCAATTGTCTAATTTCAAACCATTTGTTATCTCGCCGCCAAATGGAACTATGAACGCCGTGGCATATTTTTTTTTCTCGAGTTACGAATTTGTACCTCTAAAAACAAGAGAACACATGTTTCGCTAGCAACAATAGAACTGGCGCGGGCATGCGGCATGGTCTTTTGTCGGACTACGTAGAATTTATCTAGGGAGGGATGATGATGAGATGTTTGGAGAAAATTACGAAGGGCGAGTTAGTTAGTGTCAAGGTTTCGGGGAGTTAGCGTTGAGGTATCGTGGAGTTAGCGCCGGGACGGGAACGCAACGCGAAACTAAGACGCGGAGTTTAGTGACTGATCGGTGTGAGTGAGCCTTTAGACGTGAATCTAGGAACAGTGTTGTAAACATCTATGTATTTAATTTCGGGATTTTAAGAAATTTCAAGTTCAATTCTGTGTTTATTGTTTCCGTCTTATTGTAAGATCGGTGTTAGTTAATAAATTGTGTACCTAGTGTAAATTCAGTGTTAAAGTTAAGTATATTATAAGTGTAATTGATGTGTAAATGGAATTAGGGGCGCGCGATTTAGTCACCTTGTTATTCTAGATGCAGGCTGGCGGATGAGTATTTCTATTTTTGTTCTTCAAATTGAGGTCGTCAGGAAATAATACCACATTTTGTTTCATCGTATAAGATAGGGTCTACGTGCAGCGTCAGCGGGACGAACACCTACGACGGTGTTTGCAACCGCAAAACTATATTCCTTTCCTAGTTGGGTGAGTTCGAAATACGAGCCGCGATTGGATGCCCTTAACCGGGATTACATCGTGAAGCCCTGCATTAGTTGGGTGAGTTCGGAATACGAGCTGCGATCGGATGCCCTTAACCGGGATTACATCGTGAAACCCTACATTGTGTTGTGTCAGTTGGGTGAGTTCGAAATACGAGCTGCGATCGGATGCCCTTAGCCGGGATTACATCGTGAAACCCTACATTAGTTGGGTGAGTTCGGAATACGAGCTGCGATCGGATGCCCTTAACCGGGATTACATCGTGAAACCCTACATTAGTTGGGTGAGTTCGAAATACGAGCTGCGATTGGATGCCCTTTACCGGGATTACATCGTTAAACCCCATATTGTATCAGTTTGGGTATGTTCGAACTTCGAGCAGCGATCGGACGCCCTTAACCGGGATTACATCGTCAAACCCAATTTGTATTTGTTCAGTTCGTTCAAACTACGAGCAACGCGACAGTCGTCTACATCTACAACGGACGATACTGAACAATTACAGCTAATACACGTGTTTCTCTTCTTTCTTCCTTCAAACAAGATGATGAGTGAATGAATAAATAATATCGCAGAGTGTGATGGTTTGAAAGAAGGTTTAGGTTATTAGAAGGGTGGTTAGCTTGTCTGACGGCTTTGTTGGGCATATATAGTCGGGGCCGAGGTGTTGCCTTCTAACGACTTATATGTGGGACAGGTTGCTGAGGTGTGCTGGGAGACCTGTATATTTTCCTTATTGATTAGGCCCCCATCAAGACCGGAAAGGTCAATTCACGTGGTCCCATTTGAGTCGGGTTTTATTTTGGGTTTCCATTTATGTATTGTATTTTTATTCACTAATATTGTATAGAGTCAACATAGTTAAGTTAGCTTAACGATTATATTAAGTAAGTGGAGTAAGGTGAACCTAAAGGACTCTGGTGAGTGTGCATGTCTATCTTATCATTTCTTTATTGTACTTGTATATTTTCTGTGTTTCGATGACTGCGTTTAACGGCTCAACGATTATATTTACGCGATAGATTTTATTTTACGCACAACGTAGACGGTCCTTACTTATTTTAATCTAGACGATCACGTATATTCTAAGTCGGCCATTATTTACGTAACATTGGTTACAATTTATTATTATCTTTCAGAAGTGGGATATTATTTTATTAAATAGGCTAGGTAGAAAAAGAATTTACAGTTGGTGCCGTGACCAGGATTTAAGTCATTAAAATTTGATCAATTTGGTTCAAATACTTATTAACGAATTTGGGTTTATAAAACAAAAAAAAAAAAAAATTCTAGTAGAGCTGAAAATAGGACACACACACCTACACACAGAATAAATACGATGGATAATTTGAACAATAGTAGAATAGTGACTAGAAAACGTAATCGTAAGATAGACAAACCGGTTCAGACAGATGACATTTTAACGATTTTAAAGGACGTTGTTTCAAATTCTATGACTCCATTTCTCGAACGATTAAATTTTTTAGAACAAAATCATCATAATCGGTCAATCAACAGTGTTGAGACGGCGCCGTCACTAGTTCAATCACGACCCGTTACAAACCTTTTCATGGTGCAAGAGCCCAATAAACCAATTTTTAATGGTAGGAATATGCATCCGATATTATTTTTGGAAGAATTACAATCGTATTTGTATAAAATGAATGATCATAGTAATAATTTAATATTAACAGTAGATTGCTTAACGGGGGAGGCTAAATATTGGGCAAAAATACGCTTGGATGAATGGCAGAATATTGATGGATTCAAAGCAGATTTTTTAGAGCAGTATTGGGGAAGAGAAATACAGGGCAAAATTAGGAGGAAAATCTTAACTGGAAAATGGGATCCCAGAACAACGAATAAAACTATGCTTCAGTACTTTTTGAAACTGTACGATGAAGCAAAAATGCTTACGGGTTATGATGAGTGCAAGTTGGTAGATGAAATTGTGGAACATTACCCTCAAGAAATAAGGAGACTGTGGCTCCATAGTGGTGGCGGGGGAGCGAAGGTCGCATTAAAATTCTTTACAAACATGCACGAAGGATCAGATAAGGTTATTCAACAAAATAAAATACCTAACCGTACTGAACCAGAACTGTTATCACTATCGGCTCGTGGAATTCGTAAACTTGCTCGGAAAAGGGTTCGAAAAGAGAGGCTTAGAAAGAGAAAACTTGGACGAAAGAGAAACGACAAAATATAAGGGATAATCAGACTTGGAGGTTTTAGGTAAAATCATATTTGGGAGACGCATCACGATGTTTTCATATTCATAAACATTATCAGTTAGATTACCCGCATACTTGCGTTTATTATTTTGCCATCCCCTTGTATTGCAGTTACAAATGTATGAAGGGATTTTTCGTTGGTTTAATTCCCCGAACTTAGAGAGTTATTAGTTACTGTAATGCAAAGTAATAAAGGTATGAATATAGTAGGGGCGTATCTTAATCAATTGCCTTCACTTGGCGGTCACCTTTTTTTATCACAATCTAGCAGGTTCGAGTCCTGTGGATAATTTGAAGTTACTTATGTAAATATGTTGTTGGTATGTGTTGTATTCTTAAGAAAGTTAGATAGAGGTTTGGGGTTATTACACGCAAGGGGCGTGTAATGAAAGTGATAAACTATTGTTTTCCTTTCGGCTGTAGACGAAAAAAAAAAAAAACCAGTATGTATGTATGGTATTGTTTGTTTGATATAGGTAATTAACTATTCAGTTTTTTTTTCTCAATTTATTATGTCTTAAAGGGGTTACATAAACAAAATCAGACGATGAGTTTTTTTTTGTAATCACATATATGGCAGGGGCCATAGAGTGTAATTGATTAAGAGTAGGTATAAAAGTAAGTAAGCAAGTAAGTGAGTAACACTTTATTGTACATAATAAAAACACACAAACACGAAACACAAAGCATAAAGTATGTAACAGATTTAGTATTGTGGTATGTTTGTTTGAGAAATGCATTCACTTCAAGAGTGTTAAGTTAATGTAAACGTTTTAACTTTAATTTTGGTTTTCAATCAAGTCCGTATCGATATCTGCTACATAAGTACAATGTGTTTTCATCATCATTTCAGCAATGTAGCTTCTAAATAGTCGGTAACTTTAGAATATTATATTTCCCTTAAGTCGAAACAGGTGAAAGTAACTACCTAGTATCAGAAATCATAAAACAAATTTCTCAAAATTTTGCATTCTGCGATCACAATAATTTATCGTAATTTGAGGGGCGACTGTAAACAGCATATAATGTACAAATAGATAATAAATATATAAGCCTCGGAAATATATAAGAAATAATACTCGGACTGGAAGCACAATGGATCACCATTAACAAACAAAAATTATTGCCCATTTCTTCATTTATTTATTTATTTACAACCCAAACTTTACTTGGAAACTTTAGAATAAAAGGGCCAGCTTAAACAGATAGCTTGCACGTGTGGCGCGGCTTTCTAAAAATTATTGCGTTTTTAGTTGAACCCAATAAAAAGTAGTTTATTGCTTAAATAGGCAATTGTCTAATTTCAAACCATTTGTTATCTCGCCGCCAAATGGAACTATGAACGCCGTGGCATATTTTTTTTTCTCGAGTTACGAATTTGTACCTCTAAAAACACTTACTAAAAATTTTAAACGTTGTCAATTATTACAGCGTCGCTCCACCACTTGAAAAAGTAAATAAATAAGAGTGACAAAGTGTCCAGCAGGTGCTCTATTCGAAACATTACATAGAGAAAGGGAAATTCCCTATCCATACAAAGCGTCACGGCGTTGAAACCGAACTTTAAGCAGCTAGATTTTTCAATTTCAATTCGAGCGCCGTGACGTTTTGACGGGTAGTGATAGGGAAATTGTCCTTTCCCTATGTAACTTTTCGAATAGAGCCCCCAGGCATCATCATCTCCTTTACTATTATCCCACATTACGTGGGGTCGGCATAAATGTTCCTTTCTTCCATTTCTCTCTGTCAGCCGTCATCTCAGAGTTTACACCCTTTTTAAGCATAATCCCCTTTCACACAATCCATCCTTACCTTTCTTGTTCTACTTCTACCTTTATATTCATCCAAATTCATATTTATAACTTTTTCGTTATATGGCTTTCATCCCCCCTCATAACATGCCCATACCACGCTAACCTGTTGCTCCTCAATTTTACACTACTGGTGCTACTTTCAAACTTCCCCTTATATACTCATTCCTTATCTTGTCCATTCTCGTTGCTCCACACATCCATCTCAACATGCGCATCTCAGACGCATGCAATTTACTTTCATCCGTCCCTTTTGTGACCCAACATTCCGATCCATACAGTACGACAGGTCTCTCTATGGTCTTGTAAATTTACCCCTTGTGCTCCAAGGGCATGCGCGTGTCGCAAATAGTCCTATTAAAGTGACACTGTAGATTTCACCAAAAAATATACCTGCAGCCTTTTCCAGTGCTTTCAATTCCTTATCGATTTTGATCTTTGGCTCGCCCTTTTTAGTTGCTGCTAGCAGCGACGAACCTGCGTAAACAAAACAAGATTAATATTTACTAGCTGCAATGAGGGGGCGCCGTATTTCGGCTCACTAGTTGGAGCCACTATCTATAAGGTGGTGGCTGTCAATGTCAACTTTCCTCATTTTATACAATAGTGTCAATGTCACTGTGACATTTGACGTTTCGGAGACCTCAGTTTTGCCAATTTAGCGTGTAATATGGCACAAGCACCTCTAGCGGCAAATTCACTCGCGGTGACGCTCATTCTATTAGCATAGGGTATACCTAAATGGTATAATAAAGCCGGTGATGGCCTAGTGGTTCGACCTACCGCCTCTCGTGCAGAGGGTCGGGGGTTCGATCCGGCTCGTACCTCTATGTTTACTTATGTACGAAAATATTTGAATTAACCAATATCAAGTTTTTTCTCCTGATTTAATAATAATATCTTGGGACATTTCACACAAATTGACCTAGCCCCAAACCACAGGGCGGACACCGCCTATAAAAGCACGATTTCGAACACAATTCGAGTGAAGTGTCAATGTTTGCGTGCGAGGACGTCTGTACACTTGTAAAGTGTGTGTACCAACTACGCGGGCCAGTCATCCACTCTCCATCCCCGGATGAAACAAATGACGGTAAGGGCGAGTGGGCGTGAGTTGCGCGCCGGCTAGATTCAGAGGCGGGTGATTCCGTGGCCATTCTGTATGTAGTACTTTTGAATATTTTGTGTCTGGATCACTACCAACTGCCAAACCTTTCGTCATTTGTCTGTTAAGTCAATCGTCAGTAGTCAGCCTGGTTGACTTACCCGCTTCGTACAGATCCGCCGCCCGCTTCGCCTCTCGCTCCGCTTTTAAACGCTCTGTTAAAGACAAAATAGAAGATAAATATACTTTAGATTTCGCCACGGGATATGAGGTGAATGCATTGATCTAATATAAGTAAGGATTCACAATCAGCCGGAGATAAATGGCTCATCATAACGGGTGAATGGGTGAATGATAACAAACACAGCTACATACACAACGGCTATCCATACGAAATAAGAATGGTAAAAACGGTGTCCTTACATCAAATGTTGCTGTGTGCTTGACTGATTACTGCTACTGACTACAACTCTCGTAATACCTAAGTATGCCTACTTTATACCACCTTATACTTACTTAACTACGATTAGCAGTGATCGGATATTTGGATTCTCCCTCGCGGGATATCAAGTAGAAAAGTTAATATAGATACGACAGTTTCCCGCGAAGCCGAACAAATCGTTCAAAAATAAAAAACCGGCCAAGAAGCGAGTTAAACTCGCGTGGAGAAGATTCCGACCCTTGATTATTTTCAATGACGTCATTTTCAAACCGTTTCACAAGATAAGCTCTTTTATATGATAGATTTCAAATATCATGGACTTCTTCATATTTTTTCTGTAATCTATAGGTCAAGTATCCTCCGTATTTTTTCCAAAATTTTAGGTCCAGTAGTTTCGGTGATAAGTGGGGGGGGGAATGGTCATTTTTCGCGTATTTTCTTAAATAACTCGAAAAGTATTGACCAAGAAGGAAATGAAAAAAATACATTTCCTCATAAGAAGAACTTTCATTTGATATGTCACACGATATACTTTGAAAAACATCATTAATATTTTTTCAAATTTAACCCCAAAAATAGGGTCTATGTTTAAAATTCTTTGGGTCACAAACTTACATATACGAACCAAATTTCAACTTAATCTGTCCAGTAGTTTCGGAGAAAATCGACTGTGACAGACGGACAGACAGACACACGAGTGATCCTATAAGGGATTTTTTACTCTTACATGGCCACCAGTTGAGACAAAAACTTCTATTCTTTTCCTAATCTCTACACATTATTTTAAGCAAAAAATATTAAAACCTCCACAAAGTATTAGCTTATATATCTGTCATGATGGAAAAAATACTTTAAAATCTTGACATTGACATTGTAGTAACCATAAATTAGCTGTTAGACACGCGTACTTACTCACCGAACTTTTATCCAAACGGTACAAAATGTGCCGCTTTGATGGCTGCAAATGAGCTGGCGAGGTACGCGTGTCTATCAGCTACTTAGATATTTTAAAGTGTAATAAAATAAACACATTGTATTTTTTTGCCTTTTCTAACAACATAAAGCCCGGATTCCCGGGGCATATCCATGGTAACATAATGATTGAGGTCGTTCACCCCGTGTCTAATCCAAATATCCGATCACTGAGTCGATTAGGAATCAATCCTTATTTAATAGAGTATCATTTAATAAAGCAATAGTGGCCTATTGGTTCGAACTACCGCATCTCATGCATCACGCAGAGGGTCGGGAGTTCGATTCGGGAGCTCGCACCTCTAAGCTTTTCGGTGAAGGAAAACATCGTAAGTAAGTAATTCAAAGATGTGTGTGAAGTCCCCAAATCCGCACGAGGCCGCGTGTAGGGACTACAGTCCAAACCCTCTCGTGACGAGAGGAGGCCTGTGCCCAGCAGTGAAACGCAAAGAGGCTGAAGTAGTAGTAGTAGAGTATGATTTGTAAGTATGTTTAACACGATGAACACGATACAACATAGAAGGCGCGCGCATTAATTAAGTAATAATTAGAGTCTGCGTCAACGGCTTTTATGCGCTTGGCCGCGCGCCTTCTAACTTGTGTCGTACTATACCTTCGAGCTTATCCTCGACGACTTTCAACTTGACCGCCATTTCAGCAAGTTCAGCGTCAAATTTGGCCTTCTGCGCCGCCACAGCCTCCTTTATTAACCTTTCCAAGGTTACAGTGGCCTGGAAATAGGTACGCCATACTAGGGCTCTATGCGAAGTCTTCAGAGGGTTTATCCTGAAAGTTGGCAACGTCGCATATAGTTGTCAAATGTTTTTCTGTTTTCATTAATTTCTGAATATTACTGAATGAAGACATGAATTATCGCTCTATGGTTGAATAAAACATTAAGTATGTATTGCAACAGTTATCGTTATCATAGGAACACGAAATTTTTAGTATTATGGAAGTAATATCTTTTGAAAACTTTCAATCGCACTTTCCATGCATTTTAATGTAATCTTATCTATTTGTATGCCCAACCAACAAATATAAAACGAGACGCGTCATTCAACCATAGAATGATATCTTTCTTTTTAATTCAGCAATATTGAGAAATTAATAAAAACAGCGAAACATTTGACAGCTATATGCGACGTTGCCAACTTTGGGGATAAACCCTCTTAAATAGGATCTCGCTTTTTCCTATAAGCAGGATCGCTCACGCGTAAAGTTGAACTTTAAATATAGCTGCTTAAAGTTCACGCGACGCGTGAGCGATCCTATAGAGAAGAGTGAGATCCCTATTTAAAGACTTCGAATATAGGCCCAGTAGTTATGCATATGGCAGACCTCCTGCCCGATGGTCCGATAACTTGAAAGCGACAGCAGGACTAGTCTGGATGAGGGAAGCGGACAACCGCTCTAAATGGAGAGAGATTGGAGAGGCGTATGCCCAACGGTGGGCGAATACACGCTGATGAAGAAGAAGTTACGTATAGAACGTTTCACTACTAATCTTTCAAAATGCGCTTGAAAGTTTAAAGTGCATTTTCTTCTTCTTATCTTGGATGAGCATTACTAGGAAAGATAATTATTGACTAATTTTTTCCCGCGGCTTCGTCCGCTTTAAAGTAAGCACTGTATCTATTTGGTATCAAATTTCATCAGTATCGTTTAAAAAAGCGTAACCAGACAGACAGACAAAGTCTCAAGTCTCAACTCATTGTTGTTTGTTTGACATTATTTTTTAAACCATTTTATATCTAATACCTGACGCTTAACGCTTACAGGACATAATCAGGGGCTCTATGCGAAGTCTTAAATAAAGATCTCGCTTTTCCCTATAAGATCGCTCACGCATCAAGTTGAACTTTAAATCTATCAGCGATCCTATAAGGAAGAGCGAGACTTCGAATATAGGCCCAGATCAGATCATTCAGACAGCCACTTTAATTCGCATTTATTTATGGATATATTCATGTCAACGCATACCGATGCTTCTTTATCTTTAACTTTAATTTTGATGAGCTCCTCGTGGCGATCACTTTGATTTTTCAATGCGTCCTTCAGTATTTTATCGTTGGTTGCTTTTAAATCATCCAACTGCAATACAAACACCTCAACCAATCATCACACGGCGGACACGGCTTATAAAAGCACTATTTCGAACACAATTCGAATGATATGAATTATAAATGTGTGTGTACCACAGACCACTACGCGGGCTAATGATATCCACTCTCCATCTCCGGATGAAACAATCGACGGTAAGGGTGAGTTGGGTGCGAGTTGCGCGCCGGCTAGATTCAGGCGGGTGATTCCGTGGCCATTCTGTATTTCGATGGAAACATCGAAATCGGTTCTCAATTGATTGACGGAGTTATCACGGAATAAACATACAAAAAAAAGACGAATTGGAACCTCTTCCTTTTTCTGAAGTGGGTAAAAAAATTATAAGTGGTCAATTTGAATTAACCACTGTGCTTTTCGGTGAAGGAAAACATGGCGAGGAAACCTGCACGCATCTGCGAAGTAATTCAAAGGTGTGTGTGAAGTCCCCAATACGCACTGGGCCCGCGTGGGGACTATAGCTCAAACCCTCTCGTGATGCCTGTGCCCAGCAGTGGGACGCAAATAGGCTGTAGTAGTAGGTGTAAAAAAACATTAATTAATGACATCTTACCCTCTGCTTATACGCTTTATCTAATTCAGCCTGTTCTTTCTTATACTTAGTCGTGAGGTCCTGTTCACGAGCTTTTTTCTCCTTGTCATCCTTTGGTGGTGGTAAGGCTGTCGACAGTAATAAATAAATATCTTGGGTTATTTCGGAACGCAGCGCCTATAGCTTCTCGGATAAACCCAATATTCGAGACGTCAAAATACTTAAGAGGGTTTATCCCGAGAGTTGGGAACGTCGCATATAGCTGTGAAATGTTTCGCTGTTTTTATTAATTTCTCAATATTACTGAATTAAAATTGAAGTTGTCATTCTATGGTTGAATGACGCGTCTCGTTTTATATTTGATGGTTAGCCATTCAAATGATAAGATTACATTATAATGCATGGAAAATGCGATGGAAAGTTTTCAAAACATAATATTCCATTATCCTAAAGATTTCGTGTTCCTATGATAATTGTTGCAATCTATACTTAATGTTTTATTCAACCATAGAGCGATAATTCATATTTTCATCCAGTAATATTCAGAAATTAACGAAAACAGCGAAATATTCGACAGCTTTTGGCGACGTTGCCAGCTTTCGGAGTAAACCCTCTTAAGTGGCTTGCTAAGTGAGTCAATAGAGATGTAGATACCAAAGCACACGGCGGACACGGCATGTAAAAGCAAGATTTCGTACGCAATTCGAGTGAAATGTCAATGTTTGCGTGCGAGGACGTCTGTACACTTGTAAATGAGTCTGTACCAGTACGCCGCCAACGATGCACTCTGCATCTCCTGATGAAACTAATGATAGTAAGGGCGAGTTAGGCGCGAGTTGCGCGCCGGCTAGATTCAGGCGGGTAATTCCGTGGCCATTCTGTATGTAGTAGGTAAGGTACTATTAAATATTCTGTGACCAAAGTCCTAACGTCCGTCGTTCGGTGCTGCTAAAGTGTGATTGCTCACCCCGCGCAGTTCAATCGTGAAATTCGTGAACGAGTTCATACTCGTCGCTCATGCGAGACGTTTATTATTTGTTTATATTCTTACATTCGACTCCACGGTCAGCTCTACCCGACATATAAACGGCCATTTCGTCCAATATTGCACGTAACTTCTTGGTCTGAAAATATAAGTTTTTTTTGTAATAAGCAAGCATTTGACCACGATCTTAGCTGGTGGTTAAGTGACGATGTGGTCGATGGTGATAAATGATTACCTAGATAGAACCTGTTCACTATCGACTTGAAAAGATCCAAGTCTAGTACTAAAAGAAAAAATAACGATACCTTCACGCTTCAACCGCTGGACCGATTGAGATGAAATTTGGCATGGAGATATTATCCCGGAAAAACGCATAGTTAGTTCCCGCGGGAACGCGATAACCGAATTCCACGCGGGCGAAGTCGCGGGCAGAAGCTAGTTTACTCGTATGTATAATTGAATACAAAAACTTTTTCTCACATTTAGTCTCATATAGACTGCGTCAACGACTTAAGAGGACACGCTAGTGGTAATTTTTCCATACAAACGTTCTCGACATATACGAGTACCTCCCTGGATTTTGATCGTAGATCAATGATTTTTTGTAATAAGATCAATTTCGTCAGTATCTGTGTCGGTACGTTTTGCTTTTAGTGATATTTTTGTTCTTAATAGAACTAGGTGACTCCAAACAGTGCTTAAAACGGCTCGATTGAATAGGCCGCAAAGAAATGCCTGGTATACAAAAACCATAATAATGAACGCAAAAATCAAAACGGTCTGACACAGATAATTTCCTTCTCATCCAGTTCCCAAAATTTCATTACGATTGGTTTAATTTTGGTGGAGGAAAATGTCGAGAACTAAACCTCGATTTCTGAGTTTTTTACGTCAGATTTTTCGACCGAGCTGCAGTTGTCCTTATCGCACCTTTTGTCGCTCCTCCCGCCCCTGGGAGACAGCAACATTGATTTAAATTTCTCAAATCCGAAAAGGGGCTCAGCTCACGTATCCTCTTAAGTGCATGTTCAATGTATTAAATTTGAATAATTTGTAACTATTTAAATGAAATTAAGAAGTTTGCTTACATATTTCAGTGAGTGTATCAAAAACAAATCGACGTCGTCCGTGATATGGGGTTTGGGCGTCGTGTAATCGACACTCGGAAATAACCCTTGGCTGTCTTCTATGTATGCGTCTAGGATGGCTTTCACCTAAAAAGGCGAAATAGATGTAAAATCATTAAGTATCGTTTGTTTTTTGCTAAGTCAGATGTAGATGGTCTAATACCTTACCAAGTATATATAATCCATATCCATATTATTATTATAAATGCGAAAGTAACTCTTTTTGTCTGTCTGTCTGTCTGTCTGTCTGTTACCTCTTCACGCTGCAACCGCTGGACCGATTGAGATGAAATTTGGCATGGAGATAGTTAAGATCCCGGGAAAGGACATAGGCTACTTTTCATCCCGGATAAACGCATAGTTCCCGCGGGAACGCGATAACCGAATTCCACGCGGGCAACGGGGGCAGAAGCTAGTAGAATAATAACTCGATTTTTAAAAATAAAACCGACTGCATACGAAAGCCGTCACTCACTCGCCAAGGGCTGGTATAAAGCGAATATGGATATTATGGCTAGGTCACGATTTCGCTTGGCAGCGGCAGCGGCGGGCGTTTTACTGACACACTGCGCGCGACGGTTGCTAAGCATGATACAATAATATACTTTGCCAGCTATGACAGTCCGGTATTCTGTAGTAGTGTGGGTGTCACCCTAACGTCATTCGCACTGCTGTGTTGCAAGTGGTCTATTAAAATAATCTAAATAATTGCGCTCCTTCATTTCTATTAAAATAATAGAAGGAAAGGAGCGCAATCTTTATAGTTCCAAAAGTGGACACCAAATCGGGCAGATTGGGGGCGCTGCGGTCGCCACTCCAGTCAAGCCACCTAGACGGATAGTCTGCAGTAGCGCCTTCAGATGGCGCTGCTGGGGTGAAAACGCAGCGAAAAGTTGTGAGGAGAGTGTGTTTTGTTTTGTTGCATATCAAATCCGCTGGCCACGTTTTCAAACTGTTTCGCCATATAAGATTGCGCTCCTTACCAAGACACATTCCACACTCCATAGATAGGTGGTAGGAACGGCAGCTCTTGGCAATTTTAGGTGTTCTTGAAGTTCAAAGGGTAAAACTTACCTGTGCGCACCGATCCTGCACGGCTATCGATCTGTCCTCCTCCCACAGGTACTCGGCATGCATGTTTTTTACTTTAGCTTGGAACTCATTGAACAAAAGCTTAGTATTTTCAATTTGCTCCTTGGACGCTTTCATTCCACAATCGAGGTACTTTTGCAGATCGTCTGTTAAAGAATAATCGTAATTTTTGTTGTTGTTTGTATTTCCTTCCGTCGCAACGACTGGAACATATTGCCAGGGTCTCAAACTATCTCCATAACAAATTTCATCCAAATCGGTCCACTCGTTGCGACGTGAAGGAAGGACAAACAAACAAACAAACACACTTTCACATCTATACTAATAATAAGTCTGTAGAAACTTGCAGTCGCGTCTGAAACTTGAAAATTAAAAGAAATTATCAAGTCATGGAGACTAATGGGACTATATTTAAACGACACTGAACACAAAATAACGATTTTTAGAAAAATTTACTGTATCTATGTATGTATGACCGGATTTAACTCGAAAACTACTGGACCGATTGCAACAAAATTTGGTATGGGGGTAGTTTATAACACTGGTCAACACAAGGGCGGATCCATGACTCCCCCCCCCTCCGCAGGCCTAGGTCTACTGCTATTATGTCTTTTTAACCCCTGATGCGAAAAAGGGGGGGGGGCTGTATGATGTGACCCCCCCCATTGAGTCGAAAGCTGGATCCGCCCTTGGGTCAACATATAGGCTAATTTTTATCTCGGAAAAACGCATAGCTCCCGCGGGAACGCTATTTCCGAATTCCACGCGGACGAGCAGAAGCTAGTTTCTAATATTAGTATGGATTGTCATGTCGTCTTTACTTAGGTTGGCCCAGGCCTCGTCCGCTTCAGTAGCGTTCTCCTTCACCAGCTCTTGCCGCTCATTCATGGCTGGCTCCAACTCCGTGAAGGCTTGATATGTGAAGTTCGTCATTGTCGCAGAAGCCAACTGAATAAAACAAACGTAAGTGTAAAGGTGTAAACGTAGGTGTATTAAGCCGTGGTGGCCTAGTGGTTCGACCTGCCGCCTCTCATGCAGAGGGTCGGGGGTTCGATTCCGGCTCGCACCTCTAAGTTTATTTATGTGCGAAATTCAATTTGAATTTACCACTGAGCTTTTCGGTGAAGGAAAACATCGTGAGGAAACCTGCACGCCTCTGCGAAGTAATTTAAAGATGTGTGTGAAGTCCCCAATCCGCACTGGGCCCGCGTGGGGACTATAGCCCAACCCTCTCGTGAAGTGAGGAGGCCTGTGCCCAGCAGTGGGACGCAAATAGGCTGTAGTAGTAGTAAGTGTAAAGGATAATACCTACAGGGCGTCTATTCGAAAGCGAACACGTCCTCGATTTCGAACACAATTTGAATGAAGTATCAGTATGCGTGCGAGGACGTCTGTACACTTGTAAATGTGCGTGTACCAGTACGCCGGCCAATGATTCCCTCACTATCTCCGAATGAAAGAAATGACGGTAAGGGCGAGTTGGGTGCGAGTTGCGCGCCGGCTAGAATCAGGCGGGTGATTCCGTGGCCATCCTGTATGTAGTACCTACTATTAAATATTCTGGGAGTCCACGTAACTTCATTCCTGTAGCTTCTCGGATAAACCTGTTATTCGAGACGTCAAAAGTGAATGCTAAGTGAGTCATTCATTAGATCCCAAAGTCCAAACGTCGTGAAATAGCTGACCCCGCGCAGTCCGATCGTGAACGTGTATTCTGAACGAGAGGCACGGGTGGGTAAATTGCGCTTCTTGGAATTACTGACTGCCTATCCTTACCTATTTATTCTTATTTTATAAGCCGTGGTGGCTTAGTGGTTCGACCTACCGCCTCTTTTGCAGAGGGTCGGGGGTTCGATTCCGGCTCGCACCTCTAAGTTTACTTAATGTGCGAAATTCAATTTGAAATAACCACTGAGCGTTTCGATAAAGAAAAACATCGTGAGGAAGCCTGCACGCATCTGCGAAGTAATTCAAAGATGTGTGTGAAGTTGGGGACTTCACATCCGCACTGGACCCGCGTGGGGACTATAGCCCAAACCCTCTCGTGATGAGAGGAGAGGCCTGTGCCCAGCAGTAGGACGCAAATAGGCTGTAGTAGGTAGTAGTAGTAGCATCCTTATTTGGGATATGGCAACTCCTATATCCCTGTGCATGGACTCGAATAAGGCCCATCTTATAGGGTATGGGGAAACAGCGTGATATTGTGTATGTATGTATGTGGCAACGTAGGTACCTCATTGTAAACCCTGCAAGCGTCACGCGCGGTCATGTAGCCGTGGTAGGCCGTGTCGCCGCGTTCCTTCAGACACTCCTCGAACTCGCAGATGTCCATTGTTATGACGGGCGGCGGTGGTATGTCGCATACCTGGCCTTCCCTGTTCGTCACTGTCAACAAATGCTCGGTGAATGTCCTGTGAACCCTAAGTGGGGCAGAGCAGAGGACCTGCACAGTATACTCCTCCATCGCGCTCTGTCTTGACCAGGGGGAGATCCCTAATTTAAGACTTCGAATATAGATTCGAAGTCTTAAATAAAAAAATAAAAAATAGGGATCTCCCTGTTCCCTATTTAAGACTTCAAATATAGCCCCTGGGCTCTATTCGAAACGTTACATAGGGAAAGGGAGAAGTCCATCATATGCTCACGCGTCGGGGCGCACTTTAAGCAGCTAGATTGAATTTAAAGTTCAATTTGAGCGCGCCGTGACGCGTAGGCTGACGCTGGGATTGGGAATCACCCTTTTCCTATGTAACACTTTGAATAGAGCTCCAGAAGCTTTTCTTTAGCTACCAACCGAAGCTATATAATACCTAGACTCTACGGTCATACCTATCATCATCATCATCATCATCATCATTTCAGCCAAAAGACGTCCACTGCTGGACATAGGCCTCCCCCAAGGCTCGCCAATCAGACCGGTCCTACCTATATAGTTACATTATTACCTTTCGGCTCTTCGGGACACTCGATCCTCTCTTTAGGTTTAGGCGGCTTATTTTCATCTCCCTTAGCTGAAATCAGCAGAAATGGTATAAGCAATAAATAAGTATTAAGTGAAATTATAAAACAGTATCAAATGCATACTTAACATAAGTGATAAAATGTAAATAAATAAAACTAACCCAATTTCTTAATAATTACTGTATCTAAAACAATTATTTACTACTACAGCCTATTTACGGCCCACTGTTGGGCACAGGCCTCATCTCATCACGACAGGGTTGGGCTATAGTCCCCACGCGGGCCCAGTGCGGATTAGGAACTTCACACACATCCTTGAATTACTTCGCAGATGCGTGCAGGTTTCCTCACGATGTTCTCCTTCATCGAAAAGCTCAGTGGTAAATTCAAATTGAATTTCGCGCATAAATAATTTCAGAGGTGCGAGCCGGATTCGTAATTTTATCAATAAATTAAATATGTAATTTGCAAAAAGGAGATTTTTAAGTAAATTCAGATAAAATGCATGATTTGAATGCGTAGTTATAATTTTATAAACACTATAATACTCTATCGTGTGTAAAGTAATAAATAGGTAGGTGGATCGCAGTATGTCATTATTTAACTTAAACTGCAGTGGGCATATTTCTCACAACCGATGGCCGATAGGGCCAGGGGCTCTATGCGAAGTATTAAATAGGGATCTCGCTTTTCCCTATAGGATCGCTCACGCGTCTAGTTGAAATTTAAATCTAGCTGCTTAAAGTTCACGCGACTTGTGAGCGATCCTATAGGGAAGAGCGAAATCCCTATTTAACGACTTCGAATATACGTCGTACAGGTTTACACAACTTAGAAGGCGCGTGGATTAAGTATTAAGAAATAAGGTCGCGGCGGGAAATTCGGCTGAAATGGTGATGATGATAACTCGTCGATTTCATATTTGAATGAAGTGAACAATCAGGCGCCAAGCATGATAATATAATGTAAATGTGGAATCGATATTTATAGAACTAAAACGCTTCATGCCTATCTAAGAATGTAAAATAATACAATTATTGTCTAGAAAGTACCAGTAACATAGACGTAAATAATATAGACCCGGTCTGACGTACACGTAATATGTCCCCACTTCCACGGTGTCCAATCCAAAGTTCTGTCACCGAGCGTGCGTGACAATAAGCGTTTTTAAAAAAACTTTTTTCGAAACTGTTTCTCAGTATCTAAAAACTCGTCTCGTTGTTGAAAAAATGTAACCCAGCTTTAGTGTCACGACATAAGTTTAACTTTGGATTGGACACCAATGAAGTGGGGAAACATGACATGTATCTACGTTAGGCCGGGTCCAGACGAAGTATTATTTATGTCTATGGCCAGAAACCTCTGCTTTAACCCTTCGAACGCCAAGAACGCCAAGTGCCGTGCATGCAAGCTAACGTGTAGGTAGGTACTTTGATCATGAATAACATATATCAACGATACGTTTTATGATAATGAAATTAATATATCAATGGTCCATTTTATTCTTGATCAAAGTACACCTTATCGTCGACAACTTTAGGTACCTATCGTCGACGTGGTCGGCACAGCAGTGCATGTCACCTTTAGGTGTTCTTGGCTAAGCAGATTTCTGGACAAGAACTTATTATTATAGGTACATAGTTAGGGTAAGCCATCTCAAAAATATAATATAGGTACCTACAGATCCCGGCATCTTGAGCGGTGAGCGAAAATAGATGGGATTTTTGCGCATGTTTACGACTGAAGGGCCAAAGCATAGCGCTTGCTGCGTCCCGCGCCCCTCCGCCTATGAGATCTTATTTTCGACTTCTGCGCATAGAAGGCCACCGCTCAAAATCCGTGCAGATGCATGTAGTGTAAGGGATATAGGTAGGTAGTTACGGCCGCAGTCCGCCGGCACGGGAACGCCGTCGATCGAGCAGGTGCGCGGGCGGTTTCGGTTCTCCAGATAGTCCCGTGAGTCCGCAACGCACTTCTCCACAAACTCCCTGTGCGTCATGTTCTCCTGGTACACGACCGCGATGAAGTCGTCGAACCAAGGCACGTGGATCGAGAGCCAGTCGCGAATCTCGGGCGATTTTCTAAGAAAAAAACGAAGAACATAAGGCCGCCTTAGCCTTATCTGTGGCGTTATGTTATTCTTGGTAAGGCCCGCCGCCGCTTACCTTGAGTTAGCCGCAGTCGTTAAGCAAAGGTTTGTGAGCTTACAGCTTCTCTTCTGTTAGGACATACAATTTTTCAAAGCCATTTTTACCCCCTTAGGGGTGGAATTTCCAATAATCCTTTCTTAGCGTATATGTCTACGTCATAAAATCTATAGTGCCAAATTTCATTCCGATTCATCCAGTAGTTTGAGCTGTTCGTTGATAGATCAGTCAGTTAAGTCACCTTTGAGTTTTACGAGCAGCCCAAATAAATTCAGATACGATTCTAAGTAACTACTTATGCCTATTTTTGCCTTGTCGTGTACCATAGAAGAAGTAAGGTAAAGAAGAAGAAGAAGGTAAACTTAGAATGACAACCTTCGAACAAATCAGCTTACGCCCGAAATAAATGTTAAATGCGATAATAGATGTCGCTGCCTAGGTAGCCTGCATACAAATTTGAACTCCACGAGCACATCTAGATAGCGCTGTACAGGCGAAGTATGAAAATTTGAAGCTCACTGGCTATTTCCGAAGTACAGCGTAATGTAATTAGATTGACAGTCTTATATAATTACACTAGCTTCTGCCCGCGACTTCGCCCACGTGGAATTCGGTTATCGCGTTCCCGCGGGAACTACGCGTTTTTCCGGGATAAAAAGTAGCCTATGTCCTTTCCCGGGACCCCAACTAACCCCATGCCAAATTTCACCTCAATCGATCTAACGGTTGAAGCGTGAAGCGGTAATTAACAGACAGACAGACAGACAGAGTTACTTTCGCATTTATAATATTACTAGCTTCTGCCCGCGACTTCACCTGCGTGGAATTCGGTTATCGCGTTCCCGCGGGAAGTAAGCGTTTTTCCGGGATAAAAAATAGTCTATGTCCTTTCCCGGGACTCCAACTATCTCCATACCAAATTTCATGCAAATCGGTCCAGCGGTTGAAGCGTGAAGAGGTAACAGACAGACAGACAGAGTTACTTTCGCATTTATAATATTAATATGGATACTATCCGCAAAACTATCTGGCCGGTCAGGTCATAAATCATCGGAATCGTGCTATCTCTTTCACACCGTTATATTATAAGTTATCGACATGTTACACACCTAACGGTAGCGGACGTTTATTGCCCTACCGGCCAGATAGTTTTGCGGATAGTATAGTACCCATGGATTGTCTTTAGAGTCTTTACTACTACGTAAGTAGTCTTCCGATTGTCAGTAGTCACCATGGCGGTAATAGCCGCTGTATGTGTAATACCGCTACCAATATTTGCACCACTAACTTGGCGTAAACAGTGAAGTATCCAGTAAGAACGGCGAGGACGAATAGACCGAACTTAAGGCGGGGGTCGGGCGGGGGCGGAGGCGGGAGCGGGTCGGGCGGCGGGCATTTCTCGCGCTCCTGCGCCGGGTAGCCCTTGCACGTGATAGGGGTGAGCGAGAAACTGGCCTCTTGGAGTTCAAGGGGGCGGCATCGATACTTGAGAGAGAAAGAGATTTATATATTTATTTAAAAATATATACATGCAACTTAAGACTACTTGACATTTGATTGATTGATTTGTTCGAGTTTGGAAATAGATGATTTCCTTTATTAGTTACTAAATTGTGGGGTTCGGTTACCGCGGTAAGTCCGCAGTCCCCATTCCGCACTGGGGCCCGCATGACTAGCCCAACCCCTCTCGTGATGAGAAGTCTGTGGTAGTGGTGGATCTCCTATCTTAGAGATAATATTCTAATATAATCTTCGCTAAACAATAGGTAACGAAACATCTTCTAATTGCACTTACCAACATATTTCTAGATCGATATAAAATCGGAACCACACGGTACATACCAAAATGCTGGGAAATTAATGAAATTTGTTAAAAAAGTGTGTATTTTATATAAAGTATCTTGACTTGAATATTGATGGATAGATGATGGGATATTAGTGTAATATGTCAGGTTTAAATTCTTTTTTAGCCAAAAACTGGCAGTGTCAGATCTTCTCAGATTTTGCAAATTTTGTCTATGATTCGCTAGAAAAGTGTGTAAAACTCAATATATGGAGTGTGGAATGTGTCTTGGTGAGGAGCGCAATCTTATATGGCAAAACAGTTGAAAACGTGTCCAGCGGATTTGATAAGCAACAAAACAAAATACAATCTCCTCACAACCGTTTTCGCCTCAGCAGCGCCATCTGAAGGCGCTACTGCAGACTATCCGCCTAGATGGCTTGACTGGAGTGCCGACCGCAGCGCCCCCAATCTACCCAATTTGGTGTCCACTTTTGGAACTATAAAGATTGCGCTCCTTTACTTCAACCCTCCATAACTCAATGTAAACAAACAGTTTCTCTTTGGTGGGATCAAATAATTCCAGGGTTCCCTGCTCAAACCCGATAAGTCGTCGTAAGACAACAATCGGAATTTGAATTTGTCATTAAGATACCTTGCCCACAATTCCCTCAATTTCTAAACTAACACAATCGAGAGCGCCAACCATGAATGAAATAATACCTAATAACATTTCTTTGATCAGCACTTATCCCATCGCTACCGCAAATACTGGCTTCTGTCCGCGATTTTGCTCGCGTGGAATTTGACTATCGCGTTCCCGCGGGAACTATGCGTTTTTTCCGGGATAAAATGTAGCCTATGTCCTTCATTTACCACTTCCTTCATTTGAATTTACCACTGAGCTTTTCGGTGACGGAAAACATCGTGTTGAAACCTGCACACATCTGCGTAGCAATTCAAAGATGTGTGGGAAGTCCCCAATCAGGACTGGACCCGCGTAGGGACTATAGCCCAAACTCTCTGGTGATGAGAGGAGGCCTGAGCCCAGCAGTGGGTCGCAAATAGGCTTTAGTAGTAGTAGTAGTAGTAGTGTCCTTCAATGGGAGTCCAACTATCTCCATATCAAATATCATCCAAATCAGTTCAGAAGTTCAAGCGTGAAGAGGTGACGGAAAAACAGACAAACACAAGTCACTTTCGCACTTATAATATTAAAGTATGGATTGTCTAAAATATTCTCAGGTAGACGCGAAAGGTTTTAAACGCCTTGAGAACTTATTGGGAACGGAGAGAGTCGATAATCAGTTGAAGTTTCAAGGACTTCACAAAATGTAGCCGTTATCGTGTTTTGCGGCTAAGGATTCACATGGATTGTTCTTCTAAAGAGGCTTAGCTAAAACTGAAACCCAGTGCAATGCGCTTCAATTGGCTATGGGTGAAAAATGACAATGTGCTCGATTTTTTTTTTAAGGATAGGAATAACCTTCCGTATCAAGAGAAAAAAATCTCAGAATTTTCCGTGCCGTAGATTCTGCGTAAACGTTTTTTTCAAGAAGTAGTGCTGCATACTTGGACCAAGGAAACACCTTTATTTCAATCGTCATAACGCAAAACCAATTTTATTTTTTACGCAGAATCTACGGCACGGAAAATTCTGAGATTTTTTTCTCTTGATACGGAAGGTTATTCCTATCCTTAAAAAAAATCGAGCACGTTGTCATTTTTCACTCATAGCCAATTGATTACTTCCGTGCCACCAGATTTAAATCGTATAGCAACATTCTTGAAGGCGCTAAAAATAAAATGACATGGTGAAATAAAAATCATTCTTTAATTTAAATTACATACGTTACTTTCATATTTACATAAGTTACTAAATTTTACACCGGTCTAGCTCCATTTAAGACGTACTTTACTGGGAAAGAGCGAGGTGGCTCAAATGCATAGTGAAATAGAAGAATTTAAATTAATTCAAAATGTACGAAAAAAACAGTAGACGAATTGTGATTTGAATTGTTCAAACAAAAACGATCCCACACAATCGTATATAAAACTTAAATCTTTAGGAAATGTCATTACATTGCCAGCAACATAATTTTATGCGTAATTAAGAAGTAGTCACTTAAAATAATTCATTATAACCACCAACCATACATAATTTTAGTAGACACTGTTACACAAACTGTTGACAATTGTTTCTATTATTTCAGTAGATAATAGTAAAAAATAACTCATTCGATAGTAAAAGGTAACAACTCTAATTTTGTCATTAAATTTTTTGATCTTAAGGTCTTTAAGTTGAAAGTGCTAGCTTGATTTCACTCTTCTTTGAAGATTTGTACGAGCTCATGTATCGCCTGTAAAAAAAAATTGAATTAAAAACAACACTTAAGTATGACATGGAAGATGAGTTTTTGCGGCGCTTCTTCTCAAGCAATGGGCATGGAAGTAGTGATAAATTAATTTCTGACGTAAATGTAAAAGTGCAGTGACAATTTGCTAAGTAAATTATTGAACTTTAAATTTTGAAGCGCAAGGCGTTGGACGTTACGTCAATCGACGTAAAATTTAATATAATATAGTGAATAAGCGCAAGGTTAATATAGATCGGGGGGTGTATAGAGACGTGGAGGGCTTTAGAGACTAGGGGGGAGGGGTATAAATAATGGGGAGGGGGGTATAAATACTTGGGGAGGGGGGTAGAAATGTGGAGAGCTTTAGAGACTTAGGAAGGGGTGTAAATGCCTACTTTTTTATATCTTTTTTGTGGCAAACGAGCGCACAGCCTATCTGATGGTAAGTGGTCACTGCGGCCCATGGACACCAAAATCCTATGATTCCCATTAAGAAACCATAAGATCTCGAACGCGTTGCCTACCCTGAGGCCTAAGATGGAATGCCTCTGTGCCAGATATTTTACCGGCTCCCTTAACCCCCTACCGGAACACAACAGTGCGAGCACTGCTATTTGGCGGCAGGTTAGCGGGGAAAGACGGTGGCACCAGGCCCTGCCACTAGCAAAACTAGCAAAAGTCCTTGGGGGTGTATAGTGACTTTGAAGGCTTTAGAGACTTGAGACGGGGTATACATACTTTGTGGGGGGGTGTATAGAGACTTGCAGGGATTTAGAGACTTGGAGAGGCAAATCAAGTATTTATGTAATTTCACTTTATTTATTTTTTTGCAACTTGCCTAAGAGTACAGCAGTCCGGAGACGGAAGCATGCGCCATGACGGCCTCGGCCGCCTGCTTGATCTCGAGGTGCGCACGCGCATGGTCGAGCCACGAGATGGCGGCGGCGCGCGGCGCGCCCTGCAGCAGGTTCACGTACCGCAGCGCCGCGGGCAGGTTGCCGTGGTCCATGTGATACCTGCGGAGAGAGGAACGCACTCATGGTTTTATTTTTTCAAAAACAATGGACACTTCTACTAACGCGTGATAACAGTCGTGCTCATTAATATTATGTAAGTTTTCAATCTTAATACAACGACATAAGATAAGGTGATACAGTGTATACAGCGTGTGGTAAGGTGAAATACCACATTTTAATCGCGTTTAAAGGCCTAAAACTAAAAATTGGCCCAAGATATAGGTCTCGAAAATATATATATGAAGAATTGATATGTCCTCTTTAATCTGAGCTGCGGAAATTGCGATACGTCCAGGTCGTCCTTGCAAAAAAAAAAACAAGTAAGGCTAATGCCTTGATAATTCAACCTTTTAAATCGCTACTGCTCAATATCTAGACTATGATTGTACACGGGTTGTCCAGATAATGAAACTTTATCCAGTTTTTCATAATCTGAGCTTTGGATATTGTAAAATAATGATTAATTTGGTCAAAAACCGTAAATAACTACCATTTCCGTCATAAAAGTTGCGGTGGATATGTGCGCGGACAATGCTTGTATACGTACCCACCGCAACTTTTGAAGAACACATATCAATTCTCAAATGTATTTTTCGAGACCTATATTTCGGCCTAATTGTTAGTTTTATATCTTTACATCACCCTTGGCCGTAAAGTGGGATTTTCTGCCCGCTACGCGGAGAGAAAATCTCACTTCTTGGCCAAGGCAAGACGTAAAACTTTTGACAAACCACGGGCGGTAATTCATAAAGCCCCAGATCGCATATTTATGCATATACTATTATACACAGAAACCTGCGATCTGGGACATTTACGAATTCACAACCCTAGGTCTGTAATGTACTATTAAACGTGCCCAAATTGGGTTTTTCACATTACTACGCACCTTAATGACTACCTTATGCTCATGTTTTGAAGTACTGAAATGAGTCAACATCATCATCATGTCAACCAAAAAACGTCCTCTACTGACTGAACTTATTGCAACTTACAACTGAAAAGTTCATCGATCAATTTTTCGAAAAATCGCTTGAGTTTGAATTAAATTCACAGAAATAAATGCTCTGTGAGGAATATGTACGACATTTTAAATCCCGCCAACTTACGAACTTATTACCAACCATAATAAGCTCTTATAACTTGCCAATCTCTGGTTGATTCAATCAATATTAGGACCTAGGCGGGCTTTGTACGGGTGAAAATAGCTAAAATCGAGTTTTCTCAGATACGAGCCCTAGCTAGATCGATCTACCGCCTCCGTGAACCAGAGAATTCCAAATTTCTTCCAAATCGTTGGAGGCGTTTCTGAGATCGCTTGGATAAATAAATATGCAAGATTAGCGCGTTTAAAGTATAAGATATTAGAGGACAATATTATGTAAATAAATGAAGTCTTGGACATTATCTCTACTACTACTACTATAGCCTATTTGCGTCCCACTGCTGAGCACATGCCTCCTCTCATCATGAGAGGGTTAGGGCTATAGTCCCCACGCGGGCCCAGTGCGGATTGGGGACTTCACACACATCATTGAATTACTTCGCAGATGCGTGCAGGTTTCCTCACGATGTTTTCCTTCACCGAACAGCACAATTCAAATTGAATTTCGCAAATGAGTAAACTTAGAGGTGCGAGCCGGAATCGAACCCCCGACCCTCTGCATGAGAGGCGGTAGGTCGAACCACTAGGCCACCATAGCTACCGACATTATCTCTATTGATAGTAAATTACCTTGCCCTCTGGATGATGTCGAATGTGTCGAGACTGGAGAAGTCAGTTGGTAAATTTTCCAGCTCATCTCTTGGTATTTCCGCGAGCTGAAAAACAGAAATGGAACTTAGACTTGATGACAATGTGTAAGGTTTTTTTTTTGGCACAGAAAATGTACCGATTTTCTTAGGGAACCAAGTGGCATTTACAATGATAGTAGGAGATACGGTCATACGGCGGACACGGCCTATAAAAGCACGATTTAGAACCCAATTCGAATGAAGTGTCAATGTTTGCGTGCGAGGACGTCTGTACACTTGTAAATGTGTGTGTACCAGTACGCGGGCCAATGTTTCACTCACCATCTCCGGATGAAACAAATAACTATAGCCCAAACCCTCTTGTGATGAGAGCAGGTCAGTGCCCAGCAGTGGGCCGTAAATAAGTTGTTGTAGTGGTAGTAGTGGGTTGCCTAGCTAAATATGGGTAATAACTAATAAGGTGTAAGGTAACACAAAAGTTTTTATCCTAACTTTTTTCTTTGATTATTTATAAAATTACTGTGTACTGTGTGTAGATAATATTGGTGCTTACCTTTGGGAAGATCAATTTGGACTGCAGCCACGACAGGAAGTAAACTGGTAGGCCGGCGCCTGTTTTACCGACTAGGGCCACTTTGGCAGCCGTCGCCTCCACCTAAAACACACAAAAATATATTTTACGTCACACCAGGCCGAAAAGCGGGATTTACCGCCCTTGGGCGCTACAAAAAATCCCTCTTCACGGCCAGGTGGTGACGTAAAATCGTATACTAACCACGGGCGGTCGTAAAGAAATCCTCAGACCGCTAGATTATAGCCCTCGCCTCCGGCTCGGGCCTCAATTACCCGCGATCTGAGACTTTCTTTACTTGACCGCCCTAGGTGTGTAATGTACTATTAACGAGCTTTTACCCGCGACTTTCTCTGCAGAGAATTGAATACTACATTTCCAAAGCACTTTTTCCAGGATTCCTGGGACTTCAACTATGTCCATACCAAATTTCATCTAAATCGGTCCAGCGGTTGATGTGTGAAGAGGTAACAGACAGACTTTCGCATTTATAATATTAGTATGGACGCGATAAATTCCACGCGGGCGAAGTCACGGGCAGAAGCTGGTTACCAATAAATTATCATTAATAACAGAATTCATTAATTTGTATGAAGTGTGTTAAAGTATGCGTTCAATTTGAATTTACCACTGAGCTTTTCGGTGAAGGAAAACATCGTGAGGAAACCTGCACGCATCTGCGCAGCAATTCAAGGATGTGTGTGAAGTCTAGTGTGTAGAGACTATAGCCCAACCCTCTCGTGATGATAGGAGGCCTGTGCCCAGCAGTGGGCCGTAAATAGGCTGTTGTAGTAGTAGTGTTATAAAAAATGAGTTACCACATCAAACTTGTCTCGTAAATATTTCTCCGTGACGATTCCCTTCTCCTTCGCTTCGGATGGGATACCCTTTAGCACCGTTTGTACTAACTTATCGCCTTTGCCTGTAACCAAATATAATATAATACATATTTATAATTAAATTCCGAACAGATAAATAAATCACATTCATTAGAACATACTATTCGGTTTTTTTTATGAATTTTACTTTGTTACCGCAGATAGAAAATTGGTTATGATTATGACAGAACTAGCTAACAATGTTTGTAATCACGGTCTCGAAAACGGCTCTAACGATTTCGATTGAATTTGGTGTATAGGAGATTTCGGGGGTGATAAATTGATCTAGCTAGGTTTCCACTACTGCAGCCTATTTGCGTCCCACTGCTGGGCACGGGCCTCCTTTCATCACGAGAGGGTTTGAGCTATAGTCCCCACGCGGGCCCAGTGCGGATTGGGGACTTCACACACATCTTTGAATTACTTCGCAGATGCGTGCAGGTTTCCTCACGATGTTTTCCTTCACCGAAAAGCTCTGTGGTAAATTCAAATTGAATTTCGCACATTAAGTAAACTTAGAGGTGCGAGCCGGAATCGAACCCCCAACCCTCTGCATGAGAGGCAGTAGGTCGAACCACCAGGCCACCACGGCTTTCACGACTAGCTAGGTCTCTTATCTGAGAAAATTATTTTTCGGTCGGTCTCGGTCGCCCAGGTACTTGACACTGCGGGGCGCCAGGTCGGATAACCTCCTCGTGTGTCTGAGCTCTACCACTTCCCTTTGATTTCGATCAAGGGGAAAGGGTAGAGTTCAGGTCAGTGCGCCCTGGAGGCAACGGTAAGCGATCTCCTGTTCGCAGGGATTGCTTACCGGTGCTACCAATGATCCGACGGGGAGGGCCTCTCTGCGCGTCCCATTGAGCAAAGGGAGCAGCAGACGAGGCCGGGTGGCGACTGGGCTCCCGGTCGGTCGGGTATTCATCTCAACCGTTCTGGTTGGGGAGACTTCACCACGGATATTTCCGCCCAGAAGTGGTTTTCTTCGCGGCCCGTTAATACGGGGCCGGTCATTGGTTGTGCGCCTTAGGCGCAGGGGAGTCGATGGTGCCTCGGATTCAGGTGGTCAGGTCTCGGGGGAGGGCCCATTTGTCGGGCGGTCG